>CM075958.1:7316743-7729243 GCA_038048745.1 Coluber constrictor foxii | reverse complement strand
TGCTTCAAAAACTGTTGTCATACGATGCACCATTTTGCTTAGTTAGTGGTCATAACAACTAATGTCTATGCAGATTCTCAATCATCCCACTCATGGTTGTCCCAAAGATGTTTTTCCCATAGATAGCTCAGCAGACTGGATAGCTCAGCAGACTAAAGCATTGTGATTAACTCAGCTGTCTGCAATTACTGTAAATTCGAATCTCACCAGGCTCAAGGTTGACTCAGCCTTCCATCCTTTCTAAGGTAGGTAAATCGAGGACCCAGTTTGTGGGGGCAATAAGCTGACTTTGAATAAAATATACAAAAGTATGAAGGCTACTGCTTAACACATTGTAAGCCGCCCTGAGTCTCCGGAGAAGGCAGCATAGAAATCTAATTAAAAAAAGAAGAAGAAAGAAAGAAAGGAAGGAAGGAAGGAAGGAAGGAAGGAAGGAAGGAAGGAAGGAAGGAAGGAAGGAAGGAAGGAAGGAAGGAAGGAAGGAAGGAAGAAAGAAAGAAAGAAAGAAAGAAAGAAAGAAAGAAAGAAAGAAAGAAAGAAAGAAAGAAAGAAAGAAAGAAAGAAAGAAAGACATTCAGCTGCCTGCAATTACTGTAAGTTCGAATCTCCCCAGGCTCAAGGTTGACTCAGCCTTCCATCCTTTCTAAGGTAGGTAAATTGAGGACCCAGTTTGTGGGGGCAATAAGCTGACTTTGTATAAATATACAAAAGTATGAAGGCTTTTGCTTAATGCATTGTAAGCCGCCCTGAGTCTCCGGAGAAGGGTGGCACAGAAATCTAATTAAAAAAAGAAGGAAGGAAGGAAGGAAGGAAGGAAGGAAGGAAGGAAGGGAGGGAGGGAGGGAGGGAGGGAGGGAGGGAGGGAGAAAGAAAGAAAGAAAGAAAGAAAGAAAGAAAGAAAGAAAGAAAGAAAGAAAGAAAGAAAGAAAGACATTCAGCTGCCTGAAATTACTGTAAGTTCGAATCTCCCCAGGCTCCAGGTTTACTCAGCCTTCCATCCTTTCTAAGGTAGGTAAATTGAGGACCCAGTTTGTGGGGGCAATAAGCTGACTTTGTATAAATATACAAAAGTATGAAGGCTATTGCTTAAATGCATTGTAAGCTGCCCTGAGTCTCCAGAGAAGGGTGGCATATAAGTCAAATTAAGAAAAAAAAGGCAACTGGACTCTGGTTTTCCTTGAAGATGTTTCACTTCTCATCCAAGAAACTTCTTCAGTTCTGACTGGATGGTGGGAAATGGAAAAATTTATACTCCTTGCAGACAGCTGGTTTATTTGCATATTTTTTAGAGAGTTGAGGCCACTTGGAAGTTTATGTCAGCGTTCCAGGGCTGACATAGAAGGAAGAGAAAAAACGTGACATTTCACCTAGTTAAAACTTTGGGAGATGCATGGGAGGGGCAACATTCCTCTGAAATGAGGTGGTAGAGAAGAGAAGAATGATTTGGAAGACAGCCAATGGGGAGCAGAGAATGGGGGAAAAGGAGGGTTTTGGGGGAGAGAGGTCAGTGCTGACTGTGTGGCAATCAGGTGCGGAGTGCATTGCTCAGTAAAGAGATTATTTCCTAAAGATCTGGCGTTTGGAAATCCACTTTATTTTGAGAATGAAACCGGAACCCTGACAGTTTATTATTTCTCCTCAGGGTCACCTGAGTGGTGCAAATGGGTGTGGAGCCTCTTGGAACTGCTGAAAGGACTATGTGGTAGACTGGAGATAGGTGGGGTAGTATCCCTCTCCCTTTGTCAAGAGAGGGTTATTCAATTTTGACATAGATGGCCTCTTTGACCCCTCTTCCAAACCAGGGGTCCTTAGTCAGAGTTGAAGAAGCTTCTTCGATGAGAAGCAAAAATGTCTTCAAAGAAAAACCAGAAAGTCCCGTTGCGTCTTGAAAAAAAGCACCTTTGGGACAACCATGACTTCAATGACTGAGAAGCTCCATAACATACAGATGTTTTGCATCTAAAAACACAATGGAACTAGCACCCTTATTTTATTTTTACTTCTTCTCTTCCTTTGATTGATTGTGCAGTTTTAAAATTAACCACCTGAATCACATTGGCGAGATGGGCAGCCACCGAAAGACGTAAATGCGGGTGAGGCATCAAAGGGAGGTAATGGTCTCCCTTCTTGAATCTGAATGGGGCTTCCTGGCCAGCTGGACTGCATCTCTTCTGCCAGAGACCACTTACCTTGTGTCTGTCATCAAAGGGCAGCGAGATGACCAAGAAGCAATAGAAGGAGAAGTGCGTGAGGTAGTAACCAAAAAGGCTCGGCTGGAGAGGCTGCAATGCAAAAGGAGAAGGGTGGAAGGAAGGAAGGGAAATGATGTCGTGTCAACTGTCAACTTCCAAAGCAAAAATAAAGTCTTAGAATGATGTTTGTCAAACTCAGCAGTTGTCCTGGAATGTGTGAATGACTTTAGGCAAAGAAGGGGAGAGATGTTAACTGGGAAACAACCAGATAAGAGAGGCAAGAGCTGCTTAACATTCAGAGAAAGAAACTTGGGAAGCTCTGTCTGTCTGTCTGTCTATTATCTATCTATCTATCTATCTATCTATCTATCTATCTATCCATCATCTATCTATCTGTCTGTCTGTCTGTCTGTCTGTCCGTCCGTCCGTCCGTCCGTCCGTCCGTCCATCCATCCATCCATCCATCCATTATCTATCTATCATCTATCTATCTATCTATCTATCTATCTATCTATCTATCTATCTATCTATCTATCTATCCATCCATCATCTATCTATCTATCTATCCATCCATTATCAATCTATTTATCTATCTTTCCATCCATCATCTATCTATCTATCATCTATCCATCCATCTATCCTCTATATCTATCTATCTATCTATCTATCTATCTATCTATCTATCTATCTATCTATCTATCTATCTATCTATCCATCCATCATTCATCTATCTATCTATCTATCTATCTATCTATCTATCTATCTATCTATCTATCTATCTATCTATCTCTTATCTATCCATCCATCCATCATCTATCTATCTCTAATCTTAAGAGCTCTGGTGGCTTAGAATGCAGTATTGCAGGCTGACTCTGCCGACTGCCAGCAGTTCGATCCTGACTGGCTCAAGATTGACTCAGCCTTCCATTCTTCCGAGGTCCAGATTGTTGGGGGCCACATGCTGACTCTGAAAACCGCTTAGAGAGGGCTGTAAAGTGGTATATAGGTCTGGGTGCTATTGCTATTTGCTACACATCCAGTGCGTCCAAGGAGGTTGAAAAGTATTTCTCAGCTAAGAGAGGTCTGAAAGAAAGATTAGGAAAATTCCAAACCCAGAATACAAAGACTTTTGTGGGTAATAAAATGCAAACATTTTATTACCCAGACTAGGTAACATCATCAGTGCTAGAAGAGAGGAGGAGGAGAGAAAGAGGAGGGGGAGGGGAGGGGAGGGGAGGAGGAGGTGGATTATTGTAAGGTCCTTGGTGCTGTCTGAGCTTGGTTGTTTTTTTGAAGACATTTTATTACCCAAACTAGGCAATATCATCAGTGCTAGAAGGGAGGGGGGGAAAGAAGAGGACAAGGAGAGAGAAAGGGTGGACAAGGAGAAGAGTGGAAGGAGGAGGAGGAGAAGAAGAAGGAGAGAGGGGGAGAGAAGAGGAGAAGGAGAGAGAAAGGGTGGACGAGGAGGAGAGTGGAAGGAGGAGGAGGAGGAGGAGGAGAAAGAGAGAGGGGGAGAGAAGAGGACAAGGAGAGAGAAAGGGTGGACAAGGAGAAGAGTGGAAGGAGGAGGAGAAGAAGAAGAAGGAGAGAGGGGGAGAGAAGAGGACAAGGAGAGAGAAAGGAGGACGAGGAGGAGAGTGGAAGGAGGAGGAGGAGGAGGAGGAGAAAGAGAGAGGGGGAGAGAAGAGGAGAAGGAGAGAGAAAGGGTGGACGAGGAGGAGAGTGGAAGGAGGAGGAGGAGGAGGAGGAGAAAGAGAGAGGGGGAGAGAAGAGGACAAGGAGAGAGAAAGGAGGACAAGGAGGAGAGTGGAAGGAGGAGGAGGAGGAGGAGGAGAAAGAGAGAGGGGGAGAGAAGAGGACAAGGAGAGAGAAAGGAGGACAAGGAGGAGAGTGGAAGGAGGAGGGGGAGAAGAAGAAGGAGAGAGGGGAGAGAAGAGGACAAGGGGAGAGAAAGGATAGATGAGCAGGAGAGTGGGAGGAGGAGGAGGAGGAGGAGAAGGAGAGAGGGGGAGAGAAGAGGACAAGGAGAGAGAACGGGTGGATGAGCAGGAGAGTGGAAGGAGGAGGGGGAGAAGAAGAAGGAGAGGGGGAGAGAAGAGGACAAGGAGAGAGAACGGGTGGACGAGGAGGAGAGTGGAAGGAGGAGGGGGAGAAGAAGAAGGAGAGAGGGGGAGAGAAGAGGACAAGGAGAGAGAAGGGGTGGAGGAGGAGGGAGCGAGAGAGACAGGGAGAGGAGGAGGAGGAAAAGGAAGAGGCTTGGATGAATGGGATGTTTAAGGCAGGATGTAGAGCAGTTTCATATCATTTATGAGAAAGGGGATGCTGATTGATTAAATCTTTTCCATTGAAATGTTCATTCAAATGTCTCCTTACCTGCTTGGGGTACCCAACCCAACATTCGCGGACATCCCAGAACCAGGGTTTCTGCAAGAAGACACCATTCATTAGGAATCACATCACACAAGACCACCAATACTTCTCTAGAGCTGCCTTAGAAGGGGACAATGGAAGGGAAAGGAGACCACAAAGCTACTGTGGTCACTTAAGATGTTTGAACGTGGCTGGAAAATTGACACTTTCTTTCCTGCATTCCCAACTTTTACTAATCAACTAGGGAATCATTAAATGTCAGAGGCCAAGAGACAAAGAAGACACACAGCCGCATTACACATGGCAAACTGTCTTTTGATAACAGCCAACTAAAACGAGGAAAGAGTTGGAACTCACATTGTAAAGGATGACCAGCCCCATGAAGAAGGAAGGAAAATAGTAGATTGCTCCCAAGCTGGAAAACAATTAGAAAAAAACATCAGGACACATTGAACAGCAGACGTGGAAATCCAGAGCTTCTAAAGCTGGAGGGGTATACAAAAATCATCTAGTCCACCTCACAGAAGTGCAAGACATCCACTACTCCAACAGCCCTCACTTCCACCTTCTGAAACAGTGAAAAACTTTTCCACAGTGTTGTGTTTCTTCTACTTCAGATTCTTTGGTCCAGATTACGATCTCCGGAACGATTGAATAGATTGTCAACTGTCCTGACTGACGATCCCAACTAAAGCAAGCGTACTCGAGCTCTGCCAATGTCTCAATGCAAAACTTTATTGAGTACATCATTTTGGCACTACTGAAGGCAAAATCAGCTCTACTTAATTCCTGCGCAAACCCACATAGTTACAACATAGAATTCCCCCTCCCTCCTATTAAGCGCAGGTCACATTGTCCAATTGTGTGTCATTGCATTGTTATGAGAAAAAAAAATCTCTGGTTTTGGCCAACACCTGCAGATGTGCCCTTGGCTCTCAGGGCTCTCCTTCTTGAAGTCTAGAGCCTCCATTCCTTCTTACCCTTCCTCCCCCCCCCTTGTCCTTTGCTATGTTGAGAAGCAATAATGCTTGACATGGTTCCCTTCTGTTTCCTGAATGTATTATCTAAATACAGAAAATGCCGGTAGTCCTTGACTTACAACAATTCATTTGGTGACCGTTTGAAGTTACAAGAGCACTGAAAAAGTGTTCAGCAGAGTGATGGCACGATGGGGGGAAAACTGTCTTTGTATCTAGTACTTTTGGCATTTTAGATATGCCCTTCTTCAATCATTCACAATCAGGGTAGATCAAAATGATGATTTTAAAAAATAATAATAAATTGGGTTTTTTTTTTAATTTAAAGGATTTTTTTTTATTTTTATCAAATTTATTTTAACAAAAGGCTTTTGGAATAAAAATCTATCTAAGGATCGGTTTCTTTTTTTTTTATTTTAAAAACAAACCTTTATTAAGACTTAAGAAAAAATACATATTTAAAACACACAAATTCTTAATCAGACAAAAGAAAAAAGATAGACAAGAAAAAAAAACCAAAAAAACAAATGTACTTATACCATTAGTCCATTACAAATATTAACTAATTTCTATATCTTTTTTCTTTTATATATATACATATAAATATATGTAGGTCTTTGACTATTCGGGTCTTCTCCCGTGTAGAATTGGAAGTATCTTGGCAACGTTTCGACGAAGTCTCATTCGTCATCTTCAGGCTGGTGTTCTCGGCTTCGTTCTTCCAGGAGCAATGTGAGATTGCAGCTGACCCTTCCTTTTAACTTCTAGTGGGGGTGTGAGCTGATTGGGTGGGAGCTTGTCTGGGTTCTGATTGGGTGGAGGTGTGTTCTGATTGGTTGGGGGCTTGGCTGTGCTCTGATTGGATGGGGGGTTGGTTGTGCTCTGATTGGCTGGGGGTGTGTTCTGTTTGGGTGGGGGCTTGGTTGTGCTCGGCTTAGTCTGAGTTGCAGGGGGATTTGAGCTGGTGAGCTGCGTTGTTGTTGTTTGGCTATAAATATATATATATATATATATACATTGTTCCAACTATATTCATCTGACACTGCTGTTTTTGATTGTAGTCAATTCCTTCAAAATTCCATCTTACTCACTTTTCCTCTTCCTCTGTTTTGTCCATTGATACCATTTGTTCCATATAATATAATAATAGTCTGAGTCCTCCTTATCTTTTAATTGTAAGGTTAATTTGTCCATTTCTGCACAAGCAAATATTTTCTGTATTACTTCCTGTTCTGTTGGCATGCCATCACATTTCCACAGTTGTGCTAATGATAACCTAGCCGCCGTGATTATATGTAAAATTAAATACTTGATATCTTTCCTAATGTTTCCTTTGATCATGCCTAATAGGAAAATCTCAGGTTCTAATTCAATTTCATATTTTGTTATAAGGATCGGTTTCTATTTAAGATACACTAATAATTTAGTTTATTCAGCTTGAAACGGAGCTTAGGAACGTAACATGAGGCTGTATATTCTGCAATATTGGGACTGTTGGTGAGTCAACAGCAGGTCAGAGGACGAGCCGCTGTGGGACAGAAATAGGGCAGTTGCTCTTTAAAAATTATGATTTAAACCGCGTTGATTTCAATCAGGCCTTTTTACTAGTGATTCCAATCATGATTTCAATCGTGATTTCAATCGACTTGATTTAAATCAAATCCACCCTGTTCGCAATCATCTTGGAAAGTCGGACAGTACTACAGGCTACTTCTGCTGCCTGCTGGCTGCCTGCAATTTGGCAGTTCGAATCTCACCAGGCTCAAGGTTGACTCAGTCTTCTGAGGTAGATAAAATGAGGGCCCAGATTGTTGGGGGCAATATGCTGAATCCGTAAACCACTTAGTGGGGGCTGGGAAGCACTGGGAAGCGGTATATAAGTCTAAGTGCTACTGCTGTTGCTATATGGCCCCAAGAGTTTGTGCTCACCTGGCTTCACAGAATTCCTTGGTCAAACTGGGCTGGTCTTGATTTAGCCGGTATCGGAACCACCTTTCTATTTGCCTCGGTTGGAGGTCGCACTGCTTGGCTAAGCCATTGACTTCTTCCTGGAGAACAGGACCTCAATTAGGTGAGAAAAGCTACACAGCCAAGCATGAGGGCATCTTACTTGGAAAAGCCACAAGCCCTAGTCTTCTTAACATATAAATAGATCAGAATAACAGAGTTGGAAGGGACCTTGGAGGTCTTCTAGTCCAACCCCCTGCCTAGGAAGGAAACCCTACACCACTTCAGACAAATGGTTATCCTACATCTTCTTAAAAACTTCTAGTGTTGGAGCATTCCCAACTTCTGCAGGCAAGTTGTTCCACTGTTGAATTGTTCTAACTGTCAGGAAATTTCTCCTTAGTTCTAAATTGCTTCTCTCCTTGATTAGTTTCCACCTATTGCTTCTTGGTCTACCCTCAGGTGCTTTGGAGAACAGTTTGACTCCTCTTCTTTGTGGCAACCCCTGAGATATTGGAAGACTGCTCTCATGTCCCCCCTAGTCTTCCTCTTCATTAAACTAGACATACCCAGTTCCTGCAACCGTTCTTTATATATTTTAGTCCCCTCATCATCTTTGTTGCTCTTCTCTGCACTCTTTCTAGAGTCTCCACATCTTTTTTACATCGTGGTGATCAAAACTGAATGCAGTATTCCATGTGTGGCCTCACCAAGGCCTTATAAAATGGTATTAACGCTTCACGTGATCTTGATTCTATCCCTCTGTTTATGCAGCCTAGAACTGTATTGGCTTTTTTGGCACCTGCTGCACACGGCTGGCTCATATCTAAATGGTTGTCCACTAGGACTCCCAAGATCCCTCTCACACCTTACTTCTATTGAGCAAGATACCACCTATACGGTACCTGTGCATTTTGTTTTTCTTGCCTAAATGTAGAACCTTCCTTTTTTCACCGTTGAATTTCATTTTGTTAGATAGCGCCCAATGTTCAAGTCTGTCAAGATCCTTCTGTATCCTTATTAAATAAATAAGGCCATTGAATATCAGGCATTTTCTCCAAGGCTGTTGTGGCTCCATTGCCTGAGCCTGTGTCATCAGCAGGAGAGGACTCTGAGAGTGAGGGAGAGGAGTTGGCAAGGCCTCCTTCTCCAGGACCCTCCTCTCTGGCAATGCCTCCGGAGGACACCGAAGGGCAAGAGATAGGCCCAGAGCCAAGCACGTCCACGCAGCCACAGGTGGACAGTGATGAGGGTAATGAGTCTTGGCTGGACCCTCGCCAGCGTCGCAGAGACAGGCGCGCGCAACAGAAGAAAAGGCATGCCCGTAATTAGCTGACTCACTGGACCACACCCTACAGGCTATAAAAGGGGGAGAGTTAAGCATTCAGGCTCTGTGACGGACAAAAATAAGTAATCCCTTGGAGTCACTTTGCATCTCGGCTTCAGATTTATTCCTGGACAATTGTTGTGGTGTGTATTTTCTTCTACGTTGATAAAGGTCTTGGCAAGCAGCTGCTGGGATTGCTGCCAAGCATCTTATTGGACTAATTGGTTGCCTTCCAGTTTATTTAACCCCTGACTGTCTGAGTGTGTGGCGAGGACAGAACAAAGGCCAGAGTTTCAGCCACCTTTAGCCATATCTTCCAATACCTGGAAGAAACTTACCTGCTGAGGATTTTTTCTCCATTTCCTGTAAAAAGCTTCCAGGATGGGGTTTGGAGAAGGTTTCCGCCTCACCTTTTCTTGCAGTCCTAGTTTTTTGCTCAAGGGGATGCCGATCTTCCTGGCAAAGGGAACAGGTTGGGTCAGACGAAGGGACATCGGCTAAATTTAACCAATTTTTGGCTTCCTTGTTTCATGCTCTGCTCAAGAACAGGAACATGAAACTCAAGAGAAAGAAAATAAAGCTGCCAGAAGGCAGGACAAGAAACAATGGATGGAAACTAATCAAGGAGAGGAGCAACGTGGAATTAAAGAGAAACTTCCTAACAGTGAGGACAATTCACCAGTGGAACTACTCGCCTCCAGAAATTGTGGGTGCTCCATCACAGGAGGTTTGTAAGAAGAGACCGGACAGTCACT
Organism: Coluber constrictor foxii; assembly: GCA_038048745.1. NCBI lineage: Eukaryota > Metazoa > Chordata > Lepidosauria > Squamata > Colubridae > Coluber > Coluber constrictor. The sequence continues at coordinate 7,719,672 of CM075958.1, read as the reverse complement.
TGATTTTGAACATAATCTCTCTTTTTTTAAAAAAAATAATAATGAAATTTAACAAAATACTAACAACAGTAGTGAAATGTAAAATTTGTTACTATTGGTTCTGTGGGCGTGGCTTGGTGTGAGGGGGTATAATGTGACTGGGCGGGCATGGCCAATTTTTTTTTTTTTTTGGCTTTTAAAAGAAACAAAAGCCTCTGACGATCAGGCAACTCAGCTGGGATCGTCAGAAAGTTTTAAAAGCATTTTTTTTAAATATGCATTTAAAAGGCTCTGACGATCCCAGCTGAGCCGCACGATCATCAGAGGCTTTTTTTTTTACTTTTAAAAGCATATTTTCTTCAACCTCTTCAGCTGAAGAGGTTGTAGAAAAATGCTTTTAAAAGGCTCTGATGATCCCAGCTGAGTTGCCTGATCGTCAGAGGCTTTTGTTTTCTTTTAAAGGGTTTTTTTCTTTTTTTTTGCTTTTAAAAGAAAAAAAAAGCCTCTGACGATCAGGCAACTCAGCTGAGATCGTCAGAGACTTTTAAAAGCATTTTTTCTACAACCTATTTGGCTGAAGAGGTTGTAGAAAATATGCATTTAAAAGGCTCTGAGGATCCCAGCTGAGCCGCGCGATCATCAGAGGCTTTTTTTTTTTAACTTTTAAAAGCATCTTTTCGGCTGAAGAAAAAATGCTTTTAAAAGCAAAAAAAAAGAAAGCCTCTGATGATCACGGGGCTCAGCTGGGCATGAGGAGGGGGGGGCAGAGATTTTTGCTACTGGTTCTCTGAACCACCCACCGCCATCGCTACCAGAACAGATCCAGTCCGAACCGGGAGCATTTCACCTCTGTCTAACAATGATTATACAGGTAGTCCTCAACCACCATTGGGCCAAGATTTCCTGGGGCTAAAAGCAAGGCAGTTGTTAAATGAGTCACCTTTTTTAAATAACCTTTTCTGACATAAGCAAATCATTTTAGTGGTTAAATGAAACACACAATATGGGAAGCTGGATTTAAGCAAATCCAGCTTCCCATATTGGCACTGCTTATCTCTCTCTCTCTCTCTCTCTCTCTCTCTCTCTCTCTCTCTCTCTCTCTCTCTCTCTCTCTCTCTCTCTCACACACACACACACACACACACACACACACACACACACACACACACACACACACCAGGAGGGAGAGCTTTCCCTGTGGGCACACCCACCCTCTGGAACCAATTTCCTTTGGAGCTCCGGATGGCTCCTGACCTTCACTCAGTCCGCTGTGATTTGAAGGTTGTTTCACAGTTTGGACTGACGGGGATTTCTTAATTAATTTTAATTGTTTTAAATTCAAATTTTTAAATTTCTCTGTTTTAATGAGGGATTATGTGTTTTTATTGTTGTGAGCTGCCCTGAGTCCTCGGAGATAGGGCGGCATATAAATTGCATAAATAAATAAATAAGATATTGTAAAATTTTGTAAATGCATGCCCGTTGCCAAGCATCTGGATTTTGATCGTGTGATTGTGGGATGCTCTGATGTGTTGAAAATATGTGAACCAGTTGCAAGTCACATTTTCAATGCCATTGTAACTAAATGGATAATTGTAATCTTAATATAGCACACACTTAATCCTTTCATATATTATTAATCTAGATTATACTGAAATTTATTGCTCTGTTGTTCGAAATGATCAGGCTGAGCCCGAAGGAGGGGTCAAACGTGCAATCAGCCTTGAGTTCCTTTGCACCCACTTTGAATTCCATTGACTTTACCTACCGCCAATTTGCTTTGACTGTTAGTAGCTCAGATTCTTGTAGAGAGCATACGCTTACAATAATCCTTTATATTCATTTTGAGCTGGTTGGACTTACTGATTTCTGCCTCCTTGACATCTGACTTCCTATTTTTGTGATGTAGAAACAAAAATCAGGAAGGATATTAATTCTAGCAAGACTGAGTTCCCACAATTTCTCTGTCTCCTGTCCGTGAGGGGGTTTCACTATTCCAAACAGAACCAAGACTCAATTTTGGGATTTTTCTAAAATTGTGGATCCAGTTTAAGTAATAAGTAGCAGCCAAAACCGGAAAGGACTTTACTCAGTTCCTCATTGTGCCCCAATTTTGCCTGACTGTGAACGCAGGGTGAATGCAGGGTGAATGCAGCAATAAGTATTGTCAGAAGAATTAATAATCTCATGTTCACTTTCATGAGCTTTTCATTCGATTTTCATCACTCTGTCAAATTCAGCTCATCAAAAAGGATTGCTAAAAGAAAGGAATAGAGTAGAGTAGAGTAGAGTAGAGTAGAGTAGAGTAGAGTAGAGTAGAGTAGAGTAGAGTAGAATAGAATAGAATAGAATAGAATAGAATAGAATAGAATAGAATAGAATAGAATAGAATAGAATAGAATAGAATAGAATAGAATAGAATAGGAATAACAGAATTGGAGGTCTTCTAGTCCAACCCCCTGCTTAGGCAGTAAACCCTACACCACTTCAGACAAATGGTTATCCAAACCTCTTCTTAAAAGCTTCCAGTGTTGGAGCATTCACAACTTCTGGAGGCAAATTGTTCCACTGATTCATTGTTCTAACTGTCAGGAAATTCCTCCTTAGTTCTAAGTTGCTTCTCTCCTTGATTAGTTTCCACCCATTGCTTCTTGTCCTACCCTCAGGGGCTTTGGAGAATAGCTTGACTCCCTCTTCTTTGGGGCAGCCCCTGAAATATTGGAAGACTGCTATCATGTCTCCCCTAGTCCTTCTTTTCATTAAACTAGACATGCCCAGTTCCTGCAACCGTTCTTCATATGTTTTAGCCTCCAGTCCCCTAATTATCTTTGTTGCTCTTCTCTGCACTCTTTCTAGAGTCTCCACATCTTTTTGAAGAACATATGTAAAGAAAGGACATCCCACTGTTTCAAGCTTTTCAGTGCATAGGAAAGGAAAGCTTCCTCCAAACAGTTGGGGTTTTGCCTCCCCCTGCTCTGAGTTGGTTTTGGCTAGTCAAGAGCTTGCCTTTTGAAGAAGAACTGGAAGGCGACCATCAGGAGAACGATGGGGAGGCTGAGCAGGAGATGATGGGATTGGGGATAGTGGACATCCTCTGTCTCCTGCATGTCCTCCCAGGTGAATCCTGGAGGTAGCCAGTATTCATGTCTCCAAATCCACTGCTTGAGCTGAGCCATCTCCCTGGGAAGAGAGAAGAAAGGCAGGAGGTGAGATGGGGAACTGCAAGAGTGATTGTGGAAGGAAGGTCCCCTCTCGGTCTCCTAACATGACTCCATCTTCTCCCCTCCTGGCACCTCTTGAAGGGAGGCCATGTCAGGCAACAGGCAACACAACAGGCAACACAATAACAGAGTTGGAAGGGAGTTTGTAGGTCATCCAGTCAAACGCCCCCACCCCAAGCAGGAGACCCTACACCATTTCGGACAGAAGGCAGTCTAGTCTCTTCTTGAAACCTTCCAGTGATGAAGCTCCCACAACTTCCAAAGGCAACTTCTGTTCCATGGGTTGATTGTTCTCACTGTTGCAAAATGTATCCTTATTTCTAGGTTAAGCAATTACAATTGCATTAAGCAATGGATTAATTGCTTAATGCATTGTAAGCCACCCTGAATCTCCAGAGAAAGGTGGCATATAAATCAAATAAATAAATAAATAAATAAATAAAATAAGTAAATAAATAAATAAATAAATAATAGGTTGAATCTCTCCTTGGTCAGTTTCCATACATTATTCCTTGTCTGGCCTTCAGCTGTCCTGGAAAATAGCTTGACCACCTCCTCTCTGTGGCAGCCCCTCAAATATTGGAACACTGCTACCATGTCCCCCACCCCCTGGTCCTTCTCTTCATTAGACTAGCCAGGCCCTGTTTCTACAACCATCCATCAGATGTTTTAGTCTCCAGTCCCCTAATCATCCTGGTTGCTCTTCTCTGCACTTTTTCTAAAATCTCAACATCTTTTTAATAGTGTGGTGACCAAAACTGGATGCAGTATTCCAAATGAGGCTTTAGCAAGGCATTGATTAACTTCACGTTAATGTTCTTACACAGCTCTAGTTGTGGGAGATTAGTTATTACCTGGTAAAAGAGCATTTTGTTAGTGTGGATTGTTTTTTGATAGTCTACCTATGAGGTGTCATCTACATGGTGGGTTCATACTTTTGGCAATGACATCCCATCGCCCGGTCCATGCCCATAGAGAGGGCCTGCTCAGGGTGCCGTCGGCGAGACAGTGCTGGCTGGCAGCCCTCAGGGGTAGAGGCTTCCCTGTGGCTGCGCCCACCCTCTGGAATCGACTCCCCTTGGAGCTCCGGTTGGCTCCTGACCTTCGCACCTTCCACCGCGAATTAAAAACTTGGTTATTCAAGTTCCCCAACCTGGACTGATGGGGTTTTAAATTGTAGTGGGTCTAATCAGATTTTAACTTGTATTATGGCTTTGTGAATTTTATTATTGTGAGCTGCCCTGAGTCACAATAATACGTGAGCTGGTTACGTAGGGAGAACCTGGCTATAAAGAAACACACAAAAAGCCTACGAAAAGGAAAGAAAAACAAATATTGTACCTTTACAGGGAGGATACATGAGGTGGGTGTGGCTAATTGGAGAAGCCTAATAAGGCAGAAATAGATCTATCTTAGTCTCCCAATAGGCAGCAAGGGGTCTGCTGGCTGCCAGAAGAAAAAAAGCCCAGAAACTAGTGAATGTGATTTCACTGAACTAGGGCTGCATAAAATCTTGGTTACGTAGGTAGAACCTGGCTATAAAGAAACCCACATAAAGCCTACGAAAAGGAAATATCTATCTATCTATCTATCTATCTATCTATCTATCTATCTATCTATCTATCTATCTATCTATCTATCTATCTATCTATCTCTATCTCTATCTCTATCTCTATCTCTATCTCTATCTCTATCTCTATATATCTCTTTATCTCTTTATCTCTTTATCTCTTTATCTCTATCTCTATCTCTATATCTCTATATCTCTATCTCTATCTCTATCTCTATCTCTATCTCTATCTCTATCTCTATCTCTATCTCTATCTCTATCTCTATCTCTCTATCTCTCTATCTCTCTATCTCTCTATCTATCTCTATCTCTATCTCTATCTCTATCTCTATCTCTATCTCTATCTCTATCTATCTATTTATCTATTTATCTATTTATCTATTTATCTCTATCTCTATCTCTATCTCTATCTCTATCTCTATCTCTATCTCTATCTCTCTATCTCTCTCTATCTCTCTATCTCTCTATCTCTATCTCTATCTCTATCTCTATCTCTATCTCTATCTCTATCTCTATCTCTACCTCTATCTCTATCTCTATCTCTATCTCTATCTCTATCTCTATCTCTATCTCTATCTATCTCTAACTTTAACTCTCTATCTCTATCTCTGTCTCTGTCTCTATCTCTATATTGGAGTGCCCTAGTTTTTAGATACTATATTACAGTCTCTGCTTTGAGTTCTGAAAAAGATGAACCCATATGTGTTCTTCAACAATTTGTCATCTACCTGCTGGAGCCATACTTGTGGTTGTATGTGTGAGAGTGCAATAGAATTTTTTTTTTTAAAAAAAATAAAGAGTTGGAAGGGACCTTGGAGGTCTTCTAATCCAACCCCTCTTCTCGAGCAGGAGACCCTATAGCATTTCAGATAAATGGTTGCCCAATCTCTTTTTGAAAGCCTCTAGCAGTGGAGCACCCCCGACTTCTGATGGCAAGCTTTTCCATCGGTTGATTGTATCCCTCTGTTAATGCAATTTAGGATTGCATTGGCTTTTTTTTTTGGCTGCTGGCTCATGTTTAACTTTTTGATTCACAAGTGGTTGCCTTACTTTACTTTACTTTTATTAAATTTATATACCACCCTACTCCTTAAGGACCCAGGGCTGTAAACAGCCAAAAAGATAAAATACAGGAAATATTCTGGCCCAAACAAATTTAAAACACCCCAATTTATAAAACAAATTTAAAAAGCAATTAAAAAGGGAAGAGTTAGGTCAGCCCGGCCTGCTGAAACAAGAATGTTTTGAGGACACATCGGAAAGTGCTCAGATCCGGGATCCTCCGTATCTCCAGGGGGAGGCTCGTTCCAGATGGCAGGTGCCCCCACAGAGAAGGCTCTCCCCCTGGGGGCCGCCAGTCGACATTGTTTGACTGACGGCACCCTGAGAAGCTCCACTCTATGAGAGCGTACTGGTCGGTGAGAGGCTACTGGTGGCAGAAGGGGGTCTCATATGTACCCAGGTCCTAAGCCATGGAGCGCTCTAAAGGTGGTAACCAAAACCTTGAAGTGCACCTGGAAGACCACCGGGAGCCAGTGCAGCTCGCGCAAAAGGGGAGGTCACATGGGAGCGCCATGTCACTCCCATGCTGTCATTGTTAGGATTGCATTGTGCCTTGTGAACACCCACAAGGTGGTCCTGAACATCTGGATAAAAACAGTGCAGAGAGAATGGTAGTAATAAAAGAGAATATCTGCAGCTCAGGGTTGAAATGAAGGTTTCCTTGGTGCTCTCTGAGCTTGCTTGTTTTCTTGCAGATGTTTTATTATTCAAGTAGGTAACATCATCAGTGCTAGAGAGAACTGTTCCGGTAAGACACGTTTTCTTGAAAGAGTCACAGATTGGCAGGTTAGAGGAGTGATATGGACCTCCGGAATGGTGGTGCAAAGGAGCCTAAAGCTCTTTGAGACAGTGGCAAACCGCCAACTGACACTCTGCGGCTTCTGCCATGTCTCCAGGGAAGAGAAAGAGGAGAAAACCAATTGTTGGACATCAGGGAGCACTTAGCTGAAGCTGCTTTTTCCTTCAAAAAAAAAAAAAAGAGGTGGGGGGAACAGACCCAGGCAACTACAGACTTATCAGCCTAACATCAATGCCTGGGAAGATACTGGAAAAGATAATTAAAAAAACCAGATCTGCCAATACCTAGAAACGAGTAAAGTAATAATTAGCAGCCAGCACGGGTTTGTTAAAAACACGTCATGCCAAACCAATCTTATTTCATTCTTCAACATAGTGACTCGGTTAGTAGACCTGCAAAATACTGCGGACATGATATACTTAGACTTCAGCAAAGCATTCGACAAAGTAGACCATAACCTATTTTTTTGTATGCTAGAAAAAAGTGGGATAGATAGCTTCGCCATCAGATGGGTTCACAACTGGCTGACAAACTGTACTCAACAAGTAGTCCTAAATGGTCTAAGTCTACATGGAGAGAAGTAAGCAGTGGGGTGCCACAAGGTTCCCTCTTAGGCCCAGTACTCTTCTATTTCCACATCTAAATCAATAAATGATGTAGATGAGGGAACAGAAGGGGAACTCCCCGAATCTGCAGATGATACTAAACTGGCAGGAATAGCTAACATCCTAGAAGATAGGCTCAAAATCCAGGTGGATCTTGACAGACGTGAACCCTGGGCCCTATCTAACAAAATGAAATTCAGTGTAGAGGAAAGCAAAGTCTTGCACTTAGGCAAGAAAAACTAAAAGTACACATATAAACTGGGTGAAACCAGACTTAATAGCAGTGACTGCGAAAGGGATTTTGAAGTCTTAGCGGACAACCAGCTAAATATGAGCCAGCAGTGTACAGTGGCAGCCAAAAAAGCCAATGCAATCCTAAACTGCATTAACAATCAAGATCAAGTGAAGTACTATACCACTCTATAAAACCCTAGTAAGACCACACCTAGAATCCTGCATCCAGTTTTGGTCACCACACTATAAAAAAGATGTTGAGATTCTAGAAAAAGTGCAGAGAAGAGCAACCAGGATGATTAGGGGACTGGAGGCTAAAAGATATGAAGAACTGTTGCAGGAACTGGGTATGGATAGTCTAGTGAAGAGAAGGACCAGGGGAGACAGGATAGCACTGTTCCAATATTTGAGGGGCTGCCACAGAGAGGAGGAAGGGGGTCAAGCTATTTTCCAAGGCAGCCGAAGGCCAAACAAGGAATAATGGAGGGAAACTGAACAAGGAGAGATTCAACCTGGAAATAAGAAGCTTTCTGACAGTGAGAACAATCAACCCATGGAACAGAAGTCTATTTATTTTATTTGTTCAACTTGTATGCCGCCTTTCTCTGAAGACTCAAGTTGCCTTTGGAAGTTGTGGGAGCTTCATCTCTGGAGGCTTTCAAGAAGAGACTGGACTGCCATTTGTCAGAAATGGTGTAGTGTCTCCTGGTTGGGTGGAGGGTTGGACTAGATGACCTACAAGATCCCTTCCAACTCTGTTAACCTAAATCTTAAAAAGATCTCTATCTCAGTCAATTAATTAATTGGGTGCTAGAAACAGAGAATGCTCTCACATTTCTATCGCTGTTAGCAAGTTTGTTTAGCAAAAGCTTTAAAAAGAAACTTGGGTGTGGAAGTTGTAAAAATGAGAAGCTGGGCATGGAACATTTCCTGAGGACTAAATGAGCTTCAGTTTAACTACTTTGCAAAACAGACACCTATCTGGATCAGGAATGATAGGGTCTTCTGCTTGAGCAAGGGGTTAGATTAGAAGACCTCCAAGTTCACTTCCAGCTCTGTTATTCTGTATTCTGCAATATCGATCTTACTCCTCTAACTTTGAGACAGAGCTCATATGGAGACATTCTCATGTGAGGAGCTTCAGAAGAAAATACCAACATTGCCTGGAGTGATCTGGCAAAAAGGGTCCTGTAAAAGCAGCTTTGGTTGCCTCCTGATGTTCAACAGCTGGTCTTCTTCTCTTTCCCATCCCCAGTCACTGGAGACACTACAGAAGGTGGTGTCACGCTAGAGTTGTCTGAACCAATTGATGGCTTGCAACCATTTCAAAAAACCTTTGGCTCCTTTTCACAACCATCTGGAGTCAGAACCTCCCCAAATTTCAAGAAGAGATTGGGAATATAAAACCCAGGCTCTTGCAGACGATTTGGCATTTATTATAGAAGAACCTTTAGAATCTGGACAAATTTTACGACAAGATATAAACTGGCAAAGTGGCAGGACTTAAAATAAATAAAGAGAAAACAAAAATCATTAATTGGCAGAATTTCAACAATTGAAATGAACGTATTACCCAAATTACTCTATCTTTTTCAAATAGTGCCAATTAAAATTCTTTTTGAACAATTAAATAAACTGATGTCAAAATGTATTTGGTCAGGAAAAAACCACGTATTAAACTTAAATTAGTACAAGATAGTAGAAATAGGGGTGGTTTTGGCCTCCCAAATTGAGAGCTCTATTATCAGGCAGCAGCTCTGACATGGCTCAAAGATTGGATCCAACTAAAAAATAAATGAATTCTAACAATAGAAGATCATGACCTTCAGCTTGGTTGGCATGGCTTTCTATAGGAGGGGAAAAATAAATTCCATTCATATTTTCAGAGGCACATGTTGAGAGATGCCCTGTTGAAAGTCTGGGAAAAACTTAAAAAGAACCATTATCAGAAAATCCCAACTTGGTTATCAACAATAGAAGCAATGATACACCCAAATACTACAGATTTGAGTAAAATGGTGAGCTATGCTGAATTATAAGATGAAAAAATGCAAGGAATAAATATGGAATGGTGGCCTTATCTAGAAATCAAAACAAGATTTAAAAAGACCAGGAACAGTATGGTATCTATAAGGAACATGGACAAATTACTACAAGGAAACGGGAAACAAATCATTACCAAAATTTACAGTTTTCTCTTAAAATACAAAATGGAAGAAGAGATAGTAAAGGAGACAATGATTAGCTGGGCCAAACATTTCGGATATATAGAATTAGACCAATGGGATAAATTATGGAAAAGAAATTACAAATTTACAATGGCAGTAGCCTATAAAGAAAATCTCTATAAAATGTTTTATAGATGGCATTTACCTCCAGAGAGATTGGCCAAAATGTTTTCAAATCCATCTCCTGAATGTTGAAAATGTGGCCACAAATTAGGAACCTACTACTATATGTGGTGGACTTGCCCAATCATAAAAAAATACTGGTGTAAAATTAAGAGATGGTTAGAAGAAATTATGCAACAAAAGATAGAACTTAAAACAAGTTGTTTTTATTAGGACTATTAGACTCAAAAATGAAAAAAGAAATGTAATATATAATACTACATATATCAACAGCGGCCAGGTTTGCAATAGCATAAGAGGGGAAACAGAGTAACATACATCAGAAGAAATAGTGATTTGAAAAATATTTGAATGCACAGAAATGGACAAAATGACTATGGAAATAAAGGAAAGAGAAGATTCAGAATATTATAAAATATGGAATAGAATGTATAAGTGGCTAGAAAACAGAAACCTAAATAAGAAATAGACATCTGAAATAAATATTGACTAGATAATAATTGAAGCTATTAACCACTGTCAAAATTAAACTATGGATTCTGTAAATGTAATGTAAATATTTGTAACTAATATGGTTAGAATAGTTCTTATAGTTGTTATTAAGGATAGAAAGGAAACATAGAGGAACGGATTACAGAAGCAGAATATACATGCCGACGCTGTAAAAATATGATATATTATTATGTTTGTCTTGTTTTGTCTTGTTTTCTTTCTTTCTTCTTCTGTATTCTCTGTTTTAAAGGTGAAAAATGTTCAATAAAAATTATTTCTTACAATAAGAAGAAGAGATTGGACTTCCATTTGTCAGAAATGGTGTAGGGTGGGGGATAGACTAGATGGGGATCGTGCTTGGCTGGAGGTGGGGGATAGACTAGATGACCTACAAGGTCCCTTCCAAAACTGTTAATCTTTAAATCTGTTAAAAAGGGGGCTGCCAACTGTAGTGATACGACCTATAGAACTAACAAGGACAGAAATAATAAAGAGCTGACTTGGTTACTAGTGATATACACTTTGCATTGGCCCAAATCTAAACAAATCTGAAAATCTCAAGATTGTTTTATTTGGGCTCAGCCCAGGAAGGCATGCCAATGAAAAAGAAAAACAGAGGGAAGAAGAGAAGGAGGGAAGAAAAGAGAAGCAGAGAAAAAGAGAGAGAAAAAGAAAAGCAGAAGGAGGAAAAAAGATGGGAGAAGAAGAGAGAAGAAGAAAGAAAAAGAGAGAAAAAGAAAAACAGAGGGAAGAAGAGAAGGAGGGAAGAAAAGAGAAGCAGAGAAAAAGAGAGAAAAAGAAAAGCAGAAGAAGGAAAAAAGGTGGGAGAAGAAGAGAGAAGAAGAAAGAAAAAGAGAGAAAAAGAAAAACAGAGGGAAGAAGAGAAGGAAAGAGAAGAAGAGAAAAAGAGAGAAAAAGAAAAGCAGAGGGAGGAAGAGAGAAGGGAGAAGCAGAGAGAAAAAGAGAAAGAAAAGCAGAGGGAAGAAGAGAAGAAGAACAAAGCAGAGAGAAGAAGAAAGAGAAAGAGAAGAGAAAGAGAAATAGAAGAAGAGAGAAGAGAAGCAGAGAGAAGAGAGAAGAATTTGGGTCCCGGTGACTGGATGGATGTCCTTTAGGGTCCCCAAGTCCTACACGCCCACCTTCTCAATCCCAAAGACAGACCTGCCGTCGTTGCCCTTGCTGCTGCTGGGACTGGCTCTAGGTCCTCGGACTGCTCTTTTGTCAGTTCTTTTTGTCAGGAAGGTACACAGGTATTCTCGGTTTGTTCTTCTTTATCTCCAATTTTGATTGTTTGTTTTACTAAAACTTGCAGATCCTGTGCCTATTTGGCTATCAGCGTGCTGACATCAGCATAATGCAGGTGATTGAAGCTTCTTCCTAAAACGAGGCTCGCCTTCCTCTCATCCTCAATCCCTCAATATATATTCAGCATAGAAGCGGAATAAATGCAAGGAGGAGGAAACATTTTGCGGTGTTCCTTTGCTAGCCTGGGACCAGCCTGTCTTGCCCTGTTCTGTATATTGTGTGACTTCTTGATCTGTGAAAGAGGTTTTGCATGCAGACAATGAGGTCTTTGGAGAACCCATCTTTCTTAGCGCCTTCCAAAATTGGATGCGATCATAAATCAAGAAAGGTCTGGGATGGTGGTTGGTGACTCACTACCCAAGGGAAGAGAGTCAACAATTTGCAGACCTGGCAGTTCCTTAAGAGAAGAAGATGGTCGCCCAGGTGCAAAGATAAAGATGCGACACTGGAATAGCCAAGCCGACCAATTATGATCCTTTTCTCTTCTTTCATGTTGTCATGAATGATGCCATTAAAAACCTAAGATCCCCATCAAATGGACTGTTAGAGTGTGTGTAAAAAGTATTTGTTGCTTGTGCAACGAGCAGAGCAGAAATCACACAGGGAAGGAGATAAACGTGCAGCTCGTGTGAGAAAAATACTTTATATACAAGATAATGAGCAGTCTTGGTGTAGGTAAAACAGTCCAAGGTCATAAACAGTAATATCAGTCCAGTAGGTATTTCCCCTTACCAAAGCAAACAGACTTTAGTAACTCTTGGTATACAGTACCATATAACGATCCAGTCAAACACCAATCAGCAGGAAGACGCAGAAAGCAACAGAAACAATCAGGAACAAGGAGAAAGAATGTTTCTCTGCACTGCTTATTTATACACTGTAGCCTAATTACAGGGTTCAGCAAACCGTGATTACGTGGCTCAGTTGTTTCTTAAAGAAACAGATATATTGCCTGACCAACAAGTTAGGAGTAAGCTACAGGCTGAACCTAACATTCTCCCCATTGGGCAGGACAATATAAATAATATATACAGAAACAAAAATACATATCCAAATCATACATTGTACAGTGGTATCAGTTACATTTTAGATTCTCAATCCAAATCTTTCACAACAATTGGTGTGTTTAATGGCACCTTGCGCTTTGGTAAAATTGCCGGCAATATTGTCCTCTGATGCGCAATATTCCAATGTAATCATGTTATCCTTAACACATTGCCGAACATTCAGATAACGTATATCAGTGTATTTAGTCCTTGTCTTTACAGCAAGATTCGTTGCCATTTTAATGGCTGCCTGGTTATCTTTATAAACCGTAATAGGATAGTCCATTTTGAATCCAATATCCTCCATCAACTGTTTATAATAAATCAATTCAGTACATGTAAGTGATAGACAACAAAACTCCGCTTCCATGGTAGACAAACTGATGTGTTTCTGGCGAATTGATCTCCATCCAATCAGGCAGTTATCCAACATGATTGCAATTCCAGACGTAGATTTTCTGGCAAAACTGGCATCAGCATATGCCTTTAACACCATATCATTAGAATCATTTGGTTCTAAATACATAGCAAAATGTAACGTTCTTTTGAGATATCTAAGAATACGTTTTGCAGCCTGCCAATGCCTATCAGTAGGCTCTGAACTATATTGTGCTAGTTGATTAACACTAAAAGCTATCTCAGGCCATGTCCAGTTGCTCAAATACGACAAACTGCCTATTAATGATTGATACAGTTCTTTACTGAACTGTGGACTCTGCAAACTGTCCTGCTGGAATTCTTGTGCCATAGGAGTCTTGGCAGGTTTACATAATTCCATCCCATATTTTTTCAACAATTTGCAGATCTTATCGGATTGTGAGATCTTAAAACCTCTAGATGTTTTCAGGATATCCAGCCCTAGATAATGTCGTATATGTCCTAGATTTCTAAGTTTAAATTTTGTTTGCAACTGACCGATAATCTCTCTGGCTTCAGCGTCAGTTCTGGTAATTATGGCAATGTCTTCTGTAAAGAATGAAACACATCCATCCTGTTCTTTCTTAAACAAACATTTATCTGCTACACCCTCATAGAACCCAATGTTATGTAATTCCTGCACTAGACATTGGTTCCACTCGTAGCCTGATTGCCTTAAACCATATGGGCTTTTTTGTAGCCTCCAACACTCAGTGCTATCCTGTGTATCATAACCAGGAGGTTTCTTCATATATAAGTAAGCTGTCTCGACATCTATATGAGTAACAGAGCATTTATTTCTAGCCGCCCAAACCAGCATCGTCTCAAAGTGCTCGCTCGTAGACTTGGAGCAAAAACCTCATCATAGTCTCTATCTGTCTGTGAGAACCCTTGTGCAACAAGCCGAGCTCTATGGGTTACTACCCCATCTACACTTTTCTTTACCTTGTAGACCCACCTACAGCCTATAAGTTTCTCATTTTGTGGCTTTCTAACAACTTCATAGACACCAAGCCTCTTTAATGAATCAATTTCTCTATCCATTGCCTCTTGCCAGGCTTTTGGCTCCTTTTCAGGATACAATTTTATATCGTGATAACTGGATGGTTCAATATCTACTTGGCAAACCACTGTGGCTTTATAGCGATCTGGTGGATGCCGTTCCCTAGAAGATCGTCTAGGCATAAGAGGACTAACATCAGGTATATTGGGTTCATCCTCCCCTAACTCTGATTCCTGTTCCTGTTCTTCAACCTTAATAGATGGTTTATCATCCATCTCAGATGAACTATCATCAGGAATATGGTCTACCTTAACATCCACATCTGTAAAACCATAGTCTGCTTTTTCTAACCTGTCCCAGCCTTCATGTTCTAGGAATATTCCAGCCATTAGCTAATTTGACCTTTTTAGCACTTTTCTTCATGTTTAGAAACAGTTTTCTATTTTTTGTTATGGATTGAGAGGCACCGCTATCAATCACCCACCAATCATCTTTTATATTATTAGATGAACCTGTTGCTAAATTACACCCTTTCCTGGGTTTAGCAGAGTTTCTAGCAGACACTTTCTTATTTTTACAATATTTTGCAATGTGCCCCTTAGCCCACATGCAAAACAACGTTTAACGATATTGACATTCTCATATACAGCTTCCACTTTTGGTTGCTGTTGCATCCTTAACTGGTTTCGTTCCTGGCTACGTTTGGCCTCATCCAGTAACCTACCAGTTATACTGGCCAATGTTAGTTCATCCCTAGACAATACTTCTAATGATGAAACAAAAGAGTTTTAACTGTCATCCAACGATGAAAGAATAATATAAACTTGCTGCAGTTCAGTAAACACAAGGTCCTTCTCATGTAGCTCCTGGAAAAGCCCTGTCATGGAGTCCAGGTGAGCCATCATGTCTCCTCCTTTCTGGAGATGTAAGCGAAATAATTTCCGTGTCAGGTAGATATGGACACCCACAGAGTCACGAACGTAGAGCTTCTTTAGCTTTGTCCAACACCTCGCAGCAGACTCTTCGCCCCGGAAATGGACAAGTTGCTGGTCTCTCAGTGTCAGGCCAATGATGCATAAAGCACGCTCGTTGTCCCTGTGAAACTTCGCTGTCTTTTTGGCATCTTCTTCGTCAGCAGCATTCAATGCAGTTATGTCCGGTGGATTATTAACCATGTCCCACAGTCCTTCTTTTCCCACAGTAGACAGCATTTTGTGGACCAGGTAACATAGTTTGTACCATCCACCCGGGTTATGGTGGAATAACTTGTACCTTGCTCAAAAGCCATCATCTTGACTACTACACACACTGCCTGCATTTCTCACTTCCACAAAAACAAATTAAAGAGCCCTGGAATGTTCTGGGCCCATAACCAATGTTAGAGTGTGTGTAAAAAGTATTTGTTGCTTGTGCAACGAGCAGAGCAGAAATCACACAGGGGAGATAAACGTGCAGCTCGTGTGAGAAAAATACTTTATATACAAGATAATGAGCAGTCTTGGTGTAGGTAAAACAGTCCAAGGTCATAAACAGTAATATCAGTCCAGTAGGTATCTTCCCTTACCAAAGCAAACAGACTTTAGTAACTCTTGGTATACAATACCATATAACGATCCAATCAAACACCAATCAGCAGGAAGACGCAGGAAGCAACAGGAACAATCAGGAACAAGGAGAAAGAACGCTTCTCTGCGCTGCTTATTTATACACTGTAGCCTAATTACAAGTTTCAGCAAACCCTGATTACGTGGCTCAGGTGTTTCTTAAAGAAACAGATATATTGCCTGACCAACAAGTTAGGAGTAAGCTACAGGCTGAACCTAACATGGACTATGAACAACTAGGCAGAAAAATCAAAGGATTTGGGTGCTCAAGGTTGTTTTCTCATCTGCATCCCAGTTCTTGGATAACCACCAATGAGGGAACAAAGGATATTGCTGGCTCAAAGAACAGTGACGTCATGAGAATTTGGCTTTCCGGATTATGGATTCACTACCTAGCAAGAGGTGGATTGCAATTCATGAAGACCAGCAAGAATGTATTTGGGAAACAACCAGCTCTGATCATCTGAAGGGTTTAAATCAGGGGTGAAATTAAAATTTGTTACTACTAGTTCTGCGGGTGAGGCTTGGTGGGTGGGGGTAATGTGACTGTGTGGGCATGGCCAACCTTTTTTTTTTAAAACTTTTCAAAGCATTAGAATAAATGCCTCTGCCGATCAGGCAACTCAGCTGGGATCGTCAAAGAGGTTTCTTAAAAAATGCTTCTCTGCCAACCAGCAACCCAGCTGGGATCATCAGAGACTTTTCAAAGCATCTGTTTTACCACCTCTTTGGCCAAGAGATTGCAGAAAATAATGCTTTGAAAAGCCTCTGACAATCCCAGCTGAGCCGCGCGATCATCAGAGGCTTTTTTTTTTACTTTAAAAGAATTTTTTTGTCAGAAGAGGTTGTAGAAAAAATACTTTTAAAAGTAAAAAAAAAAGCCTCTGATGATCATGCAGCTCAGCTGGGCATGGGGGAGGGGGGCACAGGGATTTTTGTTACTGGTTCTCTGAACCACCACCCGCCATCGCTACCGGATCGAGCGATCCGGTCCGAACCAGGAGCATTTCACCCTTGGTTTAAATTAAAACTGGAGGGGAGGGAGATCAACATATGGGACCAAACCTAAAACAGGAAGACAGAATTCCTGCAACCATTGTTTGTATCTTTTACCTTCCAGTCCCCTAATCATCTTGTTGCTCTTCTCTGCGCTCTCAACATCTCCACATCTTTTTTATATATTGTGGCAACCAAAACTGAATGCAGTCATTCCAAGTGTAGCCTTCCCAAGGCATTATGAAGTAGTAGTAACGCTTCATGTGATCTTGATTCTATCCCTCTCTTGATGCAGAAAAAAGAGAGAAAAAGAAAAGCAGAGGGAAGGAGAGAAGGAGAGAAGAAGGGAGAGAAGAAGAAAAGCAGAGGGAGGAGGAGAGAAGCAGGGAGAAAAAGAAAGAAAAAGAGAGAAAAAGAAAAGCAGAGGGAAGAAGAGAATGAGAGAGAAGAGAAAAAGAGAGGGAGGAAGGGAAAGAAAAGCACAGGGAGGAAGAGAGACGAGCGAAGCAGAGAGGGGCAGAAAGAAGCAGAGGGAAGAAGAGAAGAAGAGCAAAGCACAGAGAAGAAGAAACAGAAAGAGAAAGAGAAGAAGAGAGAAGCAGAGAGAAGAGAGAAGAATTTGGGTCCCAGTGCCCGGATGGATGTCCTTCAGGTTCCCCAGGTACTACCCACCCACCCATCTCAATCCCAAAGACAGACCTGCCGTCGTTGCTCTCGCTGCTGCTGGGAGTGGTGCTTGGTCCTTGGGCTGCTCCAATCTCCAATTTTGACTGTTTGATCCTGTGCCTATTTGGCTATCAGCGTGCTGACACCAGCATAATGCAGGTGATTGAAGCTTCTTCCTAAAACGAGGCTCGCCTTCCTCTCATCCTCAATCCCTCAATATATATTCAGCATAGAAGTGGAATAAATGCAAGGAGGAGGAAACATTTTGCGTTGTTCTTTTGCTAGCCTGGGGCCAGCCTGTCTTGCCCTGTTCTGTACATTGTGTGACTTCTTGATCTGTGAAAGAGGTTTTGCATGCAGAAAATGAGGTCTTTGGAGATCTCATCTTTCTTAGCGTCTTCCAAAATTGGATGCGATCATAAATCAACAAAGGTCTGTGATGGTGGTTGGTGACTCACTACTCAAAGGAAGAGAGTCAACAATTTGCAGACCTGGCAGTTCCTTAAGAGAAGAAGATGGTCGCCCAGGTGCAAAGAGAAAGATGCGACACTGGAATAGCCAAGCCGATCAATTATGATCCTTTTCTCTTCTTTCATGTTGTCATGAATGATGCCATTAAAAGCCTAAAATCCCCATCAAATGGACTATGAACAACTAGGCAGAAAAATCAAAGGCTTTGAGTGCTCAAGGTTGTTTCCTCATCTGCATCCCAGTGCTAGGACAACCACCAATGAGGGAACAAAGGATATTGCTGGCTCAAACGGTGACGTCATGAGAACTGGGCTTTCTGGATTATGGTTTTCACTACCTAGCAAGAGATGGGTTGCAATTCATGAAGATCAGCAAGAATGTATTTGGGAAACAACTAGCTCTAATCATCCGAAGGGTTTAAATCAGGGGTGAAATGTAAAATTTGTTACTACCGGTTCTGTGGGAGAGGCTTGGTGGGTGGGGGTAATGTGACTGGGTGGGCATGGCCCACCTTTTTTTTTAACTTTTCAAAGCATTAGAAAAAATGCCTCTGCTGATCAGGCAACTCAGCTGGGATTGTCAAAGAGGTTTCTTAAAAAATGCCTCTCTGCCAACCTGCAACTCAGCTGGGATCGTCAGAGGCTTTTCAAAGCATTTTTTTAACCACCTCTTCGGCCAAGAGATTGCAGAAAATAATGCTTTGAAAAGCCTCTGACGATCCCAGCTGAGCCACGGGATCATCAGAGGCTTTTTTTTTCTTTAAAATATATTTTTTTTTGTCAGAAGAGGTTGTAGAAAAAATACTTTTAAAAGTTTTTTTTAAAAAAGGCCTCTGATGATCGTGCAGCTCAGCTGGCCATGGGGGACGGGGACCCAGGGATTTTTGCTACCGGTTCTCTGAACCATCCACCGCCATCACTACTGGATCTGGCGATCTGGTCCGAACCGGGAGCATTTCACCCTTGGTTTAAATTAAAACTGGAGGGGGAGGGAGATCAACATATGGGACCAAACCTAAAACATGAAGACAGAATTCCTGCAACCATTGTTCGTATCTTTTACCTTCCAGTCCCCTAATCATCTTGTTGCTCTTCTCTGCACTCTCAACATCTCCACATCTTTTTATATATTGTGGCAACCAAAACTGAATGCAGTCATTCCAAGTGTGGCCTTACCAAGGCATTATGAAGTAGCAGTAACGCTTCATGTGATCTTGATTCTATCCCTCTCTTGATGCAGAAAAAAGAGAGAAAAAGAAAAGCAGAGGGAGGAAGAGAGAAGAAGCAGAGAGAAGAAAAAGAGAGAAAAAGAAAAGCTGAGGGAAGAAGAGAAGGAGAGAAGAAGAGAAAAAGAGAGAGAAAAAGAAAAGCAGAGGGAGGAAGAGAGAAGGGAGAAGCAGTGAGAAAAAGAGAGAAAAAGAGAAAAAGAAAAGCAGAGGGAAGAAGAGAAGGAGAGAAGAAGAGAAAAAGAGAGAGAAAAAGAAAAGCAGAGGGAGGAAGAGAGAAGGGAGAAGCAGAGAGAAAAAGAGAGAAAAAGAGAAAAAGAAAAGCAGAGGGAAGAAGAGAAGGAGAGAGAAAAGAAAAGCAGAAGGAAGAAGAGAAGAAGAACAAAGCAGAGAGAAGAAGAAAGAGAAGAAGAAAGAGAAAAAGAAAGAAAAGAAAAGCACAGAGAAGAGAGAAGCAGAGAGAAGAATTTGGGTCCCGGTGCCTGGCTGGATGTCCTTTAGGGTCCCCAAGTCCTACGCGCCCACCTTCTCAATCCCAAAGACAGACCTGCTGTCGTTGCCCTTGCTGCTGCTGGGACTGGCTCTAGGTCCTCGGACTGCTCTTTTGTCAGTTCTTTTTGTCAGGAAGGTACACGGGTATTCTCGGTTTGTTTTTCTTTATCTCCAATTTTGATTGTTTGTTTTACTAAAGCTTGCAGATCCTTTGCCTATTTGGCTATCAGCGTGCTGACACCAGCATAATGCGGGTGATTGAAGCTTCTTCCTAAATCCAGGTTCGCCTTCCTCTCATCCCTTAATCCCTCAATATATATTCAGCCTCTCCCAGGGAGGCCCTGCAGGCCAGATCTAAGCACCCCGTGGATCCAGCCCCCGAGTTTTGAGTTTGACACCTCTGAGCTAGACAGTCAGGCAAACAGAGCCATCCTGAGATAAATCAGAGAAGAAAAAGGCAGGGGAAAAGTGAAACTCCCCCCCTCCCTCCTCCACATCCACAGCAATCAATCACAGCACAGATTTCCTCAGGCAGGTGCCAACACTCTTCAAACGATCAACTCTTAAGTGTGTGTCCTGGCTCGTTTCACCATCCCCAACTGTTCCAGCTAGTAATTTTAAATATCTTAACAAAGAACATCTCGTCCTAATTTTCTCACTTTGATCCCCTCTGGCTTCTTGGGATTTTAGTTACCCAAAACCTGTTAGGGCAGAAATCCCATATCTGAAGACACTTGCAAATGCATTAGAAAAGAATCGAGGTTGGCAAAATCTGACTTCAGCTGATGCTGATCATGAAAAGAAGTCAATTCCAAAAGAAAAAAAAAAGTTTGGAGAAAATGCATATGTGGTTAGAGAAAAATGTTAAGGTGGCATACAGATAATAAGCCAGAACTATTTTTATTTGGCATAGTACCAGAAAAATATGATAAAGGGAATGTACACTGCTCAAAAAAATAAAGGGAACACAAGCAGAAGACATCCAAGATCTGAATGAACGAAATAGCCTTATTAAATACTTTGTTCGTTAATACAGTAGTTTTGTGTTCCCTTTAGTTGTTTGAGCAGTGTATAAACTACTGTATGTAAAGAACAAAGTATTTAATATGTCTATTTCATTCATTCAGATCTAGGATGCCTTCTGCGTGTGTTCCCTTTATTTTTTTGAGCAGTATATATTTAACATGAGATGTCTTGACAACAGCAAGAATTGTATTTGCATAATACTGGAAAAATGAGGAAACATTTATGCAAGAAGATATAATTTTAAAAAAACGTTAGACTGTGCAGAAATGGATAGACTAACACTGAAGATAAGACACAGAATATTTTCAAACACGGGGCTTGCTTTATCAATGGTTGGACACGAGAAGTAGAAATTAGGAACTGGAAAAGTTGCATTATGAAAGCAAATTGACCCAGACAATATGCTGTTCTTAAAGCACTTATTGTATATAAAGAGAAAAGATATAAATAAATTGGAAAAAAAGAGAGAAGTCCATTCAAAAACACCTCAGCTCCACTACAGATCTTTCACACAAGTCACACATCTACACACATACAAACACACACACACACACAAACATTTTAGCTGGATTCAGCCATTCTGACAGATGCATACTATCTCCAAGTCATAATGAGCTTATTTAAACATTTTTCAAACATTCAGTTTAGGTTTTTGCAATATTAGTTGCAATAATTCCTTAACTAGAGCCTGGATAGCTCTGCAGACTAAGCACCCTAATTAACATCCAGCTGTCTGAAATTACAGCAGTTCGAATCTCCCCAGGCTCAAGGTCGATTCAGCCTTCCATCCTTTCTAAGGTGGGTAAATTGAGGACCCAGTTTGTGGGGGCAATAAGCTGACTTTGTATAAATATACAAAAGTATGAAGGCTATTGCTTAACACATTGTAAGCCGCCCTGAGTCTCCGGAGAAGGGCGGCATATAAATCAAATAATAAAAAAAAACAAAAAACAAAAACAAAACAAAACAAAAACAAAAACAAAAGAAAACCCCTACCTTTTTCTGAGATTTTTTTTAACAAAACTTTTCTCTCTGGCCTACAGCCTTTGGATCAGAGGTGAAATCCAGCAGGTTCTCGAGAACCAGTAGCAGAAATTTTGATGAGTTTGGAGAACCGGCAAATACCACCTCTGGCTGGGCCCAGAGTGCGGAGGGAATGGGGATTTTGCAATATCCTTCCCCCAGGAGTGGGGAGGGAATAGGGATTTTGCAGTATCCTTCCCCTGCCACACCCACCGAACCACGCCCACAGAATCGGTAATAAAAAATTTTGAATTTCGCCACTGCTTTGGATCCATTGACAGCAGTATAGGATTTCTTGTCTGAGGAGGGGGTTGGACTAGAAGACCTCCAAGGTCCCTTCCAACTCTGTTATTCTATTCTTTTTTTTTTAATTGATTTATATGCCGCTCTTCTCCAGAGACTCAGGGCGGCTTACAATGCGTTAAGCAATAGCCTTCATACTTTTGTCTATTTATACAAAGTCAGCTTATTGTCCCCACAAACTGGGTCCTCAATTGACCTACCTTAGAAAGGATGGAAGGCTGAGTCAACCTTGAGCCTGGTGAGATTCCAACTTACAGTATTGCAGGCAGCTGAATGTTCGTTCTTTCTTTCTTTCTTTCTTTCTTTCTTTCTTTCTTTCTTTCTTTCTTTCTTTCCTTCCTTCCTTCCTTCCTTCCTTCCTTCCTTCCTTCCTTCCTTCCTTCCTTCCTTCCTTCCTCCCTCCCTCCCTCCCTCCCTCCCTCCCTCCCTCCCTCCCTCCCTCCTTTCTTTCTTTCTTTCTTTCTTTCTTTCTTTCTTCTTTTTTTAATTAGATTTATATGCCGCCCTTCTCTGGAGACTCAGGGCGGCTTACAATGCGTTAAGCAATAGCCTTCATACTTTTGTATATTTATACAAAGTCAGCTTATTGCCCCCACAAACTGGGTCCTCAGTTTACCCACCTTAGAAAGGATGGAAGGCTGAGTCGACCTTGAGCCTGGGGAGATTCCAACTTACAGTAATTGCAGACAGCTGGTGTTAACCACGATGCTTTTAGTCTGCAGAGCCACCATGACTCCTTGTCATCTCCCATCAAGGACTAAGCATGACTGATTCCGCTCCACTTTTTAAACATCATCCAGTATCTTCTTGATAACTTAAGTGGTTGCTTTTTAAAAAAAAATTTGGAAGCCACCTGAAATTACTATGTCAGTATCGTGGTTTTATAAAATTGTTTAATAAATAAATAAGGCCCCTGAAAATCAGGAGCATTTTATCCAAGGCCAGAATTAATTAATTTATTTATTTATTTATTTATTTATTTATTTATTTATTTATTTATTTATTTATTTATTTATTTATTTATTTATTTATTTATTTATTTATTTATTTATTTATTTATTTATTTATTTATTTATTTATTTATTTATTTATTTATTTGCCGTCCTCGTCCGAAGACTCAGGGCGGCTTACAATGCATTTATAGCAACAGCCTTCATTCTTTTGTATATACCTGCTTATTAGGGCTTTTGCCCCCCCCCCCATAAGCAGTTTTTCTACAAAGTCAGCTTATTGCCCCCACAATCCCAGTCCTCAATTTAAGCTATCTTGGAAGGATGGAAGGCTGAGTCAACCTTGAGCCTGGTGAGATTTGAACTCGCACTAATTGCAGGCAGCTGGCAGCTAAGTGCTACATAACAGCACTTAGTCCGCTGCACCACCGAGGCTCAGTAGTGCAACAGACTAAGTGCTGTTATGAATTGAGGGGTCCTTGGTGCTCTCTCAGCTTGCTTGGTTTTTTTTTTGCAGAAGTTTCCTTACCCAAACTAGCTAACATCATCATGACGCTAGTGACGTTAGCTACGGTAGTTTGGGTAAGGAAACATCTGCAAGGAAACAAGGACACCAGAGTTTCAACCACCTTTAGCCACACGTTCCTATAATATGGAAGAAACTCACTTTTGGGGGACTTTTCCTCTGCTTCCTGAAAAAGGCTCCCAGGATGATATTTGGAGAAGGCTTCTGCCTCAGCTTTTCTTGCGGGCCCAGTTTTTTGCGAGACTGATCTTCCTGGGAAAAGGCAACAGTTTGGACCAGAGAAACGAACACTGGCTAAATTTAACTGGCCCTAGGCTTTCTCATTTCATGACAGAACATAGAGTGGGAAAAGACCTTGGAGGACTTCTAATCCAACCCCCTATAGCCATGATGGAGAACCTATGGCATGGGAGCCACAGGTGGCACGCGGAGCCATATTAGTGGGCACATGAGTGTTGCCCTAGCTTAGCTCCAGCGTGTATGTGCACACCAGCCAACTGATTTTCAGGCCTTCCGGTCCCACCGGAAGTCGGGAAGCTGAGTGTTTCCGGCCTCCGGAAGGCCTCCGGGGGGAATGGGGAAGGCAGTTTTTGCCCTCCCCAGGCTCCTAGAAAGCCTCTGGAGCCTGGGGAGGGGAAAAAAATGGGCCTACCGGGCCCACCGTGCCAATGCGTGCCAAAAGCAGGGGGAAGTGTGGGAGGGTCATGTGCGCATACGCAGGAGGGTAGGGCGCATTGAATTATGGATGTGAGCACACACAGCCGTGACCCCCCATGTTCCCCCCATTTTTGGCACATGACAGCAAAAAGGTTAGCCATCACTGCCCTATAGGACAGGGTCTGCAACCTTAAACACTCAAAGAGCCATTTGGATCTTCTTTCCCACAGAAAAGAAATCACCGGGAGCCACAAAACCTGGGTGGGCGTGGCCAACTCGACATCACTCACTCCCACCCAGTCATATGATCCACCCAGCCACACTTACCCAGGTTTTGTGGTGCCTGGTGTTTTCTGTGGGAAACAGGTATATCTCTCTCTGTGTGTGTCTCTCTCTCTTTCTCTTTCTCTCTCTAAAATCAAAGAAGACCAGATTAAGATGGAATTTGTTGTCCAGTTTTGAAATAAACAATCACCAGCCGAAACTTCCAAGAGAAAACAATGGTAATTTATTTACTGCTTTGCAAAGAGAGGTACGCACACACCAGTGCTGAAATGAAAAAAAAAATTGCTACTGTTTCTGTGGGTGTGGCTTGGTGGATGTGGCTTGGTTGGGGGGGGTGTCATGTGACTGGGTGGGTGTGACCAATTTTTTTTTAACTTTTCAAAGCATTTTTTTACTACTTTTTCGCCTGAACCAGTAGTAAAAAAATGCTTTTATGGGCTGCATCAGGGTGGTGTTTGATCTTGGGAGGGGGGTGGCCAAGGTTGGTGTGACCAGCTTGCCATCACTCATGTCAGGGGCTCCTATGGTGGCCCCAGTGCTGTGCCAGAGAAAATGGAGCTCTGGGGATTCATGTACAGCCCTCCTGAGCTGCATTTTCACTGACAGAGGCACCGCGAGCTGGTTCTTCACTGTTTCCAGTGTTGTCGAAGCGTGAATCAACCTCGTTCCCACCCCCACCCCCCGGGGAAACTGTAATTAATTAGAGGTGAATAGATCTTGTTTTCCATGGTGTATACTCTCAAAGAAAGAAAGCCCGAAGTATATATACTAAGAAACATTTTTATTATAAAAGTAAAAAAAACTAGCTAATTACATCTGAGTGATATCTCAGATGGACAAAGGAAGAAGAAAAAATCAGGAAGTTAGAAAAGAAAGTAATGTAGACATGTGCAGTAGTTCAAAAATCACAAGACAGTCTTATCTTTGTGATAAGGTTCTCTGGTAATGTTCAGAATGGAAGCTCAGCTGGCAAATACAAATAATGCAGTGACACAGCGGGCCAGATCTAAGCACCCTGCAGGCCAGATTTGGCCCGCGGGCCTTGAGTTTGACACCCCTTATATAGATGTTTTACATCAGAAGATATCCTGAACTAATGTCCATATTTTTTGTGTGTTTTTACTTTTCCTCTTCAGTTGATTATTCATAATTTAAAATTACCACATTGAGTCACATTAGTGAGATTGACAGCCACATAAATCGACTAAAAGATGTCAAAGTTGGTGATACACCAAAAGGAGAAACAAGATCCCCTTCTTGAATCTGAATGGGGCTTCCTCACCACTTGGACCCCATTTCTTCTGCCAAAGACCTCCCTCACCCCCCGTTTGACATTAAAAGGTAGCATGATGACCAGGGAACAGTAGAAGGAGCATTGCATCAGGTAGTAGTTAGTTAGTTAGTTTATTAAATTTGTATACCACCCTTCTCCTAGTGGACTCAGGGCAGTGCACAGCCAGAAAAAAAAAAACACTTCAATACAAAATTTAAAATTTGTAAAAGAATTAAATAATTTTTGGCCAGAAAATTTAAAAAACCCATTAGGCAATTTAAAATTTAAAACCCATAGACAATTTAAAAACTAAAGGGGGGGGGGTTACGCCAGCCCAGCTTGACAAAATAAAAAAGTTTTAAGGGAACGGCGAAAGGCCCGGAGATCAGGTATCATATGGATCTCAGGGGACAAATCGTTCCAAAGGGCTGGTGCTGCTACAGAGAATGCTCTCCCCCTGGGTGTCGCCAGCCGACATTGCCTGGCTGACGGCACCCTGAGGAGTCCCTCTCTGTGGGAGCCTACTGGCCGGTGGGAGGCTATCGGTGGCAGCAGGCGGTCCCGCAAGTACCCAGGCCCTATGCCATGGAGTGCTTTAAAGGTGGTCACCAACACCTTGAAGCACACCCGGAAGACCACCGGAAGCCAATGCAGCTCGTGCAAAGAGAGATGTCACGTGGGAGCACCCCCTTGCTCCCATAATCCCCTGCGCGGCCACATTCTGCACCAATTGGAGCCTCCGGGTGCACCTCAAGGGGAGCCCCATGTAGAGAGCATTACAGTAGTCCAGGCGGGAAACGAGTGCCTGAGTGACTGTGCATAAGAAGTCCAGATCCAGATAGGGATGCAACTGGCGTATCAGGCGAGCCAAAAAGTAGTAGCCAAAAAGGCTCCGTGGGAGACGCTGCAATGCAAAAGAAAGAAAGAAAAAGGATCAGAAGTAGTATTCAGCTGGTTTGAACCAGTTTGCCCGAACCAGTAGCAGAAATTGTAAATGGGCCTGTCCATCTGCCCTGGCTCTATGCCCATGATGGTAAACCTATGGCACGGATGCCACAGGTGGCACGCGGGGCCATATCTGTGGGCAAGCAAGTGTTGCCCTACTCAGCTCCAGCATGCATATGTGCACCAGCCAGCTAATTTTCGGGCCTTCCAGGCCCACCTGAAGTCGGGAAATGGGCTGTTTCGCCCTCCCCAGCCTCCAAGAAAGCCTCCGGAGCCTGGGGAGAGCAAAAAATGGGCCTACCGGGCCCACTGGGCCCTCATGTTCCAAAAGCGGGGTAGTGCGGGGGTCAGGGTGAGGCGCATTGAACTATGGGTATGGGCACATATGTGCGTGACCCCACCATGTGATCCCCATTTTTGGCATGTGATAGCAACGTGCCTATTGATAAAAACGTGATAGCAACTTGCCTATTGATTAAAAACGTGCTTATTGAGGCACGTTTTTTAGCTGTGTGCATGTGGGCAAACAAGCAAAGTGCATGTGAGTCGCACACACTCACATTTGTGAACTGGTAGGTAAGTGAAGTGAATACCACCCCTGGAAAGGATGTCATGTAGACCCAACTCTCAATTTCCAAATGAAAAATAAAGCACTATGAAATTTTTGTCGGATGCGAAAATGTTGAAACAGAAAGTGTTAAAGCTTAAAATATCTATCTCTATCTATCTCTATCTCTATCTCTATCTCTATTGTTGTGTCGGCAATTCTGCCTAGCAACTGAGTTCTAACGGCTGTTTATGATTGGCCATTCTGTCAGCAATTCTGCCTAGCAACTAAATACGAGTCCTAACGGCTGTTTATGATTGGCTGTTCTGTCGGCAATTCTGCCTAGCAACTAAATACAAGTTCTAATGGCTGTTTTTCATTAGCCCATTCTGAGCGCGGGCTTACCAATTGCTCCTGATTGGTGGAAGCAATCTGACAGGGACTTTAAAGGGCTGTCAGATTGCTGGTGTTCTGTTCTGTTCATGAGAGGAGTTATTAAAGACGTTATGTTACCTCGCTGTGTGAGTTGCCTCAGTATCTATCACATAAACACAAAATATATCTCTATCTCTATCTCTATATCTCTATATCACTATCTCTTATCTCTATCTTTATCTCTATCTCTATCTATCTCTATCTATCTATCTATCTATCTATCTATCTATCTATCTATCTATCTATCTATCTAGGTCTGTCTCTGTCTCTGTCTCTGTCTCTCTCTCTCTCTCTCTCTCTCTCTCTCTCTCTCTCTCTCTCTCTCTCTGTCTCTCTTCTGTCTCTCTCTATCTATCTCTTTATCTATCTATATCTCTCTATCTCTCTATCTCTATCTCTATCTCTATCTATCATTCATTCATTCATTCATTCATTCATTCATTCATTCATTCATTCATTCATTCATTCATTCATTCATTCATTCTTTTTACATGTAACATAGATCTGGCCTGAAAATGCCAAGATCACCATGAAGGAGTAGGAAAAAGCTTTTTGTAATAGTTTTTATTATTCAATGAACAGAAATCGATCTTCTGGAGAAGGCAAATATTGCCAGCTGCTATGGACAACAATTCATAAAAAAGGTAGGCGGAAGCAGAAAATATACAAAGTAACTTTATTGAAATAAAAGAATCATATTTTGGAGGGAAAAAAAAGAAAGAAAGAAAAATAAAGCCCTATAGTAGCATTTCTGAAGCTTGCCAACTATATGGAATGGTAGTGTGAATGACCTTGGGGGGAAAAAGGGGAAGAAATGTTGCCTAGGAAAAAATTGGATAAAATAGGCAAGAGCCTGTGTTTTAATGTTCAGACAAAGAAACAGGAAAGAAAACACCCTAATGCATCAAACAGTAAATAGTGGCAATGGGACATTTGTACTTTCAGACTTTTCTGATAATTTAGCAAAGTCGAATTAGTATTGTTCATAGAGGCTGCGGTGGCTTGTGTGGTTAGTCAGAAGAGCATTGGGAGTTCAGAAATCTAATTCAGTTCAGAACACTCAATTTCAAAGAGAACAGTCAAAGAAGAGGGAGTCAAGCTATTCTCCAAAGCACCTGAGGGTAGAACAAGAAGCAACAGGTAGAAACTAATCAATGAGAGAAGCAACTTAGAACTAAGGAGGGAGTTCCTGGCAGAACAATTAATCAGTGGAATGACTTGCCTCTAGTAGTTGTGAATGCTCCAACACTGGAAGTTTTTAAGATGATGTTGGATAACCTTTGTCTGAAGTGGTGTAGGGTTTCCTGCCTAAGCAGGGGGTTGGATTAGAAGACCTCCAAGGTCCCTTCTAACTCTGTTATTCTATTCTATTCTTTGAACATTAGGTAAAGGTAAAGGTTCCCCTTGTAGACACGGTGCTAGTCGTTCCTGACTCTAGGGGGCAGTGCTCATCTCCCTTTCAAAGCCAAAAAGCCAGCGCTGCTGAAGACATCTCTGTGGTCATGTGGCTGGCATGACTAAATGCCAAAGGCGCACAGAGTGCTGTTACCTTCACACCAAAGGTGGTCCCTATTTTTCTACTTGCATTTTTTAAAAAATAATTTTTATTGAATATTTTACATTTTAAAACCAAACACACAATAGCAAAAGAAATCAAGAGACAAAAACAAAAAACAAAAACACACGTACACCAGACGTTAAAATACAATACTAACAACAGATATATACAATTTTACAACTTTCTGCATCGTCTTTACTCTTAGCTTTTATCCTCCCGCTCCTTCTCTTTATTTTTAAAGATTCATAGTTAACGGTTTTGTCAGCAGGATCATTATTTACATTTATATCCAGTATGTTAATATCTAATTTCACTTTATATTCTTATTTCTTAATTTGATTTCTGTTTTCCAACCATGTATAAAACCTATTCCACACTTTATAATAATCCGAGTCTTCCCTTTCTTTGATTTCCATTGTTAATTTATCCATTTTGGTGCATTCAAGGATTTTCTTTATTATTGTTTCTTCCGATGGTGTACTGGTTGACTTCCACATTTGTGCTAGAGTAATTCTGTCCGCCATTGGAATATGAAATATAAAGAGGTGGAGCCAATGCCGCAGCGGCAAGATGAACTCTTTGGAGCTCCCAAAGAGGAGTCGATATCCTCAGTGTTTGAAAGTCCGCTGTGACCTAAGTCGTCCTGTAGGGACGACCACCGAGAAGAGCACATACCGATCAACCTAGGGAGGTGACAAACTCCCAGGAAAGGTCAGAAGAAGCTCCTCAAATCGGGCACTGAGGAAAAGTGACCAAGAAGTCGCTGAAAAGCTGGGGCAGCCGAATCAAAATGAGAAAGTTAAGAAGCAGCCTGTGACATCGGTGAGGTGAGATCAATTAATTTTATTACCTTAAAAAAAAAAATCTCTTATCTACCTGGAAGACAGATAAAGTGGAGAAGAGTGGCTGAGAATGAGGAATCCTGAAACTGGGGCGGCAAAGAAAGCACGTTTGAGAGTTCATTAAACTCTGACTATTTTTTAACATTTAACTGAAGAAAAAGAAAAGAGGACTGAGGACTGTTATAATTACTGCATATTAAGGCTTTAAATGACTGAATTGAATATACATTTTTTTCCCATTTGGATTGTTACTTTGTTGATTGCTCCGTGACACTTTGCTTAAACAAAAGTAAGAATCCAAAGTGTTGAACTGAGATGAAAAGGTAACCTGCAGTGCCATCTAGTGGCAGAAAAAAAATAAAGACTTTTTTTACTTTGAAGAATATTGAATAAATAGAAGATAAATAGAACAGCTGTGGAGAATGAAGGGAAGAGTAACTGTGTTTTGGAAGCTTTTTTAGTTTATGTTCTTGTATTGTTTTCCCTTTTTTTCATCTTGGCTGTGTGGACTGTGATTTTATATTTTTCATCTTCTTTTTTGAGTTGACCAGTTTTGTGTTGAAAATTAAAAAGAAGATTTTTGGCTTGAATTTTGATTGTTTTATTCTCCTTGACTAGAGACTATATAATGAATTAAATTAAGTTGGACTTCTATAGTTTGTTCCCCCATGGATTAAGAGTTGAGGAGTCAGAAGAATTCTTCTTTAAATTTTTATTGTTTAATTTTCCCATTTTTCTCCCTTTTTTACTAAATTGACCTTTTTATGAATTTTGATTTTTGATTTTGACTCTAAAACATTATTTTTCAGCCTTTCTCACTTTTTTTTACTTTTTAATTGCATTTTTACTTTACTTTACTTTACCTCCCTTCCAATTTGACTGTCTTATTTTTTTTTCTTTTTTACTTTTTTATATAATGTAGAAGGGCAGGGAAGATTACAGACCTTTAGCTTTACTTCACAGGAATCCATTTTTTTCTTCTTTTTTCTTTTCTTTTTTGTAAATTTAATCATTGGTTGAACTTGATATTTATTTATTTATTTATTTATTTATTATTTCAATTTATATACCGCCCTTCTCCCCGGGAGGGGGACTCAGGGCGGTGAACAACCAAATTAAAACACATATAATACAAATATTAAAAGAATTTAAAATTAGATTAAATTAATTGGCGTTCCAAAATAAAAATCTCAAACCCCATTAAAATACCCAATTTAAAACCCCAGAGATTACTAGTACAAAATTTTTTAAAACCCCATTAAAATCAATCAAGCAAGGCCGGCTTGTTGGAATAAATAAGTCTTAAGGGCCTTTCGGAAAGCACAGAGATCTGGGATCAAACAAATTTCAGGAGGCAGCTCGTTCCATAGGGTGGGTGCCCCCACAGAGAAGGCTCTCCCCCTGAGGGCCACCAGCTGACATTGCTTGGCTGATGGCACCCTGAGGAGGCCCTCTCTGTGTGAGCATAATCACAAGTGGATTATAAATACCCAGAAAAATAAAAATGAGGAAACAAAGCCGCCTATATCAAGCCCCTCAGCGGCAGAAATCCAGAAAACTTCAGAGATAATGGAACTACAGAATTTAATGCAATCTCTTCTTGTTGAGATAAAACAGGAACTAAAATAAAAAAAAAAGAAATTATGGGGAAGAATGAGGAGAGAATACAGAAAGTGGAAGAAAAAGCAGAAACAACAGGAAAAAAGATTGAGAAATTAGAAGAAAAATTGATGTCTACAAATAAATTCCAAGAGAGAACAACTATTGTGTTAGAAATGGATCGCTCTAAATTTTACCTAAGATTTCAAAATATAGAAGAAGAAAAGGAAGAAAATCTACCAGAGATAATTGTGGAAATCTTAGCTGAAGTCTTGGAAAAAGCCAAGGAACAGATCTTAAATGAGATTGATGAAGCATTCAGAATATATACTAGATATGCAACAAGAAATAAACTACCAAGAGAAGTTCATGTAAGATTTACATGAAGGGCAATGAAAATGGAGATACTACAAATAGCAAGGAATACAGTTCTGAAGCATAAAGACAAAAAATTCGTGGTCTTATGTCAAGTGAGGGATCTGAGGAGAAAATATCAATTTTTAATGAAATTTTTAATATCTAAAGGAGCAAGTTTTAGATGGCTGGTACCTGAAGGGATTTTGGTAACCTGGCAAGGACAAAGATACAGATTTGATTCAACTGAAAATGCAGAATTATTCTATCAACAATACTGCGGATCATTGGAGGAAGATTTAGGAGCTGTAGGTGTCACAAAGGAGAAAGAAGAAGGGAAAGAGAAAGAAGAGAAAGCTAAAGAGGAATGGACCCTAAGAGAAAGGGCGAGATCCAAAGATGCACTGGAACAAAGAGAGACTAGGGAGATAAGTTAAAAACTAGCTGTAAGTAAATATAGAAGAAGAAATAAAAGCAATATCTTTAAATGTAAATGGACTGAATGTGGTGATAAAAAGAAACAGACTATTGAAAAAATTAAATAGTTTGAAAATGGACATTGCATGTTTACAGGAAGTTCATATTAGAAAACAACATATAAAACTATTACAATATCCAATATTAGGAATTTTATTTACATCATTATTACAACAAGAGGTGTGGTATTATATATCAAAGAAAAATTAGAACCTAAATTAATATTTGAAGATGGGGAAGGTAGGATTTTGATGGTGGAAATAAAAATGAACTATAAACAAATACTTTTGATAACACTATATGCTCCAAATGAAAAACAGGAAGAGTTTTATCAGCAACTACTTATTTATTTATTTATTTATTTATTTATTTGCTTCGATTTATAAACCACCCTTCTCCAACTGGACTCAGGGTGGTGAACAGCCAGAATAAAATATGATATACAAAAATTAAAACAATTTTAAAAAATATTAAATATTTTCAGCCAACAATTAAAACAGTCCAATTTAAGATCCAATTTAAAACAGAGGATGGGATCAAGCCAGCCCGGCTAGATGAAACAAGTGGGTTTTAAGGGCCCAACGAAAAGTCCAGAGGTCTGATATCCTGTGCATCTCTGGGGATAGGTCATTCCAGAGGGCGGGTGCCACCACAGAGAAGGTTCTCCCCCTGGGGTCACCAGCCAACATTGTCTGGCTGACGGCACCCTGAGGAGGCCCTCTCTGTGTGAGCGTACTAGCCAGTGGGAGTAAATTATAGAACTGGAATATGAAAATGTATGTATAATGGGAGATTTTAATGCTATAACAGACCCAGAGTGGACTACAAAACAGTGAAGACAAATAAAAAATCCAGAAGAACACTGCCAAAATCTTTTTTTAAAATGACAGAAGAATTAAGTGTTCAAGATATTTGGAGACAAAAACATTTGAAAGAGAGTTTATATACTTTTTACTGAAATAGACATTTATCGTGGTCAAGGATAGATATGATATGGATGTCATCTGGACTCATAGAAGTGTACAAGAGGTAAACATTGGCTCAAATATATGGGCAGAACATAACCCAATGACAATGATATGGAAAGGCCAAAAGAAAAAGACAAGATGGACATCGAACACAACAATATTAAATGAAAAAGAATTTTAAAAATTTATGGAAATGGAGTTGGAAGCTTTCTTCAGAATAAACAAAAAAGAAGATACGTCACTTCAAAATGTATGGGATACAATGAAAGCATATATTAGAGGCCTTGCAATAACATATCTGGGAAAAAAGAACAAAAAGAAAAGGCAAGAACAAATACGACTGGGAGAAGAGTATAAAACTCTAGAAAAAGAATTTCAGAAAGAGGTTCAAAATAAAAAAAAATAAAAAGTTGATGGAATTGAAGAAACACGAAATAATTTTAAATGAACAAAAATTAACAAATTAATAAAAATAAGAATAAATATGAAAACATTACAAGCTACGAGAGTATGAGGGGGATTTGGTTTACCAAATTGGGAGTTATATTACCAAGCAGCGACATTGACATGGTTGAAAGAATGGATTGAATTAAGTAACACTAGGCTGTTAACGTTAGAAGACATGATTTACAACTGGGATGGCACACTTTTTTGTGGTATGGTAGAAATAAGATACATTCATATTTTCATGAACATTATATAAGAAATAGATTGTTATCAGTATGGGAAAAGGTTAGAGATAAATACTATGTAAAAATACCAATATGGTTATCAACTATGGAAGCCTTAATTCAGCCAAATGTTCTTAAGTTTGGAAATACTATTAGATATAAGGAGTTATTAACGGATAAGGGGGAATTGAAAGAGAAAAGAGAATTGGAAGAGCAAGGGATTAAGATAGATTGGTATATGTATATGCAGATAAGAACAAGATACGAAAAAGATGCTAAGTTGTATGGTTTCTATTTGGAAAAAACTGAGCTGGATAAGATACTCACAGGAACAGAAGAGAAGCTAATAAAAACTTTATAATTTTTTGCTGTTTATTGATCAGGAAGAGGAGCAAGTAAAAGAAACGATGATAGCTTGGGGAAGAAATTTTGGTTATCCTATTGAATTTGAAAAATGGCAACAAATGTGGGAATGGAATTATAAATTAATGATGTCCACTACATACCAGGAAAATCAATATAAAATGTTTTATAGATGGCATATGCCACCAGAAAGGTTAGCAAAAATGTTTAAAGGTAAATCAGCTAAATGTTGGAAATGTCATCAGCTACCAGAATTTAAGCAAAAAATTATTGGAATAAAATTAAAATATGATTGGAAGAGATGATACAGTTACATATTGAATTTAAACCAGAGCTGTTCCTATTGGGTATTCGTCCAGAAAAGACTAGTAAGAAACATACTTATTTGATTATACATGTAAATAACAGCAGCAAGAATTGTTTATGCTCAGAATTGGAAAGCAGAGAAAATACCTTTGGAAGATGAGGTGATAAATAAAATTATGGACTGTGCAGAATTGAATAGATTGACTTTAAGGATTAAAGATAGGGAAGAGATAGAGTATTATAGAATATGGAACTGTTTCTATTATTGGTTGGAAAAGAGATATAAAAGATAAAAGCTTTATGATTATATTTAAAAATTTGATAGGCAGAATTTTGCTTTAGTAAGGAGATATTAAAATGGTTTGTATAAAGATCAAGATAGAAGAAAGTTCCTTTTTTGGAAGAGGAAGGACAGAAGATGACACCGAGATGTCACAGGGAGGGGGAGACAGATGTACTAAATGTTTGTTTGTTTTTATAAAAAACAATATAAAAAGTTATATTTTAAAAAAAGAATATGCAATATAATAGAATAGATTTTTTTTCCATTTTTCTATCAATCATTCCTAGGAGGAACATCTCTGGTTTAAAATCTATCTTTTAGAGTGTAATCTCTTCCAACCACCCTTTAATTTTATACCAAAATTTCCTCACTTTAGGGCACATCCACCGCATGTGGTAGTATGTCCCTAGTTTGTGAACACATCTCCAATATTGGGGTGATAAATTGGGGTACATTTTTGCCAGTCTCGCTGGTGCTAAATGCCACGTATTAAACATTTTATAGCTGTTTTCTTTGTATGATACGGCCATGGTCAATTTGTAATTTTTCTCCCACAATTTTTCCCAATTATCCAATTCTATGTTATGTCTGAAATTCCTAGCTCAAATTATCATTGTTTCCTTTATTGTTTCTTCTTCCAATGTGTATCCTAATAAGTAATTATAGATATTTAGAATCTTTTGTAATCCATTTCAAAGCCAAAGAGCCAGAGCTGTCTGAAGCATCTCCGTGGTCATGTGGCCAGCATGACTACCGTATTTTCAGAGTATAAGACGCACCTTAATTTTGGGGGAGGAAAACAAGACAACAAGAATTCTACCTCTGCCTTCCAGCATTTAAGGTGGCGCTGCTTTACCCCGCCCTCCTCCTCCTCCTGTAAGCAAAAGGTGCCTCAGAGACTGGGCTGGGAAAGAGGGTGTCGATTACTGATAAGTTCTTTTCCAGAAAACTTATCAGGGTGCTCCTGCAATCTGTAGGAGCCAAAAGAGACCCCTCGCATGCTCTGGAGGGAGGGACAGAGGACAGCCTGAGGAAGAAACCTCTTTGGGATGGTTTGGGGGGGAATGTGCCCAGCAGCTTCAGGGAACAAGGCGGGCGCCATGATTTGCATCTGGTCACCCCTCTGGCCGCCCAGCGGGCAGCTCAGGGCAGACAATGGTTGCAATGACTTCCTGATGATAGAATTCTTTATTGCCCAAGTGTGATTGGACACACAAGGAATTTGTCTTGGTGCATACAATCTCAGCGTACATAAAAGATACATTCATCAAGAATCATAAGGTACAACACTTAATGATGGTCATAGGGTACAAAGAAGCAACCAAATCATACTAGGAAACAATCAATATAAATCATAAGGATACAAGCAACAAGTTTACAGTCATAAGTGGAAGGAGATGGGTGATAGGAATGATGAGAAGATTAATAGAAGTGCAGACTAAGTAAGTAGTTTGACAGTGTTGAGGGAATTATTTGTTTACCAGAGGGATGGCGTTTGTGAAAAAAAACTGTTCTTGTGTCTAGTTGTTCTGATGTGTAATGCTCTATAGCCTCATTATGAGGGTAGGAGTTGAAACAGTTTATGTCCAGGGTGTGAGGGGTCTGTAGATATTACAAACATATCCTTAGCTTCATATTGTGGAATCTTCCCCATTCTATCCAAGTGTGGTAATCCAAACATCATTTCGGAAGTTAAAATACCAGTAAACTTTTTTGGGCAGGTTCAAAGCCTGAGCAAGGCCAAGGGTAAAGATTTGATTCTCAGCATGGACAATTTTGCATTCCACGGAACGTGACATTCCCACTGAATCCCCACTGCCTCCATGATTGATTGAAGCAATCGATTTTCTGCTTTCCTTCACTAACACTGCCATAGCCACCACTGCTTGAACATAATCTGGCAATCCTTTACAGACAGGATCTAACATTTTATTTTTATTTTTTAATTTTTTAAAAAATAATCTTTATTTACATTTATAGTTAAAAAAAGACAACAACACATCAAACAAATAACAAAACAAGACAACAGAATAAAGAACATAAATGCATATAAATAATACCTCTGTAATCAAATATTTAGTACGAACCTATACAGTAAATTCATACTACATTCCGGAGGAGATGAAACGACCTATTTCGAATTTTTAAATCAATCAGGTCTATCCGACCTCACTTTAAATATACAATAAAATGTTATCAGTAAATACAAAATCTATTTATAATCTACTAATTTAGTTTCGATGTTCTTTTCGATAGCCAATTATACCATTTTCCCCAAAATAAACATGTTTGCGTTTGGTCTTTATCTTTCAGTTTTTTGGTTAATCTATCTGCTTCCGCACAATCCAAAAATCTTCTTTATTATTGCTTCATCAGGTGGGGTATTTTTATCTTTCCAGAATTGAGCAAATGTTATTCTCGCTGCAGTGATGATATGTAGTATGAGGTACCACGAATCTTTTTTTTACATTTTCTGGTTTGGAGCCAAGCAAGCATGTCTCTGGACACAGTTCAAACCCCTGCTTTAGGATTTCTTTCAGCCATGTTTTAATTTTTCCCCAAAATTTAGTTGCTTCTGGACACGTCCACCATTGATGATAATAGGTACCGCGTTCAAATCCACTTTTCCAACATTCAGCGGAGCGTCCATTAAACATTTTTGCCAATCTATCTGGTGGAAGATGCCATCTGTATAACATCTTATAAATATTTTCTTTATATGTGGTAGATACTACCAATCTCATATTTCCCCACCAAATCTCTTGCCATTTTTCAAGGTTAATTGAATAACCAAAGCTTTTCCCCTCAAAGTTTTTCTAACATTTTAGACAAAAAATGCCACTGAGTCCCTCTTTCCTCCCAACTTCTGGGTTAAAAGCCTCAAAGCCATCCCCTTATCCACGTAACACGAGGCTCTTTGCATACCAGTCTTTATTCAAAATAGCACAATTATCTATTCACAGCCTACGATACCCAGTCAATCCTAGAGATTTCCTCAGCTCCTTCAGGTGCTATTTTTGTTACTTCTTTCATTAATTAAATGTCCTAAATGTCCTTATCTCTCTTTCTACAATATTGTAATTGCTAACTCATCCCTGTAACAATCCCTAAAAGGGCAACAATCTGTGCTGTGAACAAAGAAACAGACGAACAAACAAACATGCTGTAGGATGGAGCACCGTGACTCCTAAATATTCAAAATCAGTGTGCCAGACTTAGATTCTATTCAGATGGGCACAAACCAAAGGCAGGAATCGAAGAACAAAAACCCACAGACCCCTCCTCCCACTCTTTCCTGTTTTTTCCCGCTCTTCCAAGGCAAAAAGTCCTTGTGTAAAAGAATGACCAGGGGTGGGGGAGAGAAATACAGGTGAGGAAAAATGTCTAAACTACACGGAATTCTCACCTCCTTTCTCCATTCAGCATCCTTTCAACAAAACAACGCTCTCTGCATTTCTCTCTAGCCTCAACTAGAGAGTAACAACCCTCCTCTTTATGGCGGCCCCCTCAAATACTGAAATGCTGCTATTGCGTTACCTCCAGTCCAGAGGTGGGTTTCAAAATTTTTTACTACCGGTTCTGTAGGCGTGGCTTGGTGGGCGTGGCATGGCATGGCATGGCTTGGTGGGCGTGGCAGGGGAAGGATACTGTAAAATCTCCATTCCCTCCCCATTCCAGGGGAAGGTTACTGCAAAATGCCCATTTCCTCCCGATCAGCTGGGACTTGGGAGGCAGAGAATAGATGGGGGCAGGGCCAGTCAGAATTTTTACTACTGGTTCTCTGAACTACTCAAAATTTCTGCTACCGGTTCTCCAGAACTGGTCAGAACCAACTGAAACCCACATCTGCCCCGGTCCTTCTTTTCTCTTGACTAGCCAAACCCAATCCCAGCAACCGTTCTTCACATGTTTTAGTCTCCAGGCCTTTGATCATCTTAGTTGCTCTTCTCTGCACTTTTTCCAAAGTCTCAATATCTGTCTTATAATGTCATGAACGAATTTTTTTTCTTTCTTTTTTTTAGAACATAAAAATGGTAAACTAGTAAAGTTTACTGAGTCCGTCAGGAGAAGGGCAGTATATAAATCTAATAATCTAATAATCTAATAAACTAAAACATAAAATGGTAAAACAGGCCTGGTGGCTCAGCAAACTAAAAGCATTGTGATTAATACCAGCTGTCTGCAATTACTATAAGTTCGAATCTCTTCAGGCTCAAGGTTGATTCAGCCTTCCATCCTTTCTAAGATAGGTAAATTGAGTTTGTTGGGGCAATAAGCTGACTTTGTGTAAATATACAAAAGTATGAAGGTTATTGCTTAACGCATTGTAAGCCGTCCTGAGTCTCTGGAGAAGGGCGGCATATAAATCATTTTTTTTTTAAAAAAAAAAGATGAAATGGTATCCCACTGGGATCAGTTCATCCCCGAAGGTTGCCCGGTTAGAGAGAAGTTCCCTGAACATGGGCTCCAGGACAAGCCTGAAAGCTTGGAAGTAAAAACCACTGGTCCCAGTGACTGGCACATCCTGCAAGATCACCCTGGGATACATGTATTCACCTTCGTCATCTGGGGAAGTTTTCACCTGCTTCCAGGAGGCGGGGACATCCGTGCTTCAGGAGATTTATTTATTTATTACATGTATTTATATGCCGCCCTTCTCCCGAAGGACTCAGGGCGGCGAACACCAGTTAAGAAACATGTAGAATAAAATCGTATTTTAAATCAAATAACTAATTAATGATAAATAATAAACCCAGAATCAGAGTCAGCCTATTTGCTTGAACAGCCAAGTCTTCAGCTCCCGACGAAAGGAGCAGAGATCAGGAGCCGTCCAGAGCTCGGTAGGTAATTCATTCCAGAGGGTGGGAGCACCTACAGAGAATGCCCTACCCCTGGGCACCGCTAGATGACATTGGCTCACCGTCGGGACCCTGAGGAGAGCGGCCCTATGTGAGCGAACAGGACGGTGGGAAGCAGGCAGGAGAAGGTCCTGTAAATATCCTGGACCTAAATCATGTAGGGCCTTATAGGTGAGAATGAGCAGTTCAAGAAAAAAAGGCAGGGCTATGAAAGACAAGCCCACTTCAAGCTACCTTATGTCAAACCTCTTCAAACCAATGTTTTCAGCAGGTACTAAAGGCCAGCTATGATACTCTGAAAGGGCCCATTTGTTATCCCATGGGTGTCAAACTTAATTCCCGGGGACTGGATCTGGCCTGCAGGGTGCTTAGATCCGGCCCATGGGCCTGCCCTGAAAACAGAGAAGGACCGGCCCACTGTGCCTCTGCC
This sequence comes from Coluber constrictor foxii, assembly GCA_038048745.1. Classification (NCBI taxonomy): domain Eukaryota; kingdom Metazoa; phylum Chordata; class Lepidosauria; order Squamata; family Colubridae; genus Coluber; species Coluber constrictor. The sequence goes on along the minus strand of CM075958.1, from coordinate 7,679,454 downwards.
AGCTAAAACAAAGTTTTCAAGAAGACCGTGGGTGGCCACCATGAGCTCCATTTTTGCTGGCAGTGGGTTGCAGGAGGCTATCGCAACCAAAAAACGGAGCTCAGGAGCCCATTTTCACTGGCAGAGCACTGGCACCCCTGACATGAGTGACATCGAACTGGCCATGCCCAATCTGGTCCCTCCCTGCCTGCCCAGGTCAAACCCTAATGTGGCCCTCAATAAAATCAAGTTTGACACCCCTGTGTTATAGGTCTTCAAAGACAGCCATCGGAATCATAAACTGAGTGGGGGAAGGGTTACTCTCTGTTTAAATACAGTAGCTGGCACCCTCACTTGCACTGATAACGTTACTCAGTTTTTTGTTTTTTTGTTTTTTAATTAGATTTATATGCCGCCCTTCTCCGGAGACTCAGGGCAGCTTACAATGTGCTAAGCAATAGCTTTCATACTTTTGTATATTTACACAAAGTCATCTTATTGCCCTCACAAGCTCAATTTACCTTCCTTAGAAAGGATGGAAGGCTGAGTAAAGCTTGAGCCTGGAGAGATTCGAACTTATAGTAATTGCAGACAGCTGGTGTTAATCACAATGCTTTTAGTTTGCTGAACCACCAGGCCCGTTTTACCATTTTATGTTTTACTAGCTTACCATTTTTACATTCTAAAAAAAAAGAAAGAAAAAAAAATTGGTCACGAAATTATAAGACAAATATTTTACTTTTGTATATTTTATACAAAGTCAGCTTATTGCCCCCACAAACTGGGTCCTCAATTGACCTACCTTAGAAAGGATGGAAGGCTGAGTCAACCTTGAGCCTGGTCAGATTCGAACTTGCAATAATTGCAGACAGCTGAATGTTAATAACAGGCTTTTTAGTCTGTTGAGCTATCCAGGCTCCAGTTGAGTAATGAAATGTTTGTAAGCAAACAGCCAAACTCAGATTGCACCAAAGATTCCACAATTTGATTCCTGAAGCAAATTCTTTGAAGTGGTGCTGCTTAGTGCAAGATTTAGCCTGCAGAGATCTTTAAGAGAGCCTCCTTGAGTAGGAGAAGTCTACCTACTAGGAAAGCATAGGGAAGGACATGGGGAGCAGTCATCAGGGGCTCACCTGACTATCTGGCTTTGCTCTGACCACTTCATGCCATTCATTTGCACGGGTGTTCTCTTGATGACACAGGGATGTTGGCAGTTGGGCTGGGGATTGACAATGCTGTTTTTCCTATTCTGCCTTCTGGCCCAGCTTGTCCTCGCTGCCCTACAAACTGCTCCACATTTCCTTTTCAATCCGCAAGATAGAAACAGAGACATCATCTCCTTTGGGCCCTGCTTGATGGGAGTCCCTTGGATGGTGAAAACCTCTGGAGGACCTGGAACTGAGAGAGGCCATTTGATGGAAAGGGAGATTGTAGAATCAGCATAACAATTGTGCATTATTCCAGACTGGTGGCTCTGCTCAAAGTCAGTCGCGCCTTGGCAATACTCATTGGACTACTGCAATGTTCTCCCCTTGGGGCTACCCTTGAAAACTACAGCTGATCCAAAATGAAGTGATACTTACAATAGTATGCATTACTAAGTTCGCCTATGTTATACTTCTGCTGCATGAGCTGTATCAGCTCCCAGGTTCCTGCCAGGTACAATTCAAGGTGCTGCTTATCGCCTTAAAACCACTACATGCCACAAGACCGGGTGATTTTCAGGTGTCTCCTGACTTCCCTGAAAGACAAATCTAAATGAGGCCAGTCCCTACATTAGTTAGAGATTCTTGGTTCTTATTAAGTTTTCTCTACAGTTCAGATTGGGCCTCAGTAGGATAATGTAGCATTTGGGGAAAAAGATACAAGCCAAGAGAGCAGCATCAGAAGCCAAAATGGAGAAGACCTCCACAGCCACCATGGACTTCCCTTTGGTGCTCAGATAGGTAGGGAGGAAGGAGATCCAAACACTGCAAAAGACCAGCATGCTAAAAGTAATGAACTTGGCTTCATTAAAACTATCAGGCAATTTTCTAGCCAGAAAGGCCACTGTGAAACTGATGAGAGCCAGGAAACATAGGTAGGCAAGGACAGTGTAAAACATTAAAGCTGAGCCTTCCTTACATTCCAAGATGGCCTCTCCTACCAAGGAGTGGAAGTCCATGTTGGGAAATGGAGGAGAAGTTGTCAGCCAGATGACACAAATAACTGCTTGGACCAGGGGACAGGCTATGACAATGGAGTAGGTCAGTGGTTTTCCTAAGAGTTTCCTTGTCCTGTTCCCTGGCTTGGTGGCCATGAAGGCCAGAACCACCATGACAGTCTTTGCCAACACAGAGGAAACTGCTAGGGAAAAGAGGATGGCAAAGGCAGATTGTTGGAAGAGACAGGTGAGCTTCCTGGGTTGACCAATGAAGAGGAAAGAACAGAGGAAGCAGAGCAGGAGGGAGACCAGGAGGATGTAGGTGAGGTCTCGGTTGTTGGCCTTGACAATTGGCGTGTCATGATGTTTATAGAAAATCAGCAGGACTGCAGATGTGGCCACAGAGAAAAAAAGAGCAAGAGAAACTAAAGTGTATCCCAGGGCCTCCTGATAGGTGAGGAAGTGTAGCTTCTTGGCAATGCATTGGTCCTTGTCTTTGTTGGGAAATTGGTCTTCTGGGCAGGGGTCACAGTGAGCAGCATCTGGAATCAAGAACCATTGTCTAAGGATATCTTGAGCAACTACCATGCACATTATCCTTCCTGCAGAGATAATATGACTGTCGTCCTTCTGTTATGGCCAACCCAGAAAAGAAGTGATGAAAGGACCCATCGTACAATTTATGGGGCATAACAAGAGGGATTGTTAAAAGGGGGATTAACCCATTGTTCATGATGATCGTTGGGATAGGTTAGTTAGAGACAAGGATTTTTTTCAGCTCCAACTTTGTGGTCAGTTTGCTGGAGAGGGGAAATCCCCGTCCAATCATTGGGAATTTCCATGATTACTGTGACTTTTAATCTGAGACTGCCAACTCCTTTTCCCTCCACTTTATACGGGAAACCCCAGAATATTGATAGATCTGTTAGGGAGGATTGCTTCTGTTTGGTGTACAGTATCTGATGCTTATCCCAGCCTTGAACTCTCTGCTTTGTACTTCAGATCTGCTCAGAGGTTTCTTGCTGGGATAGATTACCCAACCTAGGTAGACATAGAGATTGTGCGATCATTGGTGCTCTCTGAGCTTGGTTGTTTTCTTTCAAATGTTTGATTACTCAGACTAGACAACATTATCAGTGATAGAAGGAGGAGGAGGAGGAGGAGGAGGAGGAAGAGGAGGAGGAGGAGGAGGAGGAGGAGGAGGAGGAGGAGGAGGAGGAGGAGGAGGAGGAGGAGGAGGAGGAGGAGGAGATGTCATCCTTGGTGCTTTGTAGTCCTTGGTGGTCTCTGAGCTTGGTTGTTCCCTTGAGATATTACCTAGTTTGGATAATGAAATCTCTGCAAGAAAATAACCAAGCTCAGAGAGCACAAGAGACCCCTCATTTCAACCCTGAGCTACAAATATCCTCATTTATTGATAGATATAGATTCTCTGATAGGTCGATTTCCTTGAGGAGTGATAGTGCTGACAGAAGAAGCACACCCTAAAACAGTGAAAATTAGAACTTGAACCACACACCTCACCCCTTCAGGAAAAGTTTGGAAGTTTGTTTTCCCAAATGGATGTTACAGTAGGAGTGAAAATGAAAGTTGGGGGTTCATAAATTCTACCCTGAAACTATCCTGTCTGAAATCAGGAAAGGGGGCCTCTGGGACCAGGACAGTTTAGATGCATAGACTGAATGGTTCTGCTGAAAAGTATGAATGCATCTCAATCTTACCAAAAATGACAACAATAACAAGGAAATATTCTGATCTACTGAATGGCTTCCTTGATCATGGAAGGTCCACATCTGAAGTCTGCTCTACCTGTCTGATTAGAAATGGTCCCTTCTGGACAAGCATCACAATGGTAGCAGCAAACCTGCTTTCCCTCTGGAACTCTTCTCCTCTCTCCTGCATGGCACCTCTTCAGGCCACATCTGGCAAAGGGCACCTTCTGGAAGAGAAAAGAGAAATACTTGAGATGACCTAAGCAATGAACATACTTCATTAATTAGTTTCCAAATTGAGAGGTCCTTGGTGAAATCTGAGCTTGCTTGTTTTCTTGCAGACGTGTCATGATCCAAATTAGATCCAACATCATCAGTGCTAGATGTTACCTAGTTTGGGTAAGAAAACAAGCAAGTTCAGAGAGCAGCAAGAACCCCTCATGTCAATTCTGAACTACAAATATTCTCCTTTATTGGTTTCCAAATTCATATCTCCATTCCATATTATTATGTCTATGTTCTTCAAATGAAATGGTTCAACTCTGTCTACCAGAAACCAGGAGCAGCTCCTGGTAATTAAGGCCAATGGCACTCCTGACCCACCAATAGATGCTGGAGATTGGAAGTAGTGGGACCTACAAAAGGAATATTGTGACATTGAGCTACAGCATTTCTAAGACAAAGATTCATGAGGATCCAACTGAATGGGAATGGTCTTGGGAACTCATTGTTGCATCTTGATTCTAGAATAACAGAGTTGGAGGTCTTATAGACCAACCCCCTGTTTAATCAGGAGACCCTTTACCATTCCAGACACATGGCTGTCCAATCTCTTCTGAGAAATTTCCAGTGTTGGAGCATTCACAACTTCTGGAGGCAAGTTGTTCCACTGATTAACTGTTCTCACTGTCAGGAAATTTCTCCTTATTACTAAGTTGCTTCTCTCCTTGGTCAGTTTCCACCCATTGCTTCTTGTCCTACCCTCAGGTGCTTTGGAGAATAGCTTGACTCCCTCTTCATTGCGGCAACCCATCTTCTAACTGTGTCCTGGGTCTCAAGCAGACATTCTTCCCAAGCCCAACCATTTATGGCTTGACACAAATCAGACCTCAAATGTGTTACATGCAAAGCAGGTTATTCATCAAATACCTGCTGTATTTTCTGACCCAACTGACCATTTTTCAAGTTAGAAGGATGTTCTCCATCCCTAGAAGAGAATGGATTTTTCTTGAACTTACAACATTTCCTTCCTGCTCACCTTTGTGGCCCAGACAATGGCATCAGAGTTTAGGGTGAAATCCTTGCCTGGGGGAGCCCTAGGATCTATTTTCCCAATTTTGATGGGCACAAAAGATTTATTCAAGAGGAAAACCCAGTTGAGGAGATCAAAATTAGCAGAACCCAGTCGATTTTCTGAGAAGGAGATTTCATCTCCAGCACTGTTGTTAAACTGAAGAATCCTCAGATAGTGGAGAATCTGAAAGAAAAGAAATCTTCAGCAATTGGAAGAATGGGCTGAAAGCTACACATGAAGTATCAGGGCTTCTATCTTTCTTTAGGACATGGGGGTATGTCTGAGAAACTAGAGGAGTTCCAGGCGTTCAGGTCAATCAGGAATAATATTAAAATTTTGACTCCTTCTCCATGAAAGAGGGGTTTTTATCTTTGTATGAGTGATCATACAAACCTGGAGTATGGCATTAAAATCTTTGTATGAGTGATCATTCTGGAAAGACTAGGGTTGAATAAGCCATGATAAAAATGCTTATTTTTATCTCCATACTCCGGATTTCATTGCTTGCTTTTGTTCCTATGATTTTTGGCTACATGCATTTTTAAATGTTTCCTTTGGCTTATAAGTGACAGATGTGGATCTTATAAGTGACAGATTAGGAGTGATTAAATAATTTCTACCACAACCATGTAAAAACCCACTAATTTTCTCTAGTTCATAGTCAAAGACAGCAGAATGCAGGAACCAGGTCAGACCAGGTGAGGCCATGTGGAAGGAAGCAGCTGTTCAGTTTACTTTTCAGACAGATTCAACCTTTATCCTTTGATGCAAAAAAGCCTCTGTTGAATTTCAAACCAGGAGCCCATTTGGGTCACTCTGAGTCCTACTGTGTGTGCTGAGGTTGACAGAGGCTGTTTTCACACAACAAGCTGAACAGGATAACCAATGGCAGACTAAACAAATGGGGTGAGGTCACGCAGGATGATAAGCCATAGAAACATAAACCAAAGTTAAAATCAATAGAGTCCGTTGTGTTCTTACAGATGGGATTCAGGCTATGTACTGAGGGAAATAGGTAGTTCTTCAAATATGCCCACTAGAAATGTGGAACTTGGTTACTATATTTGTTGTGTTGTATGCACAACAATATAAAGACAGTTCAATTCCTAACATGGACAAATGGCTGCAGAAGGTGATGGAGTTGGCTGAAATGGCAAAATTAATTATTTTGATTAAAGGAAAGGAAAAAGTACTTTTATTTCCACATGGAGACCGCTTCTGAACTTTGTGTTTGAAGAGGAAGAGAATGTAACTTTGATTTTGGGTTTTACTGATCAGCTTGATAGATCTTTATAGAATTGGCTTGTTCACATTAAAATGTGGACTCTATAAAAAAGTCACAGAAATTACCTGCCATGACCAGACTTGTGAGATTCTCTTTCCATGCCTCATCAGGGCTGGTTGTGGTCCTGTACCATACATGGCATGTAATGCATGTGCCAGAGCATAAATTGCATTGTAAATATTGTAGCTTTCCCCTGTCATGCCTGTTTCAAACACATATGTTGACAGAGTCTGCAAATTCTCCTTTCCAGTACATGTTTTTTGCCAGGCTGGGACAATTTCACCCGGTTTGTAGATCTTGCATTCAAAGGCCGTTTCCCACCATTGAGGGAGAAAGACGTCCCCTTGTGGGTTGAAAGGGTCTAAAGACAGGAGGAAATGGGTGAATTCTGAGATATCCCCCGTGTGGTCCCTAAAATGCAAAGCTCCATGGAAGGGATTTAGACCTTTCAATAAGTCTTGAGATCCAATCATACTAACTTTCCAATGGGAAGTTAAGATCCAAACTTTGCAAAATGTTGTCTTTGTCAATTGTTTATGGACATCCATTGCCACTAGTACATTTGTAATACTATTGGAATCTCCAAAGAGAATAATTACTTCAGGCTTAGACCAGATTTTGAAAATATGAAGAAATGTGAACTTTGTAGAAGCAATAAAATCTAATCTCAACATTTCAGTAAAGGCCAGGCAGATCTCCTTCTCCTTGAGCATTGGCATCAGAGTTGAGATGAAACGTTCTCCATTGTCATTTTCTGGGGCCACCAGCCCAACCCAGTTCCATTGGAAATACAGGAGCAATTGGACTAAACCCACATGCTGAGGAAATTCCTTGGGATTAATTTGGAAGAAGGAAGGATAAAATCTTCTCTCTCCCTGAGAGAACTCAAAGCCAACACCGAGCTGGAGAAAGGGAGAATCTTCTTTCAACAACAAAGTAAAATGTTATGGCAACTCTAGGAGTCACCATTCTGTGGCTTTTTCTGCACCAGGCAAGCTGACTCACTTTGAGTGACAGGTTTAAGTTTCTTCTCTTCTTAGGAAGAGCCACCAGTTACACATTTTGACTGATCTTTATATGTCAGAAGACAAGAGAAGAAACCATCAACCTGATGTAGAGGTAAAATAGCACTAAAGGGATGGCTACCCTTTCATGAAGCATAAACTAAGAGTCACAAGCTCATGATTTGCCCCCAAAAACTACCTTTAGTTTCATCTTGGCTTTTCTGTTTGATTTTAATCTTTGTCTATTCCATACTGTATCCAAGAGAGCTCTCTTACCTGTGGGACCTTGAACATGCTGAAGATGGAGGCCATCTGCCTTGAGGATTGGGAGCTGAGACCTCCAATGATGGACAGCAGAGTGTCCTGCTGGTCACATTTGTAACCTGGAATTGTTTGGCCTCTTGTGGAGAGCAGGGAGAGGCTGATTAAGGAAATCTGCCTCTCAATCTGGTGATTGTCATAGAGGTGGAAGCCAAGGGTGATGTTGGGGAGGAGAACCAGGTCCTTGTTGACTTCTGTGACCGTAAACACCAAGGCCAGGAATTGCTGGTATTTCTTGGGCCTGACTCTATGAGTGAGAAAAACATTGAGGAACAATTACAAGAAATTTCATATATGCTGTTGGAGTTTGTCTTTTGTGTTGTTCTTTGGAGCAACTCCCAAGTTTCATTGGGTTTGGATTTTTTTAAAGGATCTTCTTTGATTAAACTGTCCATCCCAATCACAAACTTTTTAATACCCCTCTATCATCCCTTCCTTCCTCACTTTGCTCCAGTGACTGTAATCCTTTTTTCCCTCTAGCAGGTTATCAATTTTGTTCTCTCCTGGAGAAGTTTCTGCAGGACAAGTAACCACTTCTGAGCACAAAACTCCAGTAGGTATCAGAGTATAGATTTCCCAAAGGCCATTGTTCATGAACACTTTCCTTTTGTATGTATGTATGTATGTATGTATGTATGTATGTATGTATGTATGTATGTAATTAATTAATTAAGGAAATTATTTAGGAAATACCACCCATCTTGTATCCAACAACTCGTATCTCATACTTGTCCCTTCTCATTTCTTATGCTTCATCCCTTTCATCAGGAGGAATTCTGGAAAGATTAAAATGCTATCCTCTTTTATGAGCTTGGTTCTTTATTGAAAAAAAGTGCAAATATTTACTTTATGGCATTGTAAACCTCACCAGGACCAGAATTTCTAGAAGGAGTTCCTGAATCCCAAAGAAAGAAAACGTTCATCTACATCTTTCACCTCCGGATGAAACTTACACAATAGGTAAACGATACTGGAATGGGTCTTTCTGAAAGCTTAGGCTGTGGAAGGATAAAACAATGGTTGCCAGGGGCAAATTCCCACCAATAATGAGATCACCAGGCCTGTAATAGTCCTCCAGAATCTGCAAAGATCTTTTCAACACACATACAGTTTGCATCGTCTTAGAAGAAGTTGGAGGCAGGAGCCAGAAGACCAGCAGCAGCAGGAGGAGAGACAACACAGTCATTCTTCTCACCTTCCTTCCTAGATCAGAAATCTAGGTTTGTACAGAAGGTAAACTGCAGGTAGCACTTGAAATCTCACCAGAGCTTTAGCACAACAGAGACACGTCATTCCACCTGGATGGCCTTGTAGCAAATTAATATCAACCATCCTTCCTCTTATAAATGTTCGGGCTGTGACTTAAGACAAAGCTAAAGCCAGCTGAGTCTCCTCCAACCCAGGAGTGAGCTCTTTGCAAGACAAGGTGAGGTGTCATGTCCTGCCCCATCGGGAGAATTCCAGGCATGTATTTTTTTTTAAAAGCCAGTGTTCTCTGGGAAGTTTTTTGTGAATAGAAATCCACAGGGAATAAAAATGGCAGTTCCACTGATAATTGCAAGGAAGAGCAATTGTCCTATCCAATTATTACTAGATCCGTTTGCATGCCAGAAATGGAAAAACATGTTTGTGTCTCTTGTTATAATCCCCAGAGATAGACTTGAGAATGAAGGTGAAGTTGGATATTTTGATTTATATGTAACCAAACCCCTGCAGACAAGATAGGAGTTCTGATAGATGAATTGCCATGCGACCTCAAATGATCTTTATATATTGTTGTTGCCCTCTAGCCCCATCTAGTGGCCAGAGGGGACAAATATGCCCCAAGTATATTGTTTGAAGCTAATTTCACCCATTTACCCATCAATTCACACTCTCAAACAAATGTATGTTGGGATACCAGACTCCATTTCCTTTAGCCGTTGGAGAAGGCAGAAGCACAAGAAATCATCCACTTAATCTGTGGCACATGGTCATCCAAGGACTAACCCAGATCCCACACAGAGCATCACTGGTTATATTTAAATAGCTTGTATTTATTGTTATGTTCAGCAGTAACTTAATATGGTCTATCTTGCATTTGGTTCTCATTGTATGTATCCCTATTTTCCCCAGTTTCGCCATATCCTGTTCTTCCAATAAAGCCTTCAGATCTACGCACACTGTCTGTTCTATTGGAGGATAGGTGGGTTTCGCTGCATGTTGAGCTGCACACAGGCTAACGTGTAGTGAGGACAGAACAGGAATTGTAGCTCAGGGTTGAAGTAAGGGGTTCTTGGTGCTCTCTGACACTGTGTAAGGTCCTGCCTCACCAGCCTTCTCAAGAAAGCAGAACTCTTGAAACGAAAAGCATTTCAAAAAGAACTTTTATTGGAAGAAAGGGATAGCAGAGTGAGTTTAAGCAGAATCTGAATTTCCTGCGCTAAAATGTTACGTTGAATCGCTTTCTCCGAGGCCTCTCCCAATGTTCAGGTCATCTCTGAGCCAATTCCAAAGTGTGAAGATGTGGTGAGAACTTCAAGTGATAACAGGCAGTTCCCAGGCATCACGCTCTGGCTTTTCCAGTAGTGAGACAAAATTACTGCCCAAGACAAATTCTTCCCCCATCCCCATTTTCCCAAAAGGTACATCAAGCTGCAAAAGGAACAAAGGAAAACCCCATGAAAAAGAATCCCCCAAGCCTCCACACACACACCAGAATGGCAGCTTTCCGAGAGAGATCTATAGGACCTGACACATTGCTTATTTTCTGGCAGACATTTCATGACCAAAATAGGTGACCTCATCAGTGCTAGAAGGAGGGGGTTCATTCTCATTTTATATTCTAGGGCAGAGTTTCTGGCTTTGTGGACAGGTGGGGAGGAAGAAGAGCGGATGGTTTGCGCAAGTGGACGGCAAGCATGCATGCATACAGCTCCCTTGTAAAAAGTGTGAGCTTCTGCATGAGGCTATATGCTATGATTGGTTGCTGTGGGTGTTGTTTGTGATTTACCTCATGATGCTCCTGTTTGCCTGACAACAGAATAGGAATGGGAATGAATAGGAGTAGGAGTAGGAGTAGGAGTAGGAGTAGGAGTAGGAGATAGAATAGAATAGAATAGAATAGAATAGAATAGAATAGAATAGAATAGAATAGAATAGAATAGAATAGAATAGAATAGAATAGCGGGAACTTTGTAGGTCATCTAGTCTGTGTTCTGTATACTGTTTGATTTACCTCACAATATTCCTGTGTTCCTGACTAGTTTGTCTACTTATGCATGAGGCAAGCTACACTGTGATTGGATGCTGTAAACATAAAGGGGGAGTTTCCCTTTTTTCCTCTGCTTTTTTCTTCTCTGTTTCTTCTACTGTATATACTGTTTCATTTACCTCATGATTTTCCTGTGTTCCTGACTAGCTTGTCTGCTCCTGCATGATTTACCTCATGATGTTCCTGACTATCTTGTCTGTTCGTGCATGAGGCAATCTATGCTATGATTGGTTACTGTGGGCGTAAAGGGGAAGTTTCCCTTTTTCCCGCCTTTTTCTTCTGTGTGCGCTGTATTTGGTTTGTGATTTTCCTCATGATAAATACGCTCCTCTTTTCTGACAATAGAATAGAAATAGAAAGGAATAGGAATAGGAATAGGAATAGGAATAGGAATAGGAATAGGAATAGGAATAGGAATAGGAATAGGAATAGGAATAGGAATAGGAATAGGAATAGGAATAGGAATAGGAATAAAATAGAATAGAATAGAATAACAGAGTTGAAAGGGATTTTGTAGGTCATCTAGTCCAACCCCCTGCTCAAGCAAGAAACCCTATATCTTTTCTGAGAAATGGCTATCAAGTCTCTTCTTGAAAGCTTCCCATGATGAAGTGCCCACAACATCTGAAGGCAACTTCTGTTCCATAGGTTGACAGTTCTCACTGTCAGAAAATTTCTCCTTATTTCTAGGTTGAGTCTCTCCTTGAAAAGTTTCCATCCATTATTCCTTGTCTGGCCTTCAGCTTCTCTGGAAAATAGCTTCACTCCCTCCTCTCTGTTTCGGTCCTGTCAGCTGTAAATACAAATGTGAAACTTATTTATTTATATAAAACTACAAGTTCGTGTCAGTGTCTATGATTTCATTTGGATACCTCCTGCACAATTCCTTGACAATGGTGATGTTTTGTTGTTGGTTTTTTGTTCTGCTTTCTGGTCCACTTCATTCACATACTCTTCTTCGCTGCTCTCGGAGTCGCTCCGCACATCCTTTTCCACCTACAACAGAGAAACAGTGACGTCACCTCTCTTCAATCCTGCTTGGCTAAAGTCCATCAGAGGGCAAAAACCCTTTTGGGGAGAAACAACTGGCCTTTTGCACTGGAGATACAACCCAAGGACGATGCTATGTTGTGCAATGCATACAGGCAAGCCTATGGCTCTTTAGAAGAAGGGGCTTCAAAATGTTTAAGAGGCCATTGTTAATGGCAATTTCGTAGAAAGAAAACTTACATAAAGTGTTTTATAGATGGCACTTACCACTGGCTAGGTTAGCTAAAATGTTTAAAAATATGTCTAGCAAATGTTGGAAATGGAATAAAAAAACAGGCACATATTATCATATGTGGTGGACTTGTCATAAAGCAAAAAAAGGGGAGGATACATAAACGGCTAGAAAAGATGATTGGAAAGCATATAGATTTGAAAATTGAACTATTTTTATTAGGTATAATATCAGGTAAACATGATAAGAAAAGTATGTATTTAATATTGCACATCTTGACAGCAGCGAGGATCGTACTTGCACAATGCTGGAAAAATGAACAAACACAACGAGATGAAGAAATAATTAAAAAGACACTACAATGTGCAGAAATGGACAAACTGACATTAAAAATAAAATAGAAAGATGATACAGAATATTATCAAATAATGCAATCTATTTTATCAGTGGTTGGAAAAAGGAGTTGGAGATTAAGAACGCAATATGAATTGTTAAGCAAATTAAACACCGAGTCAACAAGATGTGTATTAAGCACTAAGAAATGTAATTACTAAAAAAAACTAATTAAAAAATGTTTAAGAGGCATGGGAGCTTTAACCTCCTTCAAGGTTGAGATATCCACATTACCTCTGATATCTCTTCAAAAACCCAACCCATGGTCATTCACCTCTCCTGAAGCCCTAAGGTTGAGGGTTGCAGTAGGACTCCCACTTGACTATAGCCAGTGTCTGGATTGTATATTTTAGGGGGCCATTTTCTATCATGAAAATAAAGATGAGTGACCCCTCCATAACAAATTGCACCATTACAAATTGCAGGGACCTGCAGTTTAGATGGTGCAGCATGGAATCTTTTTAATGTCCCTGAAAATTTTCTGAAGAGTTTTAGCATGCTTGCTTGGCTGTTGTAGTGGGGAGGAGGACAGGATCCCTTATTTGGGTCCTGACTTTTAATATCCCTCCCCCCCCCACATAGAAACCCTGAGGTTAGGATTTTCAGGTTGTCTCCAGCAATAATAATGGGGCACCCTGTAGACAGGGTGTTGTGGTGAGTTCCCACATCCTTTCCCACTGTCATTATAAGTCCCCCATTTAGGAGTGTATGTAATGTAATAGTTTGTGTCAAAAAGTCTATTTTGGCTAGAGAGCATTGTTGCACATATGTGGTCATTCCAATTCTCAGCCACCAATCACTGATGCAAGCACCACTGAGCAGAGGTGTCCAGAAAGCAGAGGTGGGTTTCAGCAGGTTCTGACCAGTTCTGGAGAACTGGTAGCGGAAATTTTGAGTAGTTCGGAGAACCGGTAGTAAAAATTCTGTCTGGCCCCACCCCATCTATTCTCTGCCTCCCAAGTCCCAGTTGATTGGGAGAAAAGGGAGATTTACAATATCCTTCCACTGGAGTGGGGAGGAAATGGAGATTTTACAGTCTCCTTCCCCTGCCACACCCACCAAGCCATGCCGCGTCTATCAAGCCACACCCACAGAACCAATAGTGAAAAAAAAATTGAATCCCACCATTGCCAGAAAGCAGGGGTGGATGAGGAATCTGGTTTTGGAGCTGTTTGTATGACCTTTCTGTGTCAAACAGAGACTGACCCCAAGGTGGCATTCTAACTCCCTTTTCCCTCTTGTTTTAAAGAAGGAAGTGCTCCTGCAGGATGCGATTGGTGTCTGAATGTAATAATGAAATCTGTAGTAGCCCAAAGGCTGAGAGTGGGTCTCGTGCCTCAGCAGGAAATAAAAGAAACGGGCTTGTGAAACGGTGGATGGGGAGTGCCTGCTTCTCCTTTGAGGAGAGGACATTCGTGAAAGTGCAAAAAAAATCATCTGCACCAGAAGTTGCAGCCTTTGTTCAACCAAGGCACACATCTCAATTGCCATCCACAAACATTCCAAATGAATGAATGGAATCACGGGAACCAAGCAGGGCCTCTCCTTCACTACCACTGAATTCCCCACTCCCAACAGCCTTCTTAATTGATAGCAATAGCACTTAGACTTATATACTCTAACCACTGTGCCACTAAGGCTCATACATCTGGGCAGAGGATATTTTACAGAACAAAATAAGCCACGGTGGTGCAGTGGTTAGAGTGCAGTATTTCTGCTGATCACCAACTGCCAGCAGTTTGGCAGATTGAATCTCACCAGGCTCAAGGTAGACTCAGCCTTCTATCCTTCCGAGGCTAAACAAAGATCTCTCTGACAAACTGAAAGATGAAATTTTGAAAAGTGAGATTATAAAAGCCCAGTCTAGCACAATACCAATGAAGAAGAAAAATAATAGATCTCAAAAGAAACCAGCATGGCTGCATAAAGAACTCTCTAACAAAATGAAAGACAAAAAGGACAAGTACAAAAAATGGAAAGGGGGACACATATCAGTAGACAGCCAGAATCTGCAAAGACGAAGTCAGGAAAGCAAAGGCTCAGAACAAACAAAGACTTGGAACAAAAGTCAAAGATAATAAAAAAAAAGTTCCTTCCAACATATAAATAACAAGGGGGAAAAAAATCAAGGAAAAAGTTGGCCCACTAAAGAGAAAAGACAGCAAGGAAGTAACAGGCAACAGAGAGAAAGCAGAGCTGCTTAGCTCATTCTTTGCATCAGTCTTCATCCAAAAAGAAACTATAGCCCAACCTACCAGAAACATAACTGTCTGATCCTGATGAATTCAAAACACCAGGACCGGAAGGATTACATCCTAGAGTTCTAAAGGAGCTGGCAGATGTCATCTCAGAACCACTGCACCACATCTTTCAAACACCGGAGAATTACCAGAGGACTGGAAAAGAGCTGATGTGGTTCCCATCTTCAAAAAAGAAAGAAAGAAAGAAAACAGACCCAGGAAACTATAGACCAATCAGCCTAACATCAATACCTGGGAAGATACTGGAAAAGATCATTAAAAAACAGAACTGCCAACATCTAGAAAAGAGTAAAGTAATAATTAGAAGTTAACATGGATTTGTAAAAAACAGATGATGTCAAACCAATCTTATTTCATTTTCAACATAGTAACTAAATTAGTAGACCAGCAAAATACTGTGGATATAATATACTTAGACTTCAGCAAGGCATTCGACAAAGTAGAAAACAACCTACTTCTTTGTATGCTAGAAAAAAGTGGGTTAGATAGCTTCACCACCAGATGAATTCACAACTGACTGACAAACCATACTCAACAAGTAGTCCTTAATGGTCTAAGTCTACGTGGAGAAAAGTAAGCAGTGGGATATCACAAGGTTCCATCTTAGGCCCAGTACTCTTCAATATCTTCATAAATGACTTAGATGAGGGAATAGAAGGGAAACTTACCAAATTTGTAGATGGTACTAAACTGGCAGGAATAGCTAACACGCTAGAAGATCGGTTCAAGATCCAGATGGATCTTGACAGACTTGAACCCTGGGCCCTATCTAACAAAATGAAATTCAATGTAGAGAAAAGTAAAGTCCTACACTTAGGCAAGGAAAACCAAAAGCACACATATAAACGGGGTGAAACCTGGCTTAATAACAGGACTGTGAGAGGGATCTTGGAGTCTTAGTGGATAACCAACTAAATATGAGCTAGCCGTGTGCAGCGGCAGCCAAAAAAGCTAATCCTAAATTGCATTAACAGAGGGATACAATCAAGGTCAAGGGAGGTACTAATACTGTTCTATAAAGCCTTAGTAAGGCCACACCTAGAGTCCAGTTTTGCCACCACACTATAAAAAAGATGTTGAACCTCTAGAAAGAGTGCAGAGAAGAGCAAGCAGGATGATGAGGGAGCTGGAGGCTAAAACATACAATGAACAGTTACAGGAATTGGTCATGGCTAGTCTAGTGAAGAGAAGGACCAGAGGAACATGATAGCTGTGTTCCAATATTTGAGGGGCTTCCCCAAAGAGGAGGAAGGCGGTCAAGCTATTTTTCAAAGCACCTGAGGGTCAGGCAAGGAATAGTGGATGGAAACTGATCAAGGAGAGATTCAATCTAGAAATTTTCTGACAGTGAGAACAATTAACCAATGGAAGAGAAATTGCCTTCGGAAGTTGAGGGAGCTTCATCACGTGAGACTTTCATGAAAGATTGGACTGCTATTGATCAGAAATGGTGTAGGGTCTGGATTAGATGACCTATAATGTCCCTTCCAACTATGTTAATCTGTTATCTGCTATCTGAGTAGTGCAAATGGGTGTGGAGCCTTCTTGGAACTGCTGAAAGGACTGTGTTGTAGACTGGAGATAGATGATGTCATATCCCTCCCCCTCTGTTGAGATAGGACTCTTCAGTTTTGACACAGATGGCCTCTGACCCCTCTTTCTAACCAGCGGTCTTCTCTGCCACAATGTGGACTTTGCCGTCTTCAAAAGAGTGGACTTTGTCTTTTAAATGCAGATGGACTGCTGAATCTAGTTCTGGTGTGTTTGTTCTCCTATGTTGCGCCATGTGTTTATGAAGTGGTTGTTTTGTTTATGAAGTGGTTGGAAGGCTGAGTCAACCTTGAGCCTGGTGAGATTCGAACTTGCAGTAATTGCAGGCAGCTGGCAACTAAGTGCTACTTTAACAGCACTTAGTCCACTGCGCCACCAGGCTCATGAATGAGCAGCTGTCTGCAAGGAATATAAAGCCTTCCATTCCCCACCATTCCAGTCAGAGCTGAAGAACTTGACTTATTACAACTCTGTTAATCTGTTAAATCATCTGCAGCAAAGTGATCCTTCAGGGCTGAGGCTTCAAACCAAGGAAAGCCTGAACTTGCAGTCTTTCTCAAGGCTTTGCTAGGCAAGCGACGAGGAGATGCGTTCTGCCAAACCTTCCAGGCTGCCTCCAAACATTGCAAAAGAGACCCTTGCCCCAATACCGCTCCACCCCCACCCCCCCCACGCCCCCGAGAACAGCAGCTGCTCACAAAAAACTAAGGAACTTATAATTGACTTCAGGAGGAAGAGAGATGTACATCTATCACCGTACATAAATGGTGAGGAGGTGGAGAGGGTGGGTAGTTTTAAATTTCTGGGCACTTATATCTCTCATGGGCTATGAATGCTAACATGCTTGTGAAGAAGGCACAGAAGAGGCTGTACTTCCTGAGAATGCTCAGGAAGATAAATCTATCTCAGCATCTACTTCTGTCCTACTATCGCAGCACCATCGAAAGTGTCCTGACATATGGCATTCTTGCATGGTATGGGAGCAGCTCTGTAGCGGACAAAAAAGCTTTACAGAGAATCATTAAAACTGCCCAGAATATCATCGGACTCCAGCTACCAGCCCTGGACAACATCTTCGCATCTCGCTGTTTGAGGAAGTTGCACAACATTCTCAGAGACTCTTCCCATCCTGCTTACAATCTTTTTGGACTGTTGCCTTCTGGCAGAAGATACAGAACAATTAAAACTCGGACCACACGTTTTCTGAATCGTTTTTAATCCCAGAGCTATAATTGCACTCAACCATGAACTAAAGGGCTACCATCAGTGAACTGTTGGACAGAGTTACTTGGTCTGTTGTGTGGAAATTTGGGTGGTTTAGGGGTGGGGAATTGTGGTGGGTGGGAGTGTGTTTGGGGATTATGTGTGTGGGATCTGGTCTTTGGGTGTCAAGTAAATTTCGTTGTATGTGTATACTGTGTATACACATACAATGACAATAAAGTTTGTTTTATTTATTTATTTATTTATTTATTTATTTATTTATTTATTTATTTATTTATTTATTTATAAAACCTGTGATGTTTGACAAGGTCCCCCAGGGCTCAGATCACAGCTGGAGTCCCTCCATGTGCTGAGTCACGAACCATTTTCACCGGAGACAGCAGCTCTGAAGCTTCTACGCAGATACACAGTGCTCACCTCACAGCCTTAGGACATCCCCAAAACTGTGATAAAAGTAAGAATTGGGTGTGGAAGGTGTTTTTAAAAAAGCGGGGTGTGAAACATTTCTGAAGGATTAAATTAGCCACAACTGGATTACTTTGTAAAGATAATCCCGGTCTTGCTCTATAATATCTAGCTTTTTATATTTACCAGCAGAGCTATTATTTATGGACTGTCAGACTTACAGTAGTTTGCCAAGTTTCTTATCAGCACCTATTACATATTATCCATATTCCTTTGTACTTTTTCCAGAAATTTTCCTTTGTTCTCCAGCCAACTAAGGCTGGGGATTCTTTGCCAACATGTAATCCAATTTAGATAGTGAGATGTCTTTATTTTCTTACAATAAATATGAGTTTAATTAGAGAATGTTTCTTCGGTTTATTAATCAAAGTATACAGAAGGATAAAAGTCACTATCCAACTCAAAATGAGGGCAATTACCCCACGCAAGGTAACGGGGCTGATTGCCACTCTGACAGTCCTTGACTTATGACAGTTCGTTTAGGGACCTTTCGAAGTTACAACAGCACTGCAAAAAGTGACTTAGGACAGTTTTTCACACTTACAACCATTGTAGCACTCCCTGTGGCCACGTGATCAAAATTCAGATCCTCGGCAACTGGTTCATATTGCTGAACCAGCTTGCAATATCCCGTGGTCATGTGAACCCCTTCTGGACAAGCAAAGTCAATGATGACTCTGGATTCACTTAACAACATTGTTACTAATTTAACAGATGCAGTGATTCATTTAACGACGGCAGCAAGAAAATGGGGCAAAACTCACTTAACAAACATCTCGCTTAACATCATGGTGGTTTTTAAGTCGAGGATTACCTGCATTTCTCTAACCTTGAGATAGACTTCAAAGGGAAAGATTCCCACCCTGAGAAACATCAGGAGAAAATGCCACCATTGCCTGGAGCCCATTTGGCAAAAGGCTGTCCTGTAAAAGCAGCTTTAGCTGAGCTTCTTTTGATGTTCAATGGCTGGTCTTCTCCTCTTTCCCTTCCCCAGGCACTGGAGGCACCACAGAAGGTGGAAGGTAACAATAACAGAGTTGGAAGGGACCTTAGAGATAATCTAGTCCAACCCCCTGCTCACGCAGGAGACCTGTACAAGGGGTTCGAACCGCCGAACTGCTGACCTTTTTGATCAACAAGCTCAGTGTCTTGGCCCCTGAGCCACCTACTCAGGTAGGTTGCCAGCATCTCAAGGAGCCTCTATAATATCCTTATTTCTATAACCTCGAGACAGACCTCAGAGGGAGACATTCCCACCTGATGATGCTTAGAAGAAAATACCAACACCGTCCGGAGCCCATCTGGCAAAGTGTGTCATGTAAAAGCAGCTTTAGCTAAATTTCTCCTGATGTTCGACTTCTCCTCTTTCCCTTCCCCAGTCGTGGAGACCTCACAGAAAGCAAAGGTGGCAGCTTGCCATCATCCCTTGACTCTTTCAAGACACCTTTTCTTCCCTGAGCTCTCCTCCAGGTGGGCAGGGCTACCTGGTCTGCAGAATATTAGGAGTTGCAACTCCAGAATTGGATCCGGAGAGCCTCTGGTTGACTGAGAGAACATATCTCTCAGTCAACCAGACTGAGTCTGGTGGCGTGGCAGACTAAAGCACTGTAATTAACACTCAGCTGTCTGCAATCACTGCAAGTTCAAATCTCACCAGGGTCAAGGCTGACTCAGCCTTCCATCCTTTCTAAGGTAGGTCAATTGTTGTAGGGGCAGTAAGATGACTTTGTATAAATATACAAAAGTATGAAGGTTATTGCTTAATGCATTGTAATCCGCCCTGAGTCTCTGGAGAAGGGCGGCATATAAATCAATTTTTTTAAAAAAAATATCTGGGAGTTACATGGACCCCATAAGTTTGGCCAAAGTTTTGTTCAAAATCAGGAGGGAAGCATTGCCTCCTCGCGATGCAAGCAGCATCAGGACCCAAAAGGGACAGAGTTTGTTTGTCACCTGCCCTGTCACTCCTTCATATCCAGGAAGACCCCAACCCCAATGTCTATGGAGATTCTCAGTCATCCAAGTCATAGTTGCCCCAATGGTCCTTTTTCCAGAGGCAGCTGGACTCATTCTTGGACGAGAAGCGAAACGTTCTTCCTCCTCCTCCTCCTCCTCCTCCTCCTCCTCCTCCTCCTGCTGGCAATTGGAATTTCTGGCTTTTCCTGAAGACGTTTAACTTCTCCTTCTTGGATGAGAAGCGAAACGTCCTCAAAGGAAAACCAGAAAGTCTGGGGAAAAAACACCTTCGGAGCCACATCCCCATGTCCAACATTTAATTTTGCCCCCCGACTGAACCCCATTGACATATTTCGGGGGCAGAATTTGGGAAACGGCCCAGCAAGTTCTTTGAGCAAAATCTTTGCTCTGGCGGCCTGAATCCCCCTTTCTCGGGATTCCCAGGGGGACCCAGAAGCCGAAGGAAACCCGCCCGGAGCCCCACTCGGGAAAGAGAAAGGAAACTCAGCCCGGGAGCCGCTTCTGCTCGGGCTGGCTGGGCGAACGCAGGACGGGGGTCTCTTCTCCTCCCACCGCCAACAAACAGCGTTGATGCCCCGGAAAGGACGCCAGCCTCCTTCTGGGTGCCCGGACTGATGCTCTCCAGGGTTCCTAAATGCCTCCCCCCACCAGGTCTTCTCCGTGTCAGAGCCAGACCTGCCGCCGCCGCCGCCTGGCTGCTCTTGTGCCAGCTCCGATCCGGGAGCGAGTCGGGGGTCCTCGGGAGGAATGGGGCTGGCAGGCTTCGGCGCGTCTCATTCGCCAAAAAACACCTTTTGGCAGCGCGGGACGGTTCTCCGCCAGCCAATCGGGGGGCAGACAGAAGCCGCGCTGCTCCTGCCTTACCTGCCTGCCAGCCTGCGATGGCTGGGCGTCTGTGGGGGAGATGGGCAGGCCAAACGGCCTCAGACGCTTGTTAGGGGAAGGGAAGGGAGGTGGAAGGCTGCAAGGAAGAGAGAGAGGGAGAGAGAGAAAGGAGCCGAAAAGAAAGAAACAAAGAAAAGGGAGAGGCAAGAAAGAATGAGAGAGGGAAAGAATGAGAAAGAAAGAACAAGAAAAGAAGAAAAGGGATAGACAAGGAGGAAAGAGGGAGGGAAGGAGAGAGGCAATGAAGGAAGGAAGGAAGATAGGAAAGGGGAGAGGCAAGAAAGAAAGAGTGAGTGAAACAGAAAGAAAGAAAGAAAGAAAGAAAGAAAGAAAGAAAGAAAGAAAGAAAGAAAGAAAGAAAGAAAGAAAGAAAGAAAGAAAGAAAGAAAGAAAAAGAAAGAAAGAGAAAGAAAAGGAATAGACAAGAAGGAAAGGGTAGGAAGGAAGGGAAAGAAACAAAGGAAGAAGGAAGGAAGGAAAAAAAGGGATAGACAAGAAAGAAAGGGAAGTAGGGAAGGGAAAGAAACAAAGAAAGAAGGAAGGAATTAAGAAAAAAGGAAGGAAGGAAGGAAGGAAGGAAGGAAGGAAGGAAGGAAGGAAGGAAGGAAGGAAGGAAGGAAGGAAGGAAGGAAGGAACCTCCTCCCAGCCACCCACCTCATTCTAAGACTTCATAATGGGATAGCAGAGGGAAGGGTGAAAGGGAAGAGCAGTGAATCAGCGACCCAGCTTTTGTGTAATCACTTGAGAGGGAATTCCCAGTGTTCGTCTGTGGCTGTTGGACTGGGCATTGATGGTGCCATTCTTTTATTCTGTCTCGCACGTCCATAGCTCAGCCAAGTAAATGCGGAAACAAACAAGCTTGCTTGATACAGGTTTAATGAAGACTGAAATCCTGCACAAATGAGTCCTTAGTAGTGTAAGAAGTTAGCACCCATTCCTTTCCTAGAGGAATGAAATATTTTGGGAAATAATAAAAAGGCAGAATATTATATTTCCCTGGGTGAGAAATGGAGAAGCATGTTTTAAGGACGAGGCAGCTCCCATCTTCCTGCCCCCACCCTTTGTCAAGGGGCCAGAGACAGAAACTCAATCTTTATCAATGGACCATCATCTGCAACACAATGGGACACATCTAGGACAGAAACTCACTGTGTCTCACCCCTTTTCTGTTCAAGAACTCAAACCATGTGATCCTGTCCACCATTAAACCATCTTTCCAAGTAGTCTCCATGTTTTCAGTGTCTTTTTCCTCACTTGGAACTGAACCCAGAAGGATATTTCTTCCTACAGTAGTTGCAAAGTCAGCGCTGGGAACTACCGTCTACCACCACTGTAAATAGTCATAGTCACGCCCAGGCCCATAGCCATCTTCTGTCATCTCTCAGTCCTCCTTCTGGTTTCCTCCCAATTACTAGCTGCTTTGCAATCGGTGCCAGGCAACTGTTCCAGCCACTTCGCCATCAGCGGCCATCAGCTGCCGTTAGATGAAGGCATGCAGCTGCATCGCAACCAGCACCAGGAAGCCGGTAAGGAAGATGTCAGAGTGTGTTGCAGAAATTAAATCCAGAAAGCAGAGACAGGTAACCTGATTCAGCAGGATTCATTAACTTCTTTATATACAAAATAACAGATGAAGTCAATTTTACAATACCAATAGCAGAGTTCTTTCAACGTGGTAACAAATAGGGAGATCACCTTCCAGTTTCATTTCAGCAGACAGACAAGCCCAGACTTGTTTCATTTCAGAGCTGAGCACAGAGCTTAATACCCTCCTCTATACAGTTAAGCTTCTGCACAGACTCAGTTGCCTAAGCCATGCCCAGACTTCAGACTTACAGTAAGTTTCTGTTTCCAAATAAGCCTCATTGGCTGAGCCCGTTATTAATTGGCT
Source organism: Coluber constrictor foxii (assembly GCA_038048745.1). Classification (NCBI taxonomy): domain Eukaryota; kingdom Metazoa; phylum Chordata; class Lepidosauria; order Squamata; family Colubridae; genus Coluber; species Coluber constrictor. The sequence continues at coordinate 7,656,593 of CM075958.1, read as the reverse complement.
GACTTTGTTACCATGCCTCCATTCAGTCCCCATTGGCTGATCTATTCCAGTCCATGAATATTCATACTCTGACAGAAGAGCAAGCAGCCGTTGGCCTTATTACAGCAGCAATCGGGATGCTCTCCGCTGGACCCACTCCGTTCCCGCAGCCATTTCTCCCTTTCCCCCCTTTCCCCCCAGGTCTGGCAAGCTGGTTGGGGCTTGGCATTCTGACTTCTGGCCCAGCTCGTCCCCATCCTTGTCTTCGCTGCCCTCGGAGTCACTCCGCACATCCTTTTCCACCTGTAAGAAAGAAACAGGGAAGTCACCTCCCTTCGATCCTGCTTGGCTGGAATCCAATGGATAAAGAGGCAGAAAACATTATGGGTGGGGGGTGGGGGGCCTTTTCCACTGGGGATGCACAACTATTATACAACCTGAGAGCCACACCGAGTTTTAGGTGCCCTGCAAGCAAACCCAGGACTTTTTTTTTTATTGAAAAAGTTTTACAATACAGTTTTTTTTCCCCCTTTCCCCCCCCTTTCCCCCCCCCTCCCATCCACCCCCCCTTCCCTCCCCTCCCTTCCCTCCCTGGGCTTCCTTAACTAATAAAACATTAATCTTATATATCCATCAATATTAAACAAAAAAATATAGGTGAAATCCAGATAACATATCATAAATTTTAACACTGAATAAGGTAAAGTTAATCTATCAAATATATGCTAAACATAAATCATATATACATACTTATCAGGTACTTTTAACATTATATTTTTTCCCCTAAATCAAATATATACTAACCGTAAGTCATGTATAAAAGCTTAACAGATATTCTTAAGATTTTTCTAGACAGCAGTATAACAAATATATATATAAACTTATTTTTAACATTATAATTTTTCTAAGTAGTGATAGAGTAAATATATATAACATAATAAGTTTTCTAAATAACAATATAATTTCAAATATTTAATAAAATAGTTATAATAAAAATAATTATGAATCAAATACTAATCGAAACTTCTTGGTTTGATATTTGTTCTGCACATGGTCTACCCATTTCTTCCACTCCCTAACAAAGGCTTCACAGGTCCTGTGCAAACCCAGGACTTTTTGAAGTAGGGGTTTCATAGGTTTTAAGGGGTCATGGAGAATTTAACCACCTGCAGGGCTAAGATATTGGACAGCCGTTTTTCTGAAAATAAAAGTAGAGGGATTCTGGCTTGAGCAAGGGGTTAGACTAGAAGATCTCCAAGTTCCCTTCCTACTCTGTTATTTCTTGTGTCCTCCTTCTCTGTGTTCTTGTCAACTCTCCTTAAATCTCTTCTGCTTCTGTTAGGTCTCTACCATTTTTGTCCTGTCTTGTGACCCTCTTTTCATGAAACATTCTCTTTCTATCTCGAATTTAACTGAAGAAATTTTTAGTCTTTTCCCATTCTATTGTAAGTTCATATTGATTAATATACAGAAAAAGATAGTTATATAACTAACTGATTTATACTAAAATGTTGGATTTGTATTATCAAAGGAAATGTATGTTATAAAATAAGCGAATTTATTATTTCTAAAAGAATTAAATAATTGTAATACTACCTAACTAACCAATGTGAGGATAGATATAAAAACAGATGACAATGGGAAAGGGTCTAATATAGAATAGAAGGGAAACATTGAATTTGATTAAGATTAGAGATGAGAATGAAGGGTAATATTGGTTCTTAAAAAAATAGATGAGGAATAAATACGGCAAAAAGGAAATATAGAAATTGTAAACTTAATTGAAATGACTAAACACTGCCTAAATTTGTGAATCAGCCAAATAACTCTGTTCAAAAAAAATACATTGTATGTTTGTATGTGTTTGTTTAAAAAATAAAACTTTTTTTTTTAAAAAAAATTAGAACACTGTTATCTGTCACCCCTAGTCCTTGGAAGCCTTCCCCATTCCTACATACACCATGCTCTACATCACACTCTTTAAAGTCCTTCATTGAAAGTGGAGCAAGATAAAAGGAATACAAATTCTGGTCTTGTCCCCTCTCCCCAACATGGATCTCCAGCTCCCACCTCTCTGAGTGCCCAATTTCTGCTCTTACTGTGCCATGGATCAGGAAACGATAAATCATGCAAATGATCAGGTAGGACCAGAAGACATGAAGAAGTTGTAGGATTATCAACAGAGTGTTGAAGAAGTAGTAGCCAAAAAAGGGCTGGTAGAGCTCCAGGAAATAGTACCATGTGTTGTGGAGAATCCTTGTGGGGTACAAAAAGAAGGAGGAAAAGAGTTACTGGGATACGACCTCACAGACGATCCTCACTCTGGAGGAGTGAGTACTCATCCCAAACGATCTAAGCCCCAGAGCTCACTGTAACAACATTGCCAAAAAGGCATTAAGAGTTGTTAACCTAATTTTGTGAAGCTTCATCTCTGCTAACACTACTGCAAACTAGGGCATACAAAACCTTTGCTAGACCAATCCTTGAATACAGCCCGTCTGCCTGGAATCTGCACTGTATATCGGACATTAATACAATCGAGCGGGTCCAGAGGTATTTCACGAGAAGAGTCCTCCACTCCGCTACTCACAATAGAATACCTTATGCCACCAGGTTTGAAATTTTGGGCTTGGATAACCTTGAACTACGCTTCCTACGGTCTCACGTAAGCATAGTACACAAAATTGTCTGCTACAACGTCCTACCTGTCAATGACTTCACCTTCAACTGCAATAATACACGGTCAAACAATTGATACAAACTCAAGGTAAACCGCTCGATTGCAGAAAATACTACTTCAGTGTTATGTCCTTATAAGGACATCCGCCGGGGGATTGGTAGATTCCACCGGCGGGAAGTTTAAATGATTGTCATTGGCCGGTGGGCATGCCTGAGCAGGATATAAGGAGGCTCAGCAGGCCAGCCGGCGTTCAGTTTCACCCATCTAATAAAGGTTCTGAACGGACAGCTGAGTCGCGTTTCTTTCCAGCGCCGAGCTAACACTGGCGACGAAGGACTGAAGAAGAACCGACGACCTGCAACACAACGCTACCGCCTCAGGAGCTGAATCACCGAGCTAAGTCACTGAACCATGTCTGGACCACAAATTTCCCTGGCTCCATTCAATCCAAGCCAGGAAAAATGGAAGTCCTTCATGGTGAGATTCAGACAATTCCTGGCGGGCAGCGGCTTCACAGAACTAGACGACAACAGGAAGAGGGCTCTCTTCCTGGCTCACTGCGGATCCGAAGTCCTGGAGATGGCGATGGACCTCGTGGCACCCAGGGACATCGAGCAGATGCCATGGTCCGAGCTCCAAGACGTCCTTCAGGAGCACTACGCGCCCACGAGCACCCCCCTAGCCAACCGTTTTGAATTCCACCAAAGGAATCAGAACGAAGGGGAAACATTCAAGGACTTCGTATCGGCGCTCCGGAAAATCGCGGCCAGCTGTGAGTTTGAGAATGTGGACGTCCAGCTAAGAGACCGGATCGTATTCGGCATGAGGGACTGCTCAGTCCAGAAAAAGTTCCTCAGCCGGAAAAAGATCTCTCTAAAGGACGTCATAGAAGAAGCAACCGCGGCGGAGACGTCCGACAGAGCGGCAGCAGCAATGAGACGCTCAAAAGGGATCCACAAGATCCACAGAGAACAGCCACAGTCATCCGAGGACCTCTCCACGTGCTCGGAGTCCGAAGGGGAAATGGCCGTCCACAAGGTCACGAGGCCCCAAAGGCGGGAAAGTCAACAAGATGGCACCCGAGAGGACAGATGCGCCAGCTGCAAGGGAGATCACCCTCGCGCCAGATGTCGCTGGCGAGATGCAACCTGCCGCCGATGCGGACGGAAAGGCCACATCGCCGAGGCCTGCAGGGCGGCAGAACCAACTTTTGAGAGGCAGAGACCTGGAGACCGCGAATACCAGAGGTCATCCAGACGGTCCCAGCAACCGAGGCGACAGGACGAGCGGCAAGCAAACGGCCGGCAGGTCAACAAAACGACCATCGCCAACACCGCAGCCGAGGGAGCCGAAAAATTCCACGTGACCGTCCACGTGGACGGGGCACCATGCCCCATGGAGATAGACTCTGGCTCACCCTTCTCCATTATTGCCTGGCAGAACCTTAAAAGACTCCAGCCCAACATCTCGAAGGGACACTTGAAGCCAATCCAGGCGAAGTTAGTAGACTTTGGCGGCCACCCCATCGGCATCCTGGGACGAACAAACATCAGAGTGACATACAAAGGGTTCAGCGGAGACCTCCCCATCGCCGTCGTCAAGGACGCCCGACCGACCCTACTGGGAGTGGAGTGGTTCAGGCCACTAGGGCTCACAATCGGAGGAATTAATCAGATTAGGAATAGTCAGCTCGACAAACTCCTAGAAGACTTCCAGGACGTCTTCGACGGGAGCTTAGGTAAATTCCTGGGGAAACCCATCTCTCTAAATTTAGATCCTAAAATCAATCCGATTCGGCTAAAGCCCCGCAGAGTCCCGTTTGCCCTTAGACCAAAAGTGGATGCACAATTGGATAAGCTAATCGCCCAGGGCATCCTCGAACCAATCGATCACGCTGCATGGGAGACTCCCATTGTGACCCCCATGAAGCCTGATGGATCAGTGCGCATCTGCGCCGATTATAAATGCACCATCAACCGCGCGTTGCAGCAGAGCGCATATCCGGTGCCAGTAGTGCAACATCTGTTGCACTCACTGGGCAAGGGATCAATTTTTGCCAAACTGGACCTGGCGCAGGCTTACCAGCAACTGCCAGTGGACCAGACAACTGCGGAGGCGCAAACGATTGTCACGCACCGGGGCGCATTTAAATGCAACAGACTCCAATTCGGGGTCAGTGCCGCCCCGGGGATATTTCAATCGATGATGGAACGCCTTCTCCAAGGCATTCCAGGGGTGGTGCCCTACTTCGATGACGTTCTAATCTCGGGGACATCGGAAGCCCAACTAATGGAACGGCTCAGGCTTGCCCTGCAGCGATTCCAGGCGAAGGGACTTCGGGTCCGACGGGACAAGTGCGTGATCGGAGTCAGGGAAGTCGAGTTCCTGGGCTATTTAATTGATAGCCAGGGCATCCACCCCACCAAAGACAAGGTAAGGGCTATACACGAGGCTCCAGCCCCAAAAAACAAAACGGAGCTTCAGGCTTTTCTGGGATTACTTAACTTTTATAGTGTATTCCTACAACAGAAAGCCACCGTCGCTGAACCACTGCACCGACTCCTAGGGAAGGCGGCACCTTGGAAGTGGGGGAGCGCAGAAGAGGAAGCCTTCCAGAAAGCCAAAAGACTCCTGTCCTCCGACAGCCTCCTCATCCAGTACAACGGGGAGCTACCGCTAACCTTGACCTGCGACGCCTCCCCCTACGGGGTCGGGGCCGTCCTAAGCCACCAACTCCCGAATGGAGAAGAAGCACCAATTGCTTTCTTCTCCAAGACAATGTCACCAGCCGAAAGGAACTACGGCCAAATAGATAAGGAAGCGCTAGCGATCGTGGCAGGCGTCAAGCGCTTCCACGAATACGTATATGGCAGAGCGTTCACCATCATAACAGACCACAAACCATTGCTTGGCCTCCTCGCGGGGGACAAACCCACCCCAACCTTCATGTCGCCCAGGATGACACGCTGGGCCATCTTCCTGTCGGGCTACAACTACCGCCTAGCCCACCGGCCCGGTAAGGTCATTGGAAACGCCGACGGCCTCAGCAGGTGCCCGCTGAACGAACGGATCGAGGATCCCGCACCCACACTCGGACTCCACCACATCGATGATGACCAGTCCAGCCCGGTGTCCTCATCCACGGTTGCACAGCACACCGCAAAGGACAGAATCCTCAGGCAAGTGCTATCCTGGGTCTTACGGGGATGGCCAGAAGAAGCCCAGAGGGAGGAGCTGACCCCATTCCACAGAAGGCAGCAAGAACTCACCACGATGCAAGGCTGCCTCCTCTGGGGCGACCGCGTGGTCATACCCACATCACTCCAAAAACGGACTTTGCAAACCCTTCACTGCGGCCACCCAGGGATCGTCAGGATGAAGGCCCTAGCAAGGAGCTACGTCTGGTGGCCCGCCTTAGACAAAGACATCGAGGCGTGGATTGCCAGATGTGACCCGTGCCAGGCAACGAGGCCAGCACCCCCGCAAGCGACACCGTCAGAGTGGGAATCACCATCCGGACCCTGGTCGAGAATCCACATCGACTTCGCCGGGCCGATGAACGGTAAATCCCTCCTGATCGTGGTCGACGCGTTTTCCAAGTGGCTAGAAGTCATAGCCATGCCCTCCACCACGACGGAAGCCACCATCAAGGCCCTACGACGTCTATTCGCCACACACGGCCTCCCGGACACCCTCGTCTCCGACAACGGGCCGCAGCTGACAGCGAAGGCGATGGAGGAATTCCTGGCGGGCCACGGAATAAGGCACGCGCTCACCGCCCCGTACAGACCGGCCGGAAACGGACAGGCCGAGAAAATGGTGAGGCTAACGAAAGAGACACTAACCAGAATGGGAAAAGGGGACTGGCAGGAACAAATCGACCGGTTCCTCTTGACCCAACACATCACACCTCACACAACGACGAGAAAGAGCCCGGCAGAACTACTGATGGGACGGAAGCTGCGCTCACCGCTAGACCGCCTGCACCCGCTGTATAACCCAAAAGACAGGCCGAACAAACCTCCGCCGCCTAGGAACTTCGCGTGCGGGGATTTGATTTTCGCGCTAAATTTCCAGGGCGATCCCAAATGGCTCAAGGGTCAAATCATGCGAGTGACCGGCCCGAAGTCCTACGAAGTCGAGCTGGTCGACGGCCGCATCTGCAGGCGACACATCGACCAACTCCGGAAAAGGTGGAGGGGAACCGAGGAGTTCGAGGAAAACCACCCAGACGAGGTAGGCCTACCCCACCCCGACGAGGTAGGCCTGCACCGACCAGACGAGGTAGACCTACCCCACCCCAACGAGGTAGGCCTGCCCCACCCCGACGAGGTAGGCCTGCACCGACCTGACAGGGTAGGCCAACCACACCCCGACGAGGTAGGCCTACCCCACCACGATGAAGGAGGCCCACCGCACCCTGATGAGGAGGGCCGGCGACACCCCAGCAGAGGAGGACTGCCTCAACCCGGCAAGGCAGGACACCGACCATCCTCCACGAAGGAAGCAGCAACCCAGAAAAAGGCGAGCACGGTAGACCGGGACCTGCTCCACCAGCGAGGGTGCCCACCGGAAAACCAAGGGGGCACCCGGCAGCACAACCCCCGAGACCGACACAACTCGGAAAGGGGGTCGGAACAACGAGGCCGGGCAACCCAACACCCCCCAGACGAGGTCGACCGCCAAAATAAAAACGGCGAACACCCACCCGGCAGGGGAGGACGACAACGACCCGGCGAAGAAGGCCTCTCACCGCCCGAGGAGGAGGACCAGCCCATCCCCGGCCTGGAGGGACGCCGCCGACCCGGCAGGGTAGGACAACAACAACCCCGGGAGGGAGTCCTACCCTACCCCGGCGAGGTAGGCCGGCCCGGAGAGGCCAGGGAGAGACCGTCGCACCCACCACCACCCGGGGGTCGACCCACCGGGGAGGTCCCCACGCCCTCTGACCCGGGGGCATCTCGGACACGGGACGAGGATTCGGGAACCTTACCGAGGTTCAGACGACCGTCTACCGACTGTGGCGACTGGAACAGCCCGGAGGACCACCGGACCTACGGCGGCGCGCCCAGAGAACGGCCCAAGGAGACGACTTCAACTCCTGCCGGAGACGCCAGGGCAGGCCCCGCGCACTCGACGGCTGGGTCCAGAGACTCCCGGACGGAGGGACAGGAGCCAACCGGGGCTCGGCCCGTCCGGAGCAGCATCCACCCACCGACTGGGCCGCGCAGGTCCAGTAGAACTGTCAGGCGTCCCGCCTACCTGCGCGAGTACGTGATCGCGCACACGGATTGACGGACTAAGGACTAGGAGGGGAGGGGTGTTATGTCCTTATAAGGACATCCGCCGGGGGATTGGTAGATTCCACCGGCGGGAAGTTTAAATGATTGTCATTGGCCGGTGGGCATGCCTGAGCAGGATATAAGGAGGCTCAGCAGGCCAGCCGGCATTCAGTTTCACCCATCTAATAAAGGTTCTGAACGGACAGCTGAGTCGCGTTTCTTTCCAGCGCCGAGCTAACATTCAGCAATGGAGCGGTCCATGCCTGGAATGCTCTACCTGACTCTGTTGTAACTTCCTCAAACCCCCAAAATGTTTACCTTAAACTGTCTACCATGGACCTCACCCCATTCCTAAGAGGTCTGTAAGGGGGTGTCCATAAACACACCAGCGTACCTACCATCCCTGGCCCACTGTCCCCATTTATTCGTACTCATTTCATGTGCTCATGTCCATGTTTATACTTATACCGGTTATCTTGTACATGTTATCTCATACATGTTTGACAAACTAAATCAAATCAAATCAAATAAATAAATATTGTTTCAGTTGTGAATTCAGGATATATATTAGAGCTTCAAAAATTAGAGTCTTGGATAACTCAACAGGCTAATAAGCAGACTAAAGCCTGTTATTAACATCCAGTTGTCTGCAATTACACCAGTTCGGGTCTCACCAGGCTCAAGGTTGACTCAGCCTTCCATCCTTTCTAAGGTAGGTAAATTCAGGACCCAGTTTGTGGGGGCAATAAGCTGACTTTGTATAAATATACAAAAAAAGTATGAAGGCTATTGCTTAACACATTGTAAGCCGCCCTGAGTCTCCGGAGAAGGGCGGCATATAAATCTAATTAAAAAAACAAACAAACAAATGATCTGAATGGCTTTAGCCAAAATTGATGTTAACAGAATAAAAAAGAATAACAGAGTTGAAAGGGACCTTGGAGGTCTTCTAGTCCAACCACTGTTCAAGCAGGAGACTTTATACCATTTCAGACAAATCGTTGTCCAATCTCTTCTTAGAAACCTCCAATGTTGGAGCAATCACAACTTCAGAAGGCAAGTCATCTCACTGCTTTATTGTTCTCACTGTCGGGAAATATTGCCTTAGTTCCAGGTTGTTTCTCTCCTTGATTATCCCAAAGGTGTTTTTTTTTTCAAGAGACAACTGGACTTTCTGGTTTTTCTTTGACGATGTTTCGCTTCTCATCCAAGAACCTTCTTCAACTCTGACTGGGTGGTGGAGAATGGAAGGAGTTATATTCCTTGCAGAGAGCTGGTCATTTGCATCCTTTTAGAGAGTTGTTGAAGCCACTTGGAAGGTTCTCTGTGTCCTCAGGGTCACCTGAGTAGTGCAAATGGGGATGGAGCCTTCTTGGAACTGTTGAAAGGATTGTTTTGTTGACTGGAGATAGATGATGTCGTATCCGTCCCCCTCTGTTGAGGGAGGGCTGTTCAATTTTCTTCTTCCCTACCATCCAGTCAGAGCTGAAGAAGCTTCGTGATGAGAAGCAAAACCAGAAAGTCTAGTTGCCTCTTGAAAAAGCACCTTTGACCTGGATGACTGAGAATATCCATAGACTGTCCTTGATTAGTTTCCATCCATTGCTTCTTGTCCTCCCTTCTGGGGCTTTGGAGAATAGGTTGACCCTCCTCTTCTTTGTGGCAACCCCTCAAATATTGGAACATTGCTATTACGTCACTCCTCGTCCTTCTTTTCATTAAACTAGACATACCCAGTTCCAGCAAACATTCCTGTTTCAGCCTCCAATCATCTTTGTTGCTCTTCCCTGCACTCTTTCCAGAGTCTCAACAGATGTCCTGCCTAGGCTAATGGCTTCTAAGAGTCTTCTAATATTTTTAAAACCAGGGTTCCCAGATCTGGACTGTGCACTGTTTTCTGCTGGTCATATAGATGATAGAAGCACAGGATGTCCTCGTTTAAGAAATCCTATACAAATAGTCCTTGTTTTACAACAGTAACGGAGGCCAGAATTTCTATCCTAAATCACAACAATTGTATGTCAAGGTACCAAATGCAGTTTTGCAATTATTTTTATTGCAGTCATTAAGCAAATCCTTTCATTTCTATGGGTGGCTTGGACAGAAGTCAGTGTGCTGACCCAGGGGTCCCCAAACCACGAAATCCCGACAAAAACCTCTTTTATTTAATTTACAGTGAATTGTTTTCCAGCCAAGTCTTTCCTCTCCCACAGTCTTCCAAGATCGTTCACAATTACTGACCTTTATCAGCCTTGGAGAGTGGCCAGGCCGATATCTTTCAGACGCCGCAATACTTGGCAAGAATGCGGGAATGAACTAATTGTCTCCTGGAAACTCCACTCCCCTTTCGCTCCCCTTTTATTCCCTCTGGGAGGGGCCATTCATCGTCCACCTGTGGCCTTACTCCCAAGTCGAGCATTGTACTTTAGCTGTTCCCTTCATTTGGCAACTCTGTGCCAGAGGTGGCATTCAGCAAGTTCTGACCAGTTCCGGAGAACTGGTAGCGGAAATTTTGAGTAGTTCGGAGAACCAGTAAATACCACCGGCCCCGCCCCCATCTATTCTCTGCCTCCCGAGTCCCAGCTGATCAGGAGGAAATGGGGATTTTGCAGTAACCTTCCCCTGGAGAGACGTGGGAATGGAAATTTTACACTATCCTTCCCCTGGAATGGGGTGGGAATGGAGATTTTACATTATCCTTCCCCTGGAGTGGGGAAAGAATGGAGATTTTACAGTATCCTTCCCCTGGAGTGGGGTGGGAATGGAGATTTTACACTATCCTTCCCCTGGAGTGGGGTGGGAATGGAGATTTTACACTATTCTTCCCCTGGAGTGGGGTGGGAATGGAGATTTTACACTATCCTTCTCCTGGAGTGGGGTGGGAATGGAGATTTTACACTATCCTTCCCCTGGAGTGAGGTGGGAATGGAGATTTTACACTATCCTTCCCCTGGAGTGGGGTGGGAATGGAGATTTTACACTATCCTTCCCCTGGAGTGGGGTGGGAATGGAGATTTTACACTATCCTTCCCCTGGCGTGTGGTGGGAATGGAGATTTTACACTATCCTTCCCCTGGAGTGGGGTGGGAATGGAGATTTTACACTATCCTTCCCCTGGAGTGAGGTGGGAATGGAGATTTTACACTATCTTTCCCCTGGAGTGGGGTGGGAATAGAGATTTTACAGTATCCTTCCCCTGACACTCCCAACAAGCCATGCCATGCCATGCCAACAAGCCATGCCTACAGAACCGGTAGTAAAAGTTTTGAATCCTACTATTGCTCTGTGCGTGTGCACACTGAGAACAGGCTCCAGCTGTTTGTCTGCCTCACTGATCTCTGACTCCAAAGGCAGCTGATAACTGGCATACAGCTCTGCCCCCCTCTCTGCCTGTCAGAGCGGCAATCAGCCCCATTATCTTGCGTGGGGTAATAGCCCTCAATTAGAGATGAAATTGTGACTTTCTCCTTGTGTATACTCTTGAAAAAATAAAACCGGAATACATCTTCTAAACTCATATTTATTGTAAAGAAAATAAAACATCTCACTATCTAAATTAGTTACATTTTCGGCAAAGAATCCCCAGCCTGACCTTAGCTGGCTGGAAAACAAAGGAAAGTTTTCAGAAGAAGAGAAAAGAGTGCGGACATGCGCAGTAGATACTGATAAGGACTTGGCAAGCTACGGTAAGTCTGAATGTCCAGAAATTAAAGCTTTGCTGGTAAATACAAAAATGCAGTGACACTGCCTCCCACGCAGAGCCCTCATCAGAGCCTTCCTCAGACTCCAGGACTGGCCCATGTTCCTCCCCAACCTTCTCATTGTCCAAATCTGCTGCCAGATCAACTGGCTGCTAGCAGGCCACAACAGTCATCTCCAAAAACCAGAATCCAAAATAGAACTGCCATCATAAATAGTATTTCTTTTTAATTTGATTTATATGCCGCCCTTCTCCGGAGACTCAGGGCAGCTTACAGTGCGTTAAGCAATAGCCTTCATACTTTTGTATATTTATACAAAGTCAGCTTATTGCCCCCACAAACTGGGTCCTCAACTGACCTACCTTAGAAAGGATGGAAGGCTGAGTCAACCTTGAGCCTGGTGAGATTCGAACTAGCAGTAATTGCAGTCAGCTGAATGTTAATTACGGTGCTTAGTTTGCAGAGCTATCCAGGCTCTGTAGTATCATTTCTACTCCTACAAGATGTGGCGATTTCCTGGCTTCTTTTGTAGTTTGATGGTCTACGTAAAGCTTGGAACTTCTACTTGTATATAGCAGTGTCAAGATGGGTATCCCAAAGGTTGTGAGCGACCTTTGGGATACCTATCAGTTGTGTTATGTGAGTGACATGACAGAACTGTGTGGTCAAAGCCAAATCCTTTATATGTGATTCCTGAAACTTACTTGGAAGGGAAAATCACCAGGTGAATGATCAGAAATACCACTGAGAACACGATAAAAAGTGTGTCACAAGTTTTCTGCCATTTCAGGTAGTTGAACATTTTTGCTGCCTGGCAAAAAGGAGAGAAGAAATAGCAGTGATGATTGAGTGGCTGAAGTTCCTGTTGTACGAACACTTGACTTTCGGGATACAATGACAATATTCTGGCATGGTAGCACTGTTCCAATATTTGAGGGGCTCCTACAAAGATGAGGTGGCCAAACTATTTTCCATAGCACCAAAAGGCAAGACAAGAAACAAAGTTATGGTGACAGGATGTGCCCGGCCTGAAAAACATGCCTAAATAGAACTGCATAGAGCCGAGGCGAATGGACTGGCCTATTGTGGCTCCGTTGCCTGAGCCTGTGTCATCAGCAGATGCAGACTCTGAGAGTGAGGGAGAGGAGTGGGCAAGGCCTCCTTCTCCAGGACCCTCCTCTCTGGCAATGCCTCCGGAGGACACCGAAGGGCAAGAGATAGGCCCAGAGCCAAGCACGTCCCCGCAGCCAGAGGTGGACAGCGACGAAGGAGATAAGTGCTGGCTGGACCCTCGTCATCGTTGCAGAGACAAACGTGCACAGCAAAAGGGAAGGCGTGCCCGTGATTAGCTGGCTCACTGGACCACATCCCACAGGCTATAAAAGGGGGTGAGTTAGCCATTCAGACTCTGTGACGGACAAAACGAATTCCTTTGCGTCACTTTGCATCTCGGCTTCCGATTTATTCTTGGACAATTGTTATTTGTGTGTATTTCTTCTCTGTTGATAAAAGGTCTTGGCAAGCAGCTGCTGTTGGGGTTGCTGCCAAGCGTCTTATCGGACTAATTGGTTGCCTGCCAGTTTATTTAATCCCTGGCTGTCTGTTTGGGTGTGTGTGTGGGAGATGGGGACAGAACATGGCCCACATGTGATTTCCGCTACCACTTCACCTGAACCGGTCTGAACCGGTTGAATACCACCTCTGTCTGGCAAGCTGCAAGCAAGAGGAGGCCCGTATAAATTCCTTTCTACATTTATTTCCTCTTTCCAAAGAACACGACCAATCCTTCCACGTAACACCCTTCTTGCGTGAGCTGCACTGGCTTCCGCTCGTCTTCCGGGTGCGATTCAAGGTGGTGACCATCTTTAAAGCGCTCCATGGCTTAGGACCCGGGTACTTACGAGACCGCCTTTTGCTGCTGATAGCCTCCCACCGGCCAATATGCTCCCACAGAGAGGGACTCCTCAGGGTGCCGTCTGTCAGAGCAGCAATCAGCCCCGTTACTTTGCATGGGGTAATTGCCTCATTTTGAGTTGGATCGTGACATTCTCCTTGTGTATACTTTGATCAATAAAACCGGAATACATCTTCTAATTAAACTCATATTTATTGTAAGAAAATAAAGACATCTCACTATCTAAATTAGATTACATGTTGGCAAAAAAAATCCCCAGCCTGACCTTAGCTGGCTGGAGAACAAAGGAAAGTTTTTCAGAAAAAGTAAAAGAATGCAAGACATGCGCAGTAGATGCTGATAAAAAATTTGGCAAACTACGGTAAGTCTGACAGTTCAGAAATAATAGCTCTGCTGGTAAATATAAAAACGCAGTGAAACCATCAGCCAAACATTGTCGACTGGCGGCCCCCAGGGGGAGAGCCTTCTCTGTGGGGGCACCCGCCCTCTGGAACGAATTGCCCCCGGAGACATGGATGATCCCTGACTTACGCACCTTTTGCCGTGCCCTCAAGACACTATTATTCCAACAAGCTGGGCTGGCCTAAACATGAATTTAATTGGGGTTTACTTTTAATGATTAGGGCCAAATTGTCTAATATGTTTTAAATTACTTTTAAATTTTGTATTTGGGTTTGCTTTTACTCTTGGCCTGAGTCCTCTGGGAGAAGGGTGGTATAAAAATTAAATTAAATAAATGAATAATAAATAAATGAATGAAGCAGATTTTTTTTTTAAAAGAGACAAATGTGTTCTTCCTTCTTGGGGTAAGAGAAGGATGTTTCTGAGCATTGACTTACCTCCAGGAGACAATGCGAACAATCAGTTAGAAATATTATAAGCAAACCAATGCGGATGTAATTGAAGCAGTATGAGAAGCCAATGAGGAAGATGCTGACCAGATGGTGGACAATTTGCTGATGAAAGTCCTGCAGCAGAAGAGAGGTTTGAACTGATGGATTTTGTAGCTGGTTCGTGAGAGCCAAACGCTTCCATTATTATGGAGAAGGAATTTAAAGTGAAACTAGACAACTGTTAGTTTAGGGAACACTGTGGCTCAGTGGCTAAGACGCTAAGCTTGTCGATCAAAATCTTGGCAATTCAGCAGTTTGAATCCCTAGTGCCGTGTAATGGGGTGAGCTCCTGTTGCTTGTCCCAGCTTCTGCCAACCTAGCAGTTTGAAAGCACATAAAAAAATGCAAGTAGAAAAATAGGGACCACCTTTGGTGGGAAGGTAACAGCATTCCGTGTGCCTTTGGTGTTTAGTCATGCTGGCCACATGACCATGGAGATGTCTTTGGAAAGCGCTGGCTCTTCAGCTTTGAAACAGAGATGAGCACCACCCCCTAGAGTTGGGAAAATTAGCGCATATATGCAAGGAGAACCTTTACCTTTTAGACAACTGTGTCCTTCTAAGTCATTATTTCAGAGATATTTCTTACCTTGGGGAAGCTGGCAGAAAGCATTGGAATTCCTTCCTTCCTTCCTTCCTTCCTTCCTTCTTTCCTTCCTTCCTTCCTTCCTTCCTTCCTTCCTTCCTTCCTTCCTTCCTTCCTTCCCTACCTAGTTACCTACCTTCTTCCTCCTTCCTATCTTTTCCAGCAGGCAGTTAAATGACTGCTACTGAATAAGAGAAGGGATCAAAGGATTGTGAGAATGGCTGGGAAACTGTCACAGACGACTGAAAATAATGGCTGCATAATTGCAGTAGCAGCCCAGAGCATCAAAGAGCCACAACCTCTCCAAATTTCATTTTCTCAGAAGTCATTACTCCTTTGATTTTAGATGCATTCTGTTCATTGGCCCGTCTGAGGTTCCCTGTCTCAAATAGCAATAGCAATAGCACTTATATACCACTTTACAGCGCTTTACAGCCCTCTCTAAGCAGTTTACAGAGTCAGCATATTGCCTCCAACAATCTGGGTCCTCGTTTTACCCACCTCAGAAGGATGGAAGGCTGCTGAGATTTGAACTGCCAAATTGCAGTCAGTCGGCAGTCAGCAGAAGTAGCCTGCAGTACTGCACTTTAACCACTGTGACACCGTGGCTCCTGGCAAAATATTGTTGGCATATGATGTACCATTTCACTGAGCTGAAGGTTATGACTACAAGAATTGCACCTGAAGATGCATAGAACTAGTGTCCTTGTCTTTTACTTTTTTTCCTTCATTTGATTGATTGTGCAGTTTTAAAATCAACCACCTGAGTCACATTGGTAAGATGGGCAACCACTGAGTGAAAGGCATACATGCTGGTGATACACCAAAAGGAGGAATTGTCTCCTTCCTTGAGCCTGAACGGGGCTTTGTAACCAGCTGGAACGTACCTCTTCTGCCAGAGATCACTTACCTTCTGTTTGACGTCAAAAGGCAACATGATAAGCAACGACCAGTAGAAGGACAACTGAATGAGGAAGTAGCTGAAAATGCTCAGCTGGAGGGGCTACAATGCAAAAGGAGAAAGGTGGAAGGAAGAGAAATGGTATCATGTCAACTCTCAACTTCCAAGACAAAAATAAAGTCCTAGAGTGGTGTTTCTCTAATTCAACAATGGAATATGTGATGAGGAGCAGACGGTTGGATTAGAAGACCTTCAATTAGAAGACCCTTCTAACTCTGTTATTCTGTATCTTAGGAAAGAGATATTGCCTAGGAAACAATCAAAGAGAAAAGAGGCCCCAGCTTCCTTAAGTTCAGAGAAAGAAACCTAGGAAGGACCTTCCTTTCTGGATCAAACAGTTAAAAGTAGCAGTGAGAGGTTTATACTTTCACACTTGCAATATTCTGCTAAAGTAGCCCTATAATGAAGTAGAATTCGTATTACTCCCACAATTGCACTGAAAGGAAGTCCTTCTCCTTGCTCTCTTATAAGCTAAGGAAAACTTCAATATGCCTAAAACTTTCTAAGCCTTTGAAGGAAAAGAGAACCCATTGTTGGCCATCAAGATCAATGGAGGCTCTCTTAAGGATGAGGGGAAATGCGATCTATGGACCGGGAAATATTGTACGGTAGAAGGAAGAATCTCAATGAAATATTTAGATAATCCCTGTGATGGCGAACCTATGGCACACGGGCCACAGGTGACACACGGAGCCATATATGTGGGCACGTGAGCATTGCCCTAACTCAGCCCCAGAGTGCATGCGCAAGCCGGCCAGCTGATTTTTGGGCCTTTCAGGCCCATCGGAAGTTGGGAAATGGGTTGTTTCCAGCCTCTGGAGGGCCTCCAGGTGGGGGGGAAGGCGGTTTTCACCCTCCCCAGGCTCCTAGAAAGCCTCTGGAGCCTGGGGAGAGTGAAAAATGGGTCTTCTGGGTCCACCGTGCCATCACATGTCAAAAGCGGGGGGAGCACGGGGTGGTTAAACACATATGCATGGGGGCATTGAATTATGGGTGTGGGCATGCACGCGTGTGATCCCCCACATTTCCCCTCCCCTTTTGGCACACGACAGCAAAATGGTTAGCCATCACCGAGATATCCTATTGCCGTGATGGCGAACCTATGGCACACAGCATGCAGAGCCCTCTCTCTGGGCACATGCATCATCATCAGCTGCTTTCCTGGTTTCAGCTGGTCTTTGCGGGTGCCAGAGCACTAGAAAAAGAGCCCGAAAAACAACCAAAAATGGCTCCAAAAACAGCCAAAAAACAGGCATGCATGCACCAGCCAGTTGGTCTTTGGGTTTCCAGTGCTCCGGCGCGTGTGAAGACCAGCTGGTCCAAATTTGGGCCCGAATGGCCCAAAAAGCCAGTGAAGCATTTGAAGCTGAAAAGAGACAGTTGAGCAGGACGATAGTCCAAATGTTTCCACCCCCCCCCCTGCCCATTGTGTTCTATAAAACTAGAACTTTGAGCAGGATATTGGGGAGGGGATTTGAAAGGCCTTCTTGGTCCCTAAACCTAAATAACACTGAGAATCTGAAGATGAACCTTAAACATGCAATGCAGGCAAGGAGTTTGAAGAATATTTGTCAGCTAGGAGAGTTCTGAAAAAAGGAGTAGGAATTTTTTTTTTTAAAGTTTGAATTGTACACAGCTGCACAGAAATAGTAAGCAGACACCCCAGTTTGCAGAAAGATGTGATATTCAACTTTTTGGAATATGGGTTAGTGTTAACTTAGCAATTCAACAATGTATTCTGGACAGAATTCAAGGTTCACAAAGGGTTAATTTTCATCTCTGGCCTGTTTTGACCACACTATCCTGTGGTTTTGCCCAGGATGTGTTGATGGTTTGCTTTGCACTTGGTCTCCTGTAATGTTCCTTATCACTCATTTAGATATGCTGATTTTTAGCCGTAAGAAGTGGAAAGGATCGTATTTGTAAAGCTTGGATAAATATTATGTTTGGGAAGGCAAGGCAGGAAGCATTTCAGTTTCATATGCTGATTGATGAACACTTTTCCACTGACCCAAATTTGCTTTTTCAAGAGGCAACAGGACTTTTTGGTTTTTAGAGTAGACTGGAGTAGAGTAGAGTAGAGTAGAGTAGAGTAGAGTAGAGTAGAGTAGAGTAGAGTGGAGTGGAGTGGAGTGGAGTGGAGTGGAGTGGAGTGGAGTGGAGTGGAGCGGAGTGGAGCGGAGCGGAGCGGAGCGGAGCGGAGCAGAGTAAAGTAGAGTAGAGTAGAGTAGAGTAGAGTAGAGTAGAGTAGAGTAGAGTAGAGTAGAGTAGAGTAGAGTAGACTGGAGTAGAGTAGAGTAGAGTAGAGTAGAGTAGAGTAGAGTAGAGTAGAGTAGAGTAGAGTAAAGTAAAGTAGAACAGAACAGAACAGAACAGAACAGAACAGAACAGAACAGAATAGAATAACAGAGTTGGAAGGGACCTTGGAGGTCTTCTAGTCCAACCCCCTGCTTAGGCAGGAAACCCTACACCACTTCAGACAAATGATTGTCCAACATCTTCTTAAAAATTTCCAGTGTTGGAGCATTCACAACTTCTGCAGGCAAGTTGTTCCACTGATGAATTGTTCTAACTGTCAGGAAATTTCTCCTTAGTTCTAAGTTGCTTCTCTCCTTGATTAGTTTCCACCCATTGCTTCTTGTCCTGCCCTCAGGGGCTTTGGAGAATAGCTTGACTCCCTCTTCTTTGTGGCAACCCCTGAGATATTAGAACACTGCTATCATGTCTCCCCAGTCCTTCTCTTCATTAAGCTAGACATACCCAATTCCTGCAACCGTTCTTCATATGTTTTAGCCTCCAGTCCCCTAATTCTCTTTGTTGCTCTTCTCTGCACTCTTTCTAGAGTCTCAGCATCTTTTTTACATTTTTTTTTACATTTTCTTTGAAGATGTTCCATTTCTCATCCAAGGAGCTTCAAAGCAAAGAGAAACATCTTCAAAGAAAAACCAGAAAGTCCAGTTGTTCCTTGAAAAAGCACCTTTGGGACAACCACGATCTAGATGACTGAGAATCTCCATAGACGCTTTTCCATTGAAATGTTCATTCAAATCTCTTCCTTCTCCTTACCTGTTTGGGGTACCCAACCCAACATTCGCGGAAATCCCAGAACCAGGGTTTCTGCAAGAAGACACCATTCGTTAGGAATCACATCCCACCAACCCACCAACTGTTCGTTAAGAATCACATCACAGCAGCCCACCAACACTTCTCTGGAGCTGCCTTTGAGGGGGACGATGAAAGGGAAAGGAGACCACAAAGCCACTGTGATCACTAAGATATTTGGAAGAGGTTGAAATGTGGACACTTTCTGTCCTACCCTCCCAGCTTTTTCTAATCAAAAAGGGAAGCATTAAATGTAGGAGGCTGGAAGGCAGACAAGAGTCACTGGCTGAATTACACAGAGCTAAATGTCTTTTGACAACAAATAACCAAGTGGAGGTGGGGAAGAAATGAAACTTACATTGTAAAGGATGGCCCACCCCGCGCAGATGGAAATAATGAAGTAGATGGCTCTCCAGCTGAAAAACAATGAGAAAAAAACATGAAGATGATTGGAGAGCAGGTCAGGGGATTCAGGGCTGAAAGGGAACAGAAAAGTCATCTAGTCAATCAGATAGGGAGCCTGAGTAGCGTAGGGGGCTAATGCCTCCTACTAAAGGCAGCAATTAACATCCAGCTGCCTGTAATTCTGCGAGTTCAATCCTAGCCAGGCTCAAGGTCGACTCAGCCTTCCATCCTTTCTAAGGTGGGTAAATTGAGGACCCAGTTTGTGGGGGCAATAAGCTGACTTTGTATAAATATATACAAAAGTATGAAGGCTATTGCTTAATGCATTGTAAGCCGCCCTGAGTCTCCGGAGAAGGGCAGCATATAAATCAAATTATTTTTTTTTAAAAAAAAAGATAGTTACAAGGCATCCATTACTCCAAGAGCCCTCACTTCTGCCTTCTGAAGCACCAGAGTTTATCTTTTCTTCTACTTGAACTCCTTGTCCTGATCTCTAGAACAATCTAACAGAACTCTTCTCATCTATGAATGTGATTGTTAACTTAAATACTAAAAATAAAGTTTTTGTCAAGTCAACTCCTGGTGATGTCATGGAAGGGTCTGCCTGCCTGCCTGCCTGCCTGCCTGCCTGCCTGCCATCTATCTATCTATCTATCTATCTATCTATCTATCTATCTATCTATCTATCTATCTATCTATCTATCTATCTATCTATCTATCTATCTAGTTGGACACCACTGCTCTTTCTGAGATCAATTAATCAACCAATCAACCAATCAATCAGAATAGAGCTGGAGGGACCTTTGAGGTCTTCTAGTCCAACCCCCTGCTCAGGTAGGAGACCTTATACCATTTCAGATAGGTGACTGTCCAGTCTCTTCTTAAAAACCTCCTGTGATGAAGCCCCTACAACTTCTGAAGGCCAGCTGTTCCACTGGGTAGTTGTCCTCACTGTTAGGAAGTTTCTCCTCAATTCCTGCTTGCTTCTCTCCTTGGTTAGTTTCCATCCATTGTTTCTTGTCCTGCCTTCTGGTGCTTTGGAAAATACGTTGACCCCTTCTTCTTTGTGGCAACCCCTCAAATACTGGACAACTGCTGTCATGTCACCCCTAGTCCTTCTTTTCTCTAGACTGGCCATATCCAATGCTTTCCCATTTCTGGTTTAGCCTGTGGATTGCTTCCCCTGCAAATATTAACCAGGTTTGATCCTGTTGAGCTCCCAAGTGAAAACTCCATCCATATCCACTAGGGTGGGGCCCCTAGTTCAGTTGGGGAATCACAGTATTGAGTTTTGAGGGAATGATTGGTGTGTTTATTAGCAGTTGCTTGTCCATTCATCAAATGCTTGCCCTGCGTGGCATGGCCAATCACAAAGACCCACCCAATTTGCTCTCTAACAAGCCAATGAGACCCTCCATCCTGTCTGGGTTCCAAGTAACACCCTCAATGAAAGAAAATTCTGAGACTTGAGTTTCCTCAAAGTTCCATTTTATTAGAGATGTCATATTGGCACATCTGGGAAAACCCGAATCTGAAAGCTTCCAGGTTTTCCCCACCCAAAGGAAAGTCCAAGTCCCTGCCCAGCAGCCACATGTCCGTCACATGTTCCAATCAAAGCACCATCCCAACTGGAGATGCCTCCCAGTTCCAACCCTCCAGGTGCAAGGCAAGATGGCCTTGACTCTCTGAGAAAGGAATGTTATTATGACTACATATCACCTGTGCTCCATTCAATCCCCCCTCCCAGTTTTCCACAGTAGTAAATATGGCAAGGCCCAATGCAAAAGATGGCTTCCAGGCTTGACACATCTTTTGGAAGGGCCAAAAGGACTTGCTTTCAGTATCGTAGTCAACATGCATCACAAAAATGTCCTTCTTAAATTGCTCACAATCTTCTTGAGAATTCAGATGAGACAGAGATGCTATTGGGCGCTAAGGGAAGTTCCGGTGTCCATGGGCTCCATGTTGATTGCCCTGCCCCAGGGATCTCTGCTCACCTGGCTTCACAGAATTTCTTGGTCAAGCTGGGCCGCTCCTGATTCACTCGGTATCGGAACCACCTCTCTACCTGCCTCGGTTGGAGGTCGCACTGCTTGGCTAGGCCGCTGATTTCTTCCTGGAAAACAGAACGCAGAACCCAGTGAGAGAAGATGGACATCCAAGCCCTCAGAACATTGGCCATGAACCACTTTGCCGAGGAAAGCAACAAGCCTCATCTTAACTGTTTTTCAATATAAATAAATATAAAATAAATAAAATAAAAAAAATAAAACAAAAATGAATGGGTAGCCAATAATATTTTTAAAATACATAAATAAATAAAAATAAGGTAAGATAATAAAAAAGAAATAAAGTAAATAATAAAATAAAAAGAAATAAATAAAAATAAAATAAACAATAAAATGAAATGACATAATAAATTAAATAAATACATAAATAACACAAAATAAATAAAACAGAAAACAAATAATAAAAATAAAATAAATAATGAAATGAAATGAAATAGTAAATTAAATAAATAATGAAATGAAATAATAAATTAAATAAATACATAAATAATACATAAAATAAACAGAACGGAAAACAAATAATAAAAATAAAATAAATAAATAATGAAATGAAATGAAATAAAGAAAATGAAATGAAATAAAGAAAATGAAATGAAATAAAATAAAATAAAATATAAGGCAATACAAAGCAAAGCAAAGCACTTTTTTTTAATGTTCATTTCAGAGTTTTGCAACATGAATTAATTCCTTACTCCACCTTACTTTCTTTGGTTTGGTTTTCATTTCATTTCATTTCATTTCATTTCATTTCATTTCATTATTTCAATTCAATTCATTTTTTATTTATTTATTATTTATTTATTTATTTATTTATTTATTTATTTATTTATTTATTTATTTATTTATTTATTTATTTATTTATTTATTTATCTTTTCTCTCTGGTCTACAGCCTTTGGATTCTCCAGGCCCCTAATCATCTTTGAGAAGAGCAACAAAGATGATTAAGGGACTGGAAGCTAAAACATATGAAGAATGGTTGCAAGAATTGGGCATGGCTAGTTTAATGAAAAGAAGGACTGGGGGAGACATGATAGCAGTCTTCCAGTATCTGAGGGCCTGCCCCAAAGAAGAGGGAGTCAAACTATTCTCCAAAGCACCCGAAAGCAGGACAAAAATGGATGGAAACTGATCAAGGAGAGATTTAACCAGTGGAACAGTTTGCCTCCAGAAGTTAAGCGTTCAAGAAGAGACTTGTCAGAAATGGTGTAGGGCAGTGATGGCTAACCTTTTTGCCGTCGCCTGCCAAAAGTGGGGGGAGGGCGGAGAGGTCACCCATGTGTATGCCCACACCCATAATTCAATGCGCCCCACCCCTGCGCATGTAAGTGTGTGTGCCCCCCCACTTTTAGCACTTGATGGCACAGTGGGCCTAGTAGGCCTGTTTTTCACCCTCCCCAGGCTCCAAAGGCTTTCTAGGAGCCTGGGGAGGGAGAAAATGGCCTTCCCCACCCCCATGGAGGCCCTCCGGAGACCGGAAACAGCCCATTTCCCAATTTCCGGTGGGACCAAAGGCCCCAAAATCAGCTGGCTGGTGCACACATGCATGCTGGAGTTGAGCTATGGCAATGCTTGCGTGCCCACTGATATGGCTCCGTGTGCCACCTGTGGCACCCATGTCATAGGTTCGCCATCATGGGTATAGGGTCTCCTGCTTTGGCAGGCAGGGGTTGGACTACTAGATGACCTACAACAGGGATGTCAAACTGGAATTCTTCGAGGGCCGGATAAGCATTGTAGTTCTCCACGGGCTGACCGGGGAGGGGGGAGAGGGGAGATGGAATGGATGCCTCCTGCAGCACCCTGCCAGGCAAATCGAGCTTCAGGGGGGCATGTGTGGCACCCGGTGCCCCGTTTTGGCCAGCAAAGTGCTGCAGGAGGTCATCCAGGCTGAAAACGGGACATGGCATGGCCGCATTTGGCGCCCCGTGCCCAGTGGTGGGATTTAAATAATTTAACAACCGGTTCTCTGCCCTAATGATTTCTTCCAACAACTAGTTCACCAAACTGCTCAGAAAGTTCACAACCGGTTCTCCCGAACTGGTGCGAACTGACTGAATCCCACCACCGCCCGTGCCCCGTTTTGGCTGCCAGAGGCACCGCGAGCTGGTCCTTTGCTATTTCCAGGTTGGCCCCACTGGCTAGATTTAAGCACCTTGCAGGCCGTACGCCTTGAGTTTCACACCCCTGATCTACAAGTTCCCTTCCAACTCTGTTATTCTGCATTCTGTGTCCATGATCCGTTTGTGGTCTCCCATCAAGGACTGGCTAAGCTCAACTTTTGAAGGTCTACTTTATCAGACCCTTGTGTTATGGAATGAAGTGACCAAGCAACATCCCTGGGTCAGCCAGAGAGAGAGTTTTATTTGCGCAAAGATTCAGAATCAGAGTTGTATCTGAAAGTTCTGAATGAAGAGTCCATCCTTACACGACACCTTTTATACTGTTTTAAACAAAGGATTCTGCTAACACTTTCCATATATGGTTAACATACATTTGTTATTTTGACATTTCTTAATTACTAAGTTTTACATCGTCCTTGCCAAACAATCATTATTCTTCTGTAACTGGCTAAAGTACAAATTCTTCTTTTGATATTTGCTTCCCGTCCAGGTGCTATTCTCTGGCCTAATCACCCTTGACTATGTTTCATGAGGATGCTCCCTTTTCTTCTGACAAGTTAGGGGGTCACTTAGAGTATCAAGGAGGTTATGTTGACTCTGTATTCTCTCCAGCTGGAGGTATTTCCTGCCTTCAGAATATAGTTGCTTTTAGAATATCTTTTAGAATATGGTGTATATAAAGTTATCCAGTGGCCATCCAACCGCTCCCACTTTACTTGAAAATCAGTAATATTATACCCAAGGCCAGAGTTTTAGCCATCCGTAGCCACACTTCCCAACACCTTTCTGTGGAAGAAACTCACCTTCGGTGGACCTCTCCTCCACTTCTTGTAAAAAGCTTCCAGGATGGGGTTCGGAGAAGGCTTCCGTCTCACCTTTTCTTGTAGACCCATTTTTTTGCTCAAGGAGACGGCAATCTTCCTGGGAAAGGCAACAGTTTGAGTCAAACAAGCAAACACTAATTGAATGTAATCAGTTTTTGGCTTCCTTGTTTCATGCGCCGCTTATAAAGAGTCACATGAAACCAACACAAAATAAACAAGGCTGCTGAACATAAACTCCTTTAAAAAAGGAGCTCTGGTGGCTCAGCAGACTAAAGCATTGTAATTAAACACCAGATGTCTGCAATTACTGCAAGGTTCAAATCTCACCAGGTTCAAGGTTGACTCAGCCTTCTATTCTTTCTAAGGTAGGTAAATTGAGGACCCAGTTTGTGGGGGCAATAAGCTGACTTTGTATAAATATACAAAAGTATGAAGGCTATCCAGGCTAGAGAGCCTGGATAGCTCAACAGGCTAAAGCAGACTAAAGCCTGTTATTAACATCCAGCTGTCTGCAATTACACCAGTTTGAATCTCACCAGGCTCAAGGTTGACTCAGCCTTCCATCCTTTCTAAGGTAGGTCAATTGAGGGCCCAGTTTGTGGGGGCAATAAGCTGACTTTGTATAAAATATACAAAAGTAGGTAGACTTCTCCTACTCAAGGAGGCTCTCTTAAAGATATCTGCAGGCTAAATCTTGCACTAAGCAGCACCACTTCAAAGAATTTGATTCAGGAATCCAGTTACTCAACTGGAGCCTGGATAGCTCAAAAGACTAAATAGCCTATTATTAACATCCAGCTGTCTGCAATTATTGCAAGTTTGAATCTCCCCAGGCTCAAGGTTGACTCAGCCTTCCATCCTTTCTAAGGTAGGTAAACTGAGGACCCAGTTTGTGGGGGCAATAAACTGACTTTGTATAAATATACAAAAGTATGAAGGCTATTGCTTAACACATTGTAAGCCGTCCTGAGTCTCCGGAGAAGGGCGGCATATAAATCAAATTTTTTTAAAAAATATATTTGAAATATAACCAACCAGTAATAAAAATGGTTACAATAGAATAAAATGATTTTTAAGTACTGGTGATTAAAATTATACTTAAAGGGGAAAAAATATAATATTTATCTAGCACAAACGTGATCTGTTCACGTATTATTAAATGTAGATGATACAGAAACCAAATGTTCTCGTCTTTTCGTTTTTGTGAAATAAAACATTTTAAAAATGGATGAAGAGACAGGGTTTTATGTCGATGAAGTCTCAATCATCTAGGCCAGAGGTGTCCAAAGGTTGAATCATGGCAATTGGACCAAACTCCAATTTTGGTCCAGTTGTTATGATTCAACCTTTGGATACAGACTTGACTTTTAACAGAGTTAGAAGGGACCTTAGAGGTCTTCGAGTCCAACCCCTGTTCAAGCAGGATAGCCCATACTATTTCAGACAAATTATTGTCCAATCTCTTCTTAAAAACTTCCAGTGTTGGAGCATTCACAACTTCTGGAGGCAACTTGTTCCACTGATTAATTGTTCTCACTGTCAGGAAATTCCTCCTTAGTTCTAAATTGCTTCTCTCCTTGGTTAGTTTCCACCCATTGCTCCTTGATCAGTGGTGAAATCTAAAATTTGTTACTACTGGTTCTGTGGGTGTGGCTTGGTGGGGGGGGGTTAATGTGACTGGGTGGGCGTGGCCATTTTTTTTTACTTTTAAAACCATTTTTTCTACAACCTGTAAAAAAATGCTTTCAAAAGACGCTGACAATCGCAGCGGAGTTGCCTGATCGGCAGAGACTTTTTAAAAAAAGCCTCTGCCGATTAGGCAACTCCACTGGGATCGTCAGAGGCATTTAAAAGAAAAAAGGGTTTTTTTCTTTTAAAAGCCTTTGACGATCCCAGCTGAGCTGCACGATCATCAGAGCCCTTTTTCTTCTTTCTTTTAAAAGCATTTTTTGGCCGAAGAGGTTGTAAAAAAAATGCTTTTAAAAGTTAAAAAAAAAAGCCTTTGATGATTGTGTGGCTCAGCTGGGCATGGGGGCGGGCAGGGATTTTTGCTACTGGTTCTCCGAACCACCTGCCTCCATCACTACCGGATCAGGTGATCCGGTCCGAACCGGGAGCATTTCTTCCCTGCTTTAGATGCTTTGGAGAATACCTTGACTCTTCTTTGTGGCAGCCCCTTAAGTATTGGAAGACTGCTATCATGTTACCCCTAATCCTTCTTTTTGCTAGATAGACTTTCCTGCAACCATTGGAGGCAACCCAGGAGATATGGCACTCCTAGTCCTTCTTTTCATTAAACTAGACAATTCCAACAATTGTTTTTTATATGTTTTAGGCTCCAGTCCCCTAATCATCTTCGTAGCTCTTCTCTACTCTTTCCAGAATCTCAATATCTTTTTATATAGCTCTCTCTAAATGGTTGAGTCCTCTTCTGTCCATTGTTGCTTGGTTTCAGCTGGCCAAGAGCTTGCCTTTCAAAGAAGAACCGGAGGGCAACCAGGAAGAGTGTGATAGGGAAGCAGAGCAGGAGGTGACAGGGTTGGGGATAGCGGATGTCCTCCGTCTCCTGCATGTCCTCCCAGGTGAACCCTGGAGGTAGCCAATATTCCTGTTTCCAAAGCCATTGTACGAGTTTTGCCATCTCCCTGGGAAAGAGAAGAAAGGCAGGGGGTGAGATGGGACACTGCAAGAGTGTTTCCAGAAGGAGGTTACCCTCCTCAACCCTTTCTCCTCCAACAACACTACTCCATCTTCTTTCTTTCTGCCAGCACTTGGAGGAAGGCCATGTCAGGGGACAAACAAGAACTCATAACCTATCATAATATAATCTTGAAAGCTTGCTACTCCATCTTATACCAAAGAGAATCAAGAAAGACTTACCTTGAGCTTTTTCTCACCTGTTCTTTCACAGGGCTGAAAATACCTGTGAAAGAATATCATTGCATTCCTTCAAGATTATGTGCTATAGATTAAAAAAAAAAGAAATTATTTTTGTTTGTTTGTTTGTTTCTGACTTTGTGGGGCTGAAGTGATAAAAGTTTGAGAAACATTCAGTTGAGGGCTCAAATATTCTGAACAGCCCCTTTCCTTCAATTGATCTGTTGGGTCTTTAAAAGGAGGACAAGTGGAGATAATCTAATATTCAGGAGCACTGAACTCCTCCAAGCCAGTGGTGAAATTTGGTTCTATCCGACAAGGACGAACTGGTAGCACCGGTGATGGGAGGCTCCACCCACTTGCCTGGACACCACCACGTCCCATTTTTGACACTCTGCGCATGTGCAGAAGGCTCTGCACATGAGTGGAGGAGGCACGTACACTCACATTTTTTTGTTTGCTCCTCTCTTCCATCTCTCCTTCTTGTCATCTTGGCTCTTCTTTATCGCTTATTCTCATTCTTGGCTCTTCTTTATCGCTTATTTCCTTTTGCAATCCAAAATATTGCTCATAAAATTGTTCTGCTTTTTCTATAGAATCCAATCTGTGTTTTTGCTCTATCCAGGTCACCAGTATTCTCTCTGGAATCAGCCATCTGAAGTTTACTCCAGTGGTGGGTTGCCCCCAGTTTGGACCGGTTTGCAAGAACTGGTAGTAAAACTGGCGGAAGGCTCTGACCCGGACATCATCAGGAATCTTCTGTGCATGTGTGCATGGCCCCATTGTGAACCAGTAGTAAAGATAAGTAGAACCCACCCCTGGTTTACTCCATGTTTCATTAGTTATCTTTTTAAGAATTGGTATTCTCTCCTTATTTCTCTTACTCTTCTCAGAACCTGTTTTAGTAATATGACTTTAGAGGTTCATCTCTTGCTCTCTGTAGAATTTCTGCCTTCATTGCTTTTTTTTTTTTTTTTTTTTGTAAATCTCACATGGACCTCTCTGGGAAGTTTATGTCTTGCTGCATACCTAGTGACTCTGAATATCTTGTCGATATCTGCCAGAATTTTTTCTTTATCCACTTCTAAGGCTCCTGCCAGGAACTCTGTCATTATTTCTGCTAAATTTTCTCCTTTTTCTTCCTCCATATTCTGGAATCGCAGATAATAGTCAGCCCTGTCCATTTCCAGTGAGATTATTATTCTTTCTTTGTCAATTTCATCCACTTTTTTCTCTGCATGTTCAACTTTTTCTTCTACTTTCTGTATATGTTGTTCATTGCTTGCCATCATTTGCTGGACAGTCCCTAGCTTATCTTCTACTTTCTCTAATTTATCCTCTACTTCCCCTATTTTTTTTTCTTTAACTTCTTTAAAATCATTGTCCAACACTTGGATCATTCCTTTCAGTTCCACCTGCATTGCATTTGCTTTTTCTTGTTGTACTAGAGTGTCCAAGATCCTCTGTCCAGAGGGGCTTGAAGCTGCTGAGGAGGTTTCTGATGATGGTGCTGATGCTGTTTTCCTTATCTTAAATTTTTTTGGTATTTATAATCCACAAGGAAAAGAAAGTATAGTAATAAATTATAATCCAGAGCTGAAAATAGGAAGAAAAAGCAAAAGAAAACAGAGTAGACAAAAACCCCCAAAAGCCCACGAGTCATTTATAATCCTAAAATTTTGGAACCAAAAGTTTCCAAAATTTTCAATCTTTTAACCTCCCTTTTTCTGTTTGTTATTTTCTTCGGGTTCTTCAGATCCTAATCCTTTAATATACAGCCAAGAGCAACAGTATATCAATATATTGTAATCCACAAAGGCCCACCAAACCCAGTTATTTTATATTGCCTACGGAAGAGTTCACAAGTTCACAGAGCCAGAGGGGAAAAAAAGAAAAAGAAAAAACAAAGCTTTTTACGGCTTTTGTTCCCTTTGAGTTTCAAGAGCTAAACTATTTAAAAATAACAAGTTTCAGTCTTATGCTCTCTATCTCAGTTTTCAGTTTTCAGTCTGACCAACTTATAACACCAAGGTTATTTGTAGTAGAAAGAGAAAGGGAAAGAGACAGGGGGGAGAGAGGGAGAGAGAGAGAAAGAATGAAAGGGAGGGAGAGTGAGTGAGAATGAAAGCAAGAGAGGGAGGGCGGGAGGGAGAGAGAGAGAAAGGGAAAAGGAAATAGAGAGAGAGAGAAAGGGAAAGGAAAGGGAAAGAGAGGGAGAGAGAATGAAAGAGAGAGAGGCAGAGAAGGAGAGAGAGAAAGGGAAAAGGAAATAAAGAGAGAGAAAGGGAAAGGAAAGGGAAAGAAAGAGGGAGAGAGAGAATGAGAGAGAATGAAAGAGGGAGGGAGAGAAGGAGAGAGAGACAAAGGGAAATAGAGAGAGAGAAAGGGAAAGGGAAAGGGAAAGAGAGAAAGAGAGGGAGGGAGAGAATGAAAGAGAGGGAGAGAATGAAAGAGAGAGGGAGAGGGAGAGAAAGGAAAAGGGAAAGAGGGAGAGAAGGAGAGAGAGAAAGGGAAAAGGAAATAGAGGTTCTCTTGGAACCCCGTTCTGTTTTCCTTATCGGCTCTGAAGCTGAATTTCTGTGAGCGATAGAACCTGGGTACCAGACTGACCCTTTCCTTGCATTCACATGGGAACCCAGAACTTGAAGGAAAGGCGACCACACAACAGGTTCTCCCTTGAGAGGACCCCGAATCGGGAAGATAAATGAAGCTCAGCCGGCGACAGTGAAGCCCCCTCCCGCTCTCTGCTACGCGGGTTGGGCTAACGCAGGGTGGGACTCTCTTCTCCGAGGAAGGACGCAGGGCGCTTTACTTCAACTCCTCCTTCCAGGGCCCGGACTGATGCTCTCCAGGGTCCTCAAATGCCGTCTGCCCACCTCTTCCGTCCCAATGCCAGACTTGCTGTCATGGCTCCCGCCGCTGTCTCGGGTTGCTCTTTTACCCCCACCTCCCCACCCCCGCCTCCCCTGGAAGAACTCCGAGGCTCCCTCCAGTCCCCTTCCCCATCACCCACAACCATTTCTCCAAGTAAGGAGGCGATGCGAGTTGGAGTTCCACACGGGACGAGGGGACCCACCCACCTCTCCCCCCTACCCCATTTCCCCGGTTGGCATTGCCGCTGCACCCAGCAAGTTAAGGATGCGCGCGGGGGAGGGGGCAGGGGAGGTCCCGCTTCAAACCCCCAAAGGGAGACGTTCAAGGGCTTTTGTCTCTCTCCCTCCCTCCCCCCGCCCCCCTCCGACCTCTTGTCCAAAGTCGAGGCCCCAACTTCCCCAACAGGAAAAGGGGGCAGTGGAATTCGGTGCCCGAACTGATGCTCTCTGAGAGTCCCCAAGTGCAGCCCGCATGCCTTTTCCATTCCATCGCCAGCCAGCCCTTCCCACCCTTGCTGTCGTCTTCGCCGGCTCCTCAAGCTGCTCTTTTCGCCCGTTCCGATCCTGTGGAGAGCGGGGGAGAAGGGGAGACGATGAGCTGCCTAGGATGGATGGAGCTCAGCTGGGGGAGGGAGAAGGCAGGGCCGAGTCCAGCCAGCCAAGCTGAGCCTCTGAGCGTAGGCAAAGTGCCCAAGGGCAGGAGCGCCAAATGCAACTTAAGGACTTTGCAAACGGGACTCGGACATCTGCCGCCTGTGAGAGTGTGCAGAGGGCGAAACGCGAAAGGGGTGTCCCGGCTCTCGCTGCCATGGATCTGTCCAACATCTGTCCAATGTCCAGATGTTTTTTTTCCCATTTTCCCTGATTGTCTTTCAGTTGGAAAGCCGAGCATTTAGTCATTGACATCTGCCTGAGGCTGGGCATCCTTTGCAAGGGATATCCAACTTTCCCCACTTGATTGCTGTCAAAAGACAGGCTGCCAGGTGACAAGACGCAGGCTGGGGTCTCTTCTCTCGCAGCCCTTCCCCCCCCCCAGGCCCAAACCTTTAGTGCTTCCCAATTTTGACTAGAACAAGCTGGCCATGCAGGAAAGGAAACATCCATGTTTCAACCTCTTTCTAGAATGGTAGGGTGGGAAGGGACCTCGGAGTTTCACTGGAAGTTTTCAAGAGACAGGATAGCCATTTATCTGGAATAGTATAAGGTCTCTTGCTTGAGAAGCAGGCTGGAGTAGAAGACCTCCATGGTCCCTTCCAATTCTGGAATAACCTTAGGAAGCGTTTAAGATCCCACCTCATTGAAGGCAGTGTGAAATTTATTTATTTAATTTATTTATTTAATGCAATTTGTATGCCGCCCTATCTCTGTAGACTCAGGGCGGCTCACAACAAATAAAAAACAAACCCGACAAAAATAGAATACATACACGAAATATGCAAATATATAAATATATAATTTAAAACATAGGTTAAAACCCACTAAAATAATCAACCCCCTTCGTCCAGGTTGGGCGATGTAAACAGCCAGGTTTTTAATTCGCGGCAGAAGGTGCAAAGGTCAGGAGCCAACCAAAGCCCCAGGGGAAGTTGATTCCAAAGAGTGGGAGCACCTACAGAGAAAGCTTTCCCCTGGGGGCCGCCAGCCAGCATTGTCTAGCCGACGGCACCCGGAGAAGGCCCTCCCTGTGAGAACGTACCGGGCAATGGGCAGCTGTTGCTGGCTGCAGATGGTCCGACAAATATCCTGGGCCTAAGCCATGTGGGGCTTTATAGGTCATCACCAGCACCTTGAATCTCACCCAGAGGACAACCGGAGAGAAATGCCTAAAAGGCAACATCCATCTTTCAAAATCTTGTCAAGAGATCTCACTGAGTTCACTGTGGACTCTGCGGTGAAGGAGTTGTGAAAGGGAATGTTGTGTTACTCGTCTTCTCCTACACCTGTCTTCCTTGAGAGGATGAATTGCAATCTGAAGCAATATACCTGAGGCTCATCCTTGGCTGTTCCGAATTAACGTCTGGAGCAACCGGTTTGGGGACAGTGGTTTTCTGACAGTGAGAACAATCAACCCGTGGAACAGAAGTTGCCTTCAGAAGTGGTGGAAGCCTCATCACTAGAGGCTTTCAAGAAGAGATTCCATTTGTCAGAAATGGTGTAGGGTGGGGGATAGACAAGATGGGGATGCTGCTTGGCTGGAGGTGGGGGGATAGACTAGATGACCTACACAGTCCCCCTCCAACTCTGTTAATCTATTAAATCTGTTAAAAAGGGGGCTGCCAACTGTTGTGATACGACCTACAGTACTAACAAGGACAGAAAGAATCAAAAGCCGACTTGGTTACTACTATATGCACTTTGTGTTGGCCCAAATCTCAACAAACCTGAACATCTCAAGATTGTTTTATCTGGGCTGAGCCCAGGAAGGCATGCCAATGTAATATAAACTTAAAGGAAAAGGGCACTCACTCCGGAGATGTTACTGCAAGTACCTCCGCCAGCCCAAAGACAGGGAAGGAGGGAGGGTGGGAGGGAAGGGTTAGGGGATCAACCTGTTCTCCAAAGCAAGGGTCACCAAGCTTTCGGACCTCAGGGACCACTAAGTTCATAATTTTAAATCCCACGGACCACTAATATGATCTGCCAAATGACTGGCTGGGTGGGCGTGGCTAGGTGGCCATGTGACTGGGTGGGCGTGGCCAACTCAATGTCACTCACATTGAGGAGTGCCTTGCCAGCTTCTACTCGCCACTCCTCTCCCAGCCACTCCTCTCCTGCCCACCTGGGCTCCTTAGGGCCCCAACAGGAAGCAGTTGTTAGAGCTAAGCAGCCACCATGAGAAAGAGTTGAGAAGCAGTTAAAATTGGATCTGACCAAGAAATAGGCTCAGCTGAAGCACCTCACTGAGGACTAGGAGCATAGGCTTTCCAAGCGGAGGGAAGACCTGCGGAAGTGCAAGGCCAGGTACCGGCACCTGGAGGCACAGTGGGCTGAGATGGTCAGCCAGTTCCAGGCCATGAGGCAGTCCCACTGGAACAAGGCCCTCCTGCTCTTCGCCACCCGTGGCGCTTCCCTCCAGCCTTCGCCCAAATTCCTCACCAGGAGGCTGAAGCAGAGCCCAAGTTGGAATTTCTGTCTCCCTCCAACCCACACAAAAAGACCCCTAAGGGAGAGACTCTGGAGCAACACAAACATTCATTGCACGTCTCTGTCCCAGGGGCCGTAGTTTGAGAACCCCTGATTTAGTGCAATATAAAAAATGCAAATAATTTTTCTGTGGACCACCAACATTTTCTCGCTGCTCCAGAGCATCTGAAGACAAGGCAAGAAATAACCGATGGAAACCAATCCAGGAGAGAAGCAACCTGGAATTAAGGAAAAAAACTTCCTAATAGTGAGAGCTATTTATTTATTTATTTATTTATTTATTTACTTACTTACTTACTTACTTATTATTAATTCAACTTATATACCGTCCTTCTCCCCAAGGGAACTCAAGGCGGTGAACAGCCAGATTTAAAACACATATAGTACAGATCTTAAGAAAAAACTAAAATCAATTAAATCATCCGCAATTCCCAATTTAAAATCCCAAATCTACAAATCCCAAAATTCCCAATTTAAAACCCAAGCTCAATAAATTTAAAAAATTTAAAATCCCCATTAAAACCGTTTAAGCTAGGCCTGCTTGTTGGAAGAAGTAAGTCTTCAGGGCCTTTCAGAAAGCAGGGAGGTCCGGGATCAATTGACCAGTGGAAGCCTTTGGCTTCAGAAGCTCTGGATGCTCCATCACTGGAGGCTTTTAAGAAAGATTGGACAGCCACTTGTCTGGAATGGTATAAGGGGGTTGGTCTAGATGACCTCCAAGGTCCCTTCCAACTCTGTTGTTCTCACTTCAGTGTCTCCTCCCCCCCCACCCCAAAGCTCCAGTTTCCTGACCCCACTCCCCAGGTGCTGCACACAAGGCAGGCTTTCTCTCCAAACGGACAGCCGCAACCGGCCACTTCAACCACTTCAGACCCCTCAACCACTGCTCCAACGGGAGCAGTCTTGGTGATCTCTGGGGGCCCCTTTCTGCTTCCCTCGTCGGCTCTGAAACGGACGTTTCCGCCCGCGATAGAATCCGAGTGCGGAACTGACCCTTCCCTGCGTTCACACGGGACCCGGAGCCTGAAAGAAACTCGGCCGGGATCGACCCCCACAAAAGGCTCCACCGCGAGAGCCCGAATCGGGGGAAGAGAAACGAAGCTCACCCGGGGATGGCGATGGTCCTCATCCAGCTCGCGGCCGCCTTTGCTCCGGCTGGTTGGGCGAACGCAGGACGGGGATCTCTTTCCTCCCACAACACGAAACAGCGTTGGTTTCCCCACCCCTCATCCCAAGAGTAGGGCACCTTGAGTTCCCTCCAGTCCCCTTCCCCATCATCCCCAGCCGTCTCTCCAGGAAGGGGGCGATGGGAGTTGGAATTCCACACGGAATGCCGAGCTGCCACTATCTCCTTTTCCCCGGTTGGCATTCCTGCTACTCCTCCGCAACTAAGAATGAGCACGGGGGGCGGGATGGTCCGCTTTCCATCGCCCGGAGCGAGATTCTCCTGGGCCCTTCGGACCCCCGGTCTCTGCGCCCCACGTAGCGCCCCAAATTCTCCAGGTGTAAAAAGGAGTCCGGCGGATGCAGCACAGACGCAAAGGCAGAGAGAAGAAGAGAAGAGCAGAGGGAAGAAGAGAAAGGAAGAGAGAAAAGAGAAGAAGAAGAGAGGAAAAGAAGAAGCAGAGAGAAGAAGAGGAAAAGAGAGAGAAAAGAGAAGAAGAGAGGAGCAGAGAGAAGAGAAAAAGAGAGAGCGAGGAAAAGAGAAGAAGAGAGGAGCAGAGAGAAGACGAGAAGAGCAGAGGGAAGAAGAGAAAGGAAGAGAGAAAAGAGAAGAAGAAGAGAGGAAAAGAAGAAGCAGAGAGAAGAAGAGGAAAAGAGAGAGGAAAAGAGAAGAAGAGAGGAGCAGAAAGAAGAAGCAGAGAGAAGCAGAGAGAAAAAGAGAAAAAGAGAGAGAGAAAGAAAAGCAGAGGGAGGAAGAGAGAAGCAGAGAAGAGAAGAAGGAAGAAGAGGAGAGAAAAAGGGAGAAGAGAAAAATTCGGGCCCGAGGGGCCGGATGGATGTCCTTCAGGGTCTCCAAGTGCTACCCACCGCCTTCTCAGTCTCAAAGACAGACCTGCCGCCGTTGCTCTCGCCGCTGCTGGGACCGGCTCTCGGTCCTCGGGCTCCTCTTTTGTCTGCTCCGTTCGGGAAGGTTCACAGGTCTTCTCGGGAGGTGGGGGTGGGGGGGTGGAGCTCAGTGTGGGGGGGGGGGGAGGTTGTGCCGGCCAGCCTCTGAGCGTGGGCAGAGCGCCTCTGAGCTCCGCAAGGAGAGGGGCGCCTTCTGCAACTGAAGGAGCCTTGCAGAAAAGGGAGTCGGAGACGCGCCCTCTCTGAGCGCGTGCAGAGGGCGAAAAGACGGCTCCCTTGACTGGTGGTGGCGGATCGTGAAAGGCAGAAGTTCTCCGCTTCCATATTTTCACCACCAGTTGTAAGGCTGGATTCGCAGCCTCCGTTTCTTCTTCTTTACCTTCAGTTTCAAGCCCAGCCTTTCACTGCCTTCTTTGACCGCTCGTTTTTTTACTAAAGCTTGCAGATCCGGTGCCTAGTGGGGTCCTTAATGGGTCTAAATCAGGGGTCGGCAACATTGAACACTCAAAGAGCCACTTGGACTTGTTTCCTATAGAAAACACACACACACACGCACACCCCGGGAGCCACAAAACCTGAGTGGGCATGGCCAACTCGATGTCACTCCCACCCAGTCACTCTCACCCAGTCCCATCCAGCCAGGCAACCATTCTCTATGTCTCTCTCTCCCCCTCTTCCCCCTCCTTTCTGTATCCCTGTGTCTGTCCCTCTCTCTCTTCCCCTCTCACCTCCTCTCTATGTATGTGTATCACTCTGTATCTCTCTGTCTGTCTGTCTCTCTCCCCCCTCCTCTCTATATCCCTGTCTCTGTCCCTCTCTCTCTCTTCCCCTCTCACTTGCTCTCTGTCTCTCTGTGTGTGTGTGTCTCTGTGTGTGTGTGTGTCTGTGTCTGTGTCTCTCTCTGTGTGTGTGTCTCCCCCCTCCCTTTGGGCAACTGTCCTCCTCCCCCCCCCCATCTCTCATAATTCCCTGGCCGGGACCAAAGGGCAGCAAAGGCACCTGTGGGATGGGCGGCCGCTCGCTTAAGGAGGGTCTTAACAGGACATGGCTCCTCTCCCGCACTAATGCTCCAGTCATCGCCTTGCCATGTCATCGCCCACCCCTGGCAGCTCTTCGGCCGTGCACGGAGGGAGCGTTTTTCCTGAGGGAGTAACTTGAACTCTGTTGAGGCAACTGAAAAGTTCATGTGGATGTGTAACAGTTGCCTATTAGGAAGTCGTGGGAATTGGCAAAGCAATTCAGGAACTGGGCATAGCCAGTCTAGGGAAGAGAAGGACCAGGGGAGACAGGTAACAGTCTTCCAATATTTGAGGGGCTGCCACAGAGAGGAGGAAGGGGGTCAACCTGTTTTCCAAGGCAACTGAAGGCCAGACAAGGAATAATGGATGGAAACTGATCCAGGAGAGATTCAACCGAGAAATAGGAAGAAATTTTCTGAAGTGAGAACAATCAACCCATGGAACAGAAGTTGTTTTCTGACGTTCTGGGAGCTTCGTCTCTTGAGAGTTTCAAGAACAGATTGGACTACTATTTGTCAGAAATGGTGTAGGATTTCCTGCTTGGACAGGAAGGGAGGGTTGGACTAGATAACCTACAAGATCCCTTCCAACTCTGTTAATCTGTTATTTGGCTCTCGGCGTGATGAGATCAGCATAATACAGGTGATTGACCTTTGTTTTTGTTTCTAAAACCAGCCTCGCCTTCCTCCAATCCCTCAATATACACTGCTCAAAAAAATGAAGGGAACCCAAGCAGAAGACCTCCGAGATCTGAATGAACGAAAGAGCCTTATTAAATACTTTCTTCGTTACATACAGTAGTTTTGTGTTCCCTTTAGTTGTTTGAGCAGCGTATAAACTACTGTATGTAAAGAACGAAGTATTTAATAAGGCTATTTCATTCATTCAGATCTCGGAGGTCTTCTGCTTGGGTTCCCTTTATTTTTTTGAGCAGTGTATACTCAGCATAGAAGTTGAATAAATAGAGGGAGGAGATGGAATCTTCTGGTGTTCCTTTGCTAGCCTGGGGCCAGCCTGTCTTGCCCTGTTCTGTACATTGTGTGACTTCTTGATCTGTTAAAGAGGTTTTGCATGCAGAGAATGAGGACTTCGGAGAAACACTGAAGACGTTTCAATTCTCATCCAAAAGAGACTTCTCCAGCTCGTTTTCTCATCCAAGAAGCTTTTCCCGGTTCTGAAGAAGCTTCTTGGATGAGAAGCAAAACATCTTCAAGGAAAAGCAAAGAAACTCATTTCTTCCAGCCACATCTTAATTTTATTCCAATAATTTTTAGCTTCTGAGCAGGTCGTATGGATTTCAAACCAGAGCCGTTCCTATTGGGTATCCTCCCAGAAAAAAATAGTAAAGAAAATATTGACTTGATTATACATGTAATAACAGCTGCAAGGATTGTTTAAGCACCACATTGGAAAGCAGAGAAAATTCCTTTGGAAGGAGAAGTAATTAAAAAAAAATTAGACTGTGCAGAAATGAATAGATCGATTTGGATGATTAAAGAAAGAGAAGATTCGGAATACTTTAAGATACGGAATCAATTCTACTGTTGGTTAGAAAAGAGATATAAATAAGTAAATTAATAGCTATGTATAAAAATGCTATAATCAGAATATTCTGTTAGTGATGAATTGTTGTAACGGACTTGGCGAGAACGAGGACGGAAGAAGCAACAAAAAGAAGAACGATTGGAGACAACACCCAGATGCCACATGGAAGGAATGACTGAGCTATTAGATGTTTGTTTGTTTAAAAGAATAAAAAAAATCTTTTATGAAAAGAAAGAAAAGGAAGTCCAGTTGAGTGTTTAAGGTTGCAGACCTCTGCCCTATCCCATCCCATCCTCAGAGAGGCATTTTCTGGTTCATTGCTTTCCCTCCCCCCTCTCCCCCTCCGAGTTCCCCCCTCCCTCTCATCCTCACCCCCTCCCCCAGGGTTTTTTTTTTAATTAGATTTATATGCCGCCCTTCTCCAGAGACTCAGGGCAGCTTACAATGCGTTAAGCAAGAGCCTTCATACTTTTGTATATTTATACCAAGTCAGCTTATTGCCCCCACAAACTGAGTCCTCATTTCACCTACCTTAGAAAGGATGGAAGGCTGAGTCAACCTTGAGCTTGGTCAGATTCGAACTTACAGTAATTGCAGACAGCTGAATATTAATAACAGGCTTTAGTCTGCTGAGCTATCCAGGCTCCTAGGCAAGGTGGCAGTTCTGCAGATTTCAGATAGTTAGAGCAGTCTCCACCAATTCTTTTTTTTTTTATTGAAAAAGTTTTACATACAAATTTTTTTTTTAATAAACCCCCCCTTTTCCCCCCACCCCCCACCCCAGCCACTCCCCTCCCTCCCCAACCCCCCCTTTGACTTCCGCTATTAATCAAACGTTAACAATTAATCCATATTTATCCACTGTTCAAGGTGAGATCCAACTATTAAACTAAAACTATAATATTATTTTATATAATAATAATAATAATAAAAAAAAGAAAAAAAACTATCATAATCTAAATCAAACAACATACTTAATACATTTCTCTTTATACTATAACACAAAAATTTAAAATATAAATTCAATCATTTAACATAAAGTAAACATAAAAAATATCAAGTTCAGTACATTTATCTTCTAAGTTACTTAAGTGCAAAAAGGTATATATTCAGTTAAGTACTAGCTGAAACTTCTTGCTTTGGTATTTATGCTTCATGTATTCCACCCATTTCACCCACTCCTTAGCAAAAACTTCATGAGTCTTATCTTTTAAATATGCAGAGATTTTAGCCATCTCTACAAAATTAGACATCTTCAATACCCATTCCTCTATCGTGGGTACTTTATCCTTCTTCCAGTTTTGGCCAATCAGTAATCTAGCTGCAGTAATCATGTGTAAAATCAATCTAGTATCGGTTGATGAGCACCCTTTAACTATTCCCAGCAAGAAAAGCTGAGGTGAGAAATCAAGCTTCCGCTTCAAAATGTTCTGCATTACCCACCAAAGTTTGATCCAAAATGCTTTCAGTTTTCTACACGTCCACCAAATATGAAAATATGTTGCATCCAAACAATCACACCTCCAACATTTAGGCTGAACATTTGGATACATAGATGATAACTTTTTAGGGTCAAGATGCCACCTATAAAACATCTTATAAAAATTTTCCCTCAGGTTCTGTGCTTGTGTAAATTTAACATTCTGGACCCAAATCTTCTCCCAAGTCTCTAACATTACTGGTTCTTCAAAATTCTGTGCCCATTTTATCATGCAATCTTTAACTAATTCATCCTCTGAATCTCTCTCTAACAATAAGTTATACACACGTTTAATATGCATCGGCCCTTTACATTTTATCTGGGTCACCAAATCTTCTTCGTGTAGCATTAGTCCAATTTTCTGATCTTCTCTCCATCTTGCTTGAAGTTGAAGATACTGCAACCAAGTCAAGTTCACACCTTGTTCCAACAGAATGTTCAATGGTTTCAAACTCCATCTGCCCCCATCATTAAAGAGTAGCTCTTTATATAACAACCCCCCGAGTGACTTAATATTTGGCAAAATCTGCCCAAGATCCAACCACAAAGGTATTTTGTAATCCAATTGGAGTTGGTGCTTCTTCCAGACTCTCATCAAAGCATATCTTAAAACGTGACTGTTAAATATACTGTCCCTCTTATCTTCATAAAGTAGATATGCATGCCATCCGTGTTGCAAATCGTGGCCTTCTATATTCAAAATTTCGCTTTTTGTTAATCCAATCCAGTCTCCAACTTGTATCAAAACCGCAGCCTCGTAATATAAGCGCAAGTTGGGAACTTTTAGGCCACCTCTTTCACGAACATCTTGCATAATTTTAAGTTTAACTCTTGGTTTTTTCCCATTCCATATGAATTTATTTAAACCTGCTTGCCAGTCCCTCAAAGACTTGTCATTTTTGAGCACCGGAATCATTTGAAACAGAAACAGAAATCTAGGTAAAACGTTCATCTTAACAACTGCTATTCTACCAAGCAAAGACAGTTGCAGCTTCTTCCATTTTTCAAGATCCTTTTGAATCTTATGCCATAGTTCTTCATAATTATTTTGAATAAGTTTTCTATTGGATGCTGCAACTTGTACCCCTAGATATTTCACCTTTGTAACTATTTCAAAACCTGCCACCCTTTCCAATTCTTTCCTTTGTGGTTCCGACATATTTTTAACTATCATCTTAGTCTTTCTCTGGTTCAGGCTAAAACCTGAGACCAGACCATATGCCTCTATGATTTTATTCATCTGGATGATTGATTCCAAAGGTCGTGTTAGGGTAACAACCAGATCATCTGCAAATGCTTTTGTTCGATAATCTTTTTGCCTTACAACTATTCCACTCATTTTGTCCGAGTCCCGTAGAGCGTTCAGCAGCACTTCTAGCGTCAAAATAAACAATAGTGGAGATAGTGGGCAACCTTGTCTTGTTCCTTTCTGTATGTTAAAAGTGGTAGTTAAGGTACCATTAATAATAATTTGTGCATGCTGTTCCTGATAAATTGCAGAAATTGCTTGTATAAATTGCTCCCCAAAATCCATTTTGTGCAAAGTCTTTTTTAGAAAATCCCAGTTGACTCGATCAAAGGCCTTCTCCGCATCCAAAAACACCAACACCGCAGAAGTCTGCTTCTTTTTCTCAAGATATTCCAACAAATCTATGAGTTGCCTAACATTGTCCTTCATGTATCTGCCTTCTATAAAACCTGCTTGGTCATCATGAATCACATCTTGAATCACTGGCATCAATCTGTTGGCTAATACTTTAGCATAAATCTTGTAATCCGTGTTCAGGAGAGATATTGGACGAAAGTTTTCAGGTTTTACAGATTGTTCTTCTTTAGGTATCAGTGAAATAAAAGCTGTCTTCCATGAGGGGGGTATTTTACCCCCCTGCTGGATATTACAAAACAAGTCCTTGAGATGCTCAACCAGTTCCATTTGTAAAGTCTTATAATATACTGCTGTCAAACCATCCGTCCCAGGAGCTTTAGATACTTTCAATTGTTTAATTGCATATAAGATCTCTTCCGATGTTATGGGTCGATTCAATCTTTCACTTTGTATATTTGAGATTTTTGTAACTCTCATATTCTGCAGATAAGCCTCTATAAAGTCCTCTCTAGTTTTATCAGCTTGATACAATTTAGAATAATAAGCTAAAAAAGCTTTATGTATTAAGTTCTGTTGATATACTTGTTTTCCATTAAGCTCGATAGAGTTTATTATGCGAGAACTTTGTTGTTTCCTCA
This sequence comes from Coluber constrictor foxii, assembly GCA_038048745.1. Classification (NCBI taxonomy): domain Eukaryota; kingdom Metazoa; phylum Chordata; class Lepidosauria; order Squamata; family Colubridae; genus Coluber; species Coluber constrictor. The sequence goes on along the minus strand of CM075958.1, from coordinate 7,614,824 downwards.
GTGTATAAGCCAACCATCTGCCAGGTTTATTAGCATTACAAAAAGTATTATGTTTAGCGTACTGCAGATTAGTTGCTGTTTGATCAGCCATCAAAGTTTGAAACTGATCTTTCAAAAGTTTTATCGTTAGTTGTATCTTCTCATCATTTGGATTTTTAATCAACAAATACTCTTTCTCCTTAATCTCTGCTTCCAATTCTATTCTTGACTTTTGACATATACGTCTATATTTAGAGTTCATATAAATCAGTACACCCCTCATATAAGCCTTGCTTGCATCCCACACAATCTCAATCGGTGTACCTTTGTTTAAGTTAACGTCAAAAAATTCTTTAACATGTTTCTTGAGATCAGCAATATTCTTTTCATATCTAAATAAATTTTCATTCATACGCCAAGATCTCCTTTCTCTTTTGCCCAAATTTATCTCCATCCACACCGGACTATGATCCGACAATGTTCTAGAAATTTTTTTTGTCTTAGTCACCATAGTAAGTAAATCAGTAGTAACCAGCATAAAATCAATTCTTGAGAAAGATTTATGCCTATCAGAGAAAAAAGTAAAATCCAATTCCTTAGGATGATGAACTCTCCATACATCCTTCAAATCCATTTCTTCTTTCAAAGCAAAGAACGTCGATGGTAGCTTATTCCCTTTCTTGGCTGTCGTCTTTTTATCAAGCGTTGCATCAATCACCCCGTTCCAGTCACCCATAATCATAAAAGACTTGTAATTCCACTGCAGTATCTTGTTATTCAGCAGCTTATAAAAAGTTTCCTGTTGCTGGTTCGGGGCATAAATGCCAATTAAAAGTATCAAGACATTCTGTACATTTATTTCCACAGCAAGATATCTCCCATCCACATCCGCTTCTATCAATTTAGCTGGTATTTTATTAGAAATATAAAAAACAAGTCCATTCCTTTTCACAAGACTAGAAGATATAAAATGTGAGCCAAGTTTTGAAATTAAAAACTTTTGATCCTGGGATCTAATATGGGTTTCTTGCAAACAAATGACATCATTTTTGTACTGCTTCAAATAATGAAATATTTTCCTTCTTTTCTGAGGTGAATTCAGGCCATTGACATTCCACGATATAAATTTAAGTGTCATTCTGAAAATGAATGAAGCCCTTTAAGCATTTCACGAAGAGATTCTCCTACAGTAGAAGTCTTCGGTCTTGCCCCTCCCATGGCTTCAGAATGTGGCTTCCCTTTAGCACCATGCTCTTCCTGTTGTGATTTTGGCCCCTGACATTTCTCTAATCTTTGCTTTTCTGCGGCACGGGTTATGCGCTGTTCTCTTGGTTCTTGCATCAGTAAATCCAGGTCTGGCTCCACCTCTCTTGTGGCTCTAGTTTGCTTTGGTTTAGCTTCCAGAAGTTCTATTAGCGATTCCTCTGCAACACCTCCAACAGCGCCCAAGACTTCCTCCCTTGCTGGTTCTTGACATGCCTGACCTTCTTTTAACGAAATTACTTCTTGACTAATCTCTTCAGGCCTCTTTTCTACTGAAGTATCTTCAAAAGGCAAAAGTGTTGAAGAAAGAGGTGGCGTTGGAATTTTTTTAAGAACATTATTATAAAATTGTTCCGCCTTTTCCACAGAATTAATACGATATCTCACATCCTCGTGCCGCAAGATAATACCAACAGGGGCATCCCATCTAAATGGTATCTGGCGCTTTTTCAACTCATTTACAAGAAAAGCAAAATCTTTCCGATCTCTTAGCATTTTTGGTGGCAGCTCTTTATACACACCAATCTGATTGCCCTCATGTTGAACGGTCATATGGAACGAACCAAACAAAATATCATTCCTCAGTCTTCTCTTGGTAAAATAAATCACAACATCTCTTGGTAGGTTTCTCTGTTTCGCTATATGCAAGTTGACTCTGTACAGCTTGTCAATCCTGTTAGCGATCACATCAGGTTCACATTTTAGAATCCTAGCCAGCACTTCCACACATGTAGCTCTTAAATTCTCTCTGCTATTCTCACGCAGACCCCGCAATCTTATGGCATATTCCATATTCCGATATTGTATCATTGTAATCTCATCCTCCAAACGTTGGTTCTGAGCCACCACCTTAACAATCTGTTCCTTTGCTTCCTTCTTGTTAACTGCCACTTCTGTATTTAAATCTTCTACTTTTTTCTCAACTGCCAATAGAGCATCTGTAAGAACTGTAGCTACTTTAGCAACGCTCTGATGTACTCCTTTAGTTTCTTCTTCCACTGTCTCCTTAACTTCCCCCACTATTTCCTTCATTTCTCTTTGATTTTTCCCCAACTTTTCATCTATTTTATTCACTCTTGCAGAGAGCTCTCCCAAGGATTTGTGCATGTTTAGTATACATGTTTTCAAATCTTCTATTTCGTTGCCCTGTGGCTGCTTTGAAACTGCAGCTGGCTTCTCCTTTGTCTGATGTGTGGGGGAATCCCCCCCGCCTTCTTTGAAGCCATGCCTGAACAATATTTAAAACTTTAAAAAAGCAGAAAAAAAAGTCTTCTCCTTTCCCTATCCTCAGTTTTACAGAAAAGGAGTCCAATACTTTATATTTTGAGTTTAAAAAACACTTATAAAACTTATCATTAGAGTCTTTATAGTTGTAGGCAGGCAAACTTTCACTTTCTTACTTCACTTTCTCCTTTCATTAGCTCAGCTTTGATCCGCCATTTTAAGGCACATTCCCACAGGGACAGCTTGAATTTTAAGTTTAAAAAAAAGTCCTTTAATATAATTATAAAAGCCAAAAAATTTTTTTCCAGATCTCACCAAATCCGTTCAGCTTAATTAGGGATGTATTCTTTTCGTTTGAGTTGCCTTCTCCGCCTCGCTCTGTCCTGCAGAGTTCCCACGCCGCTTGGAGGATCGGCAGCTTAAAAAGGGAGCCCACACCGAAGCGCTTGCCAAGGCAAAAAAAGACACCCTGGCAGCGCTTCTGGGGCTCTACCTGAAGCTGCCCACTCTGGCTCCCCCTTAATTTCCAAGGGGAAGCATTCCGAGCCGCTTTTAGATGTAAAAAGCGGCTCTACAGGCAGCGGGGGCGGCGGCCGTTTCAACGAGCCGCCCGGCGACGGAGCGCGCTCAAACCGGAAGTCTGTCTCCACCAATTCTTAAATTGGATGCCAATCATTACCCAGGACCCAGATTGTTGAGGGCAATATGCTATTTAGTACACTGTCGATTGTTGTAAGATGCCCAGAGTCCTGGGAGAGTGGGCGGCATTAGAAATATGATTAGTAAAATAAATAAATAAAAATAAAATAAATTACAGGTATGGGATTTCCTGCCTACTCTACTCTACTCTGCTCTGCTCTGCTCTGCTCTGCTCTGCTCTGCTCTGCTCTGCTCTGCTCTACTTCTATTCTATTCTATTCTATTCTATTCTATTCTATTCTATTCTATTCTATTCTATTCTATTCTATTCTATTCTATTCTATTCTATTCTATTCTATTCTTCCTTCTTTCTTTCTTCCTGCTATGCTATGCTATGCCATGCCATGCCATGCCATGCCATGCCATGCTATTCTATTCTATTCTAACAGGTACTCCTTGACTTACAACAGTACAACAGGCTCAGTTGCGGTTGTAAGTTGAGGACTCCTCTAGTTGGTCTTCTTTACTTTCCTTATGAAAAAGCACTTTCGGGACACCTGATTTTGCAAGTTTGCAGATTAGGAGACTAGTGGGAGCCATGAGTACTGTCCAAAGGAATAAGAACGTCCTGTTCAATTTCCTTGGCTTCTCTTTCTTGCCAATCTGTCAAATTCCTTTTTTTTCAAAAATGATTGATAAAAGCAAGGTATTTTACTTTTTTAAATGGTTATTCCATTGTTTCAGGAGACGTTGGGCTTTGGGGTGTCCGATATGCAGTCGGGTTTCAGACAGTTGAGCTGTAATAGATAAATCTGTAATAGATAAACCTGTACTGACAGGTTTATCTATACCCTCTGAGTCACCTGAACCAGACTGCAAATGGGTGTGGAATAGTTCTGGACAAAGATGTTTGAAAGAGGGCTCCAAAAGGACATCTATATTAAAATTGAACAACTGTCTTTCAACAGCAGGAGAGGGATACAACACCATCTGTCTCCTATCTAGCAGACGGTCATTTCGGCAATCTCAAGAAGGCTCCCCACCCATTTGTACTCCGAATCCAGTGACCCTGAGGGCACAGATAATAACTCTAACTGAGTTAATGAATTATGTAGATTCTGTAAACAGGGAAGACTGTGCTTTCGCTCTCTATTAAGAATTTGCTTGGCAGAGGTTAAAAAAAGAAACTTGGGTGTGGAAGTTGTTTAAAAAAAAAAAAGAAGTAGTTGGGTGTGAAATATTTCTCACTGGCTCCAGCTTGATTCAGCCTTCCATCCTTCCAAAGTTGGTGAAGTAAGGACTTCAGATTGTTGGGGGAAAGGTGCTGACTCTGTAAATTGCTTAGAGAGGGCTATAAAGCACTGTGAAGTGGTATATAAGTCTAGGTTCTATTGCTATTCTCTCTCCTTCCCTCCCTTTCTCCTTCCTTCATGCGCTTTTCTTTCTACCTTTCTTTTCTTCCCTCTACTCTTTCCTTCCTTCCATTCTTTTCCTCCATTCTTTCTCTCTCTCCTGCTCCTTCCATCTCTCATTTCCCTTCTCTTTTTCTCTCCACCTTCTTTCCTCTCCCTTCCTCCTTCCTCCTTCCTTTTTCTTTTTCTTTTCCTTCCTTTCTCTTGTAAGAACCATGTGTTGTGGCTCCGTTGCCTGAGCCTGCGTCATCAGCAGGGGAGGACTCTGAGAGTGAGGGAGAGGAGTTGGCAAGGCCTCCTTCTCCAGGACTCTCCTCTCTGGCAATGCCTCCAGAGGACACCGAAGGGCAGGAGATAGGCCCAGAGCCAAGCTCGTCCCCGCAGCCACAGGAGGACATTGATGAGGGGAGTGAGTTTTGGTTGGACCCTCACCAGCGTCGGAGAGACAGGAGAGCCCAGCAGAGGAAAAGGCGTGGTCGTGATTAGCTGGTGGACCACGCCTCTTACCAGACTATATAAGTGAGGGATCGTAGGCATATCTTTGTGACGAACAAATACAAAGATTCGTGGATCCCGGCTTTGAATCGGCCCTGCGTCTCAGTTTTGGTGTGTATGTGACGGACCTTTTAATAAATACGTTGGCAAGCAGCTGCGGAGTGCTGCCGACCTTCGTTATTATCTTATTTGGTTGCCTGCCAGTTGATTAGCCTCTGGTTGTCTGAGGGGAGGTTCATTCTGGGCCCGGGGCCAGAACACCATGATGGAACAGTGGTTAGAATGCAGCATTGCAGGCTAACTATGCCGACTGCCAAGGGTTTGATCCTGACTGGCTCAGGTTTGACTCAACCTTCCAAGGTTGGTGAAATGAGAACCCAGATTGTTAGGGACAAGAGGCTGACTCTGTAAACCACCCAGAGAGGGCTGTAAATATATAAATCTGTATTTACGTCTAAATACTATGGCTACGGCTATTTCCTGGGGATTGAATGAGCCACAATTTGATTATTTCACAAAACGGACACTTATCTTGTTCCAGAATGATATAGGGCAGTGACAGCTAACCTTTTTGCCATCGTGTGCCAAAAGCAGGGGGAGCCCACATCCATAATTCTATGCGCCCCAACCCCCCCCCCCCGTGTTTCCTCCCGCTTTTGGCACATGATGGCCGGGGCGGGCCCGGTAGGCCCGTTTTGTTTTGTTTTGTTTTGAATTTGATTTATATGCCGCCCTTCTCCGGAGACTCAGGGCGGCTTACACTGCGTTAAGCAATAGCCTTCATACTTTTGTATATTTATATTTTATACAAAGTCAGCTTATTGCCCCCAACAAACTGCGTCCTCAATTTACCCACCTTATAAAGGATGGAAGGCTGAGTCGACCTTGAGCCTGCCTGGGATTGAACTCGCAAGTAATTGCAACAGCTGGATCTTAAATGCTGCCTTTGTAGGAGGCATTACTCCCCAGGCTCCTTTTTTTAAATTTGATTTATATGCCACCCTTCTCCAGAGACTCAGGGAGGCTTACAATGCGTTAAGCAATAGCCTCCATACTTTTGTATATTTTACAAAGTCAGCTTATTCCCCCACAAACTGGGTCCTCAATTTACCTACCCTAGAAAGGATGGAAGGCTGAGTCAACCTTGAGCCTGGGGAGATTCGAACTTACTAATTGCAGACAGCTGGAGTTAAATTACAATGCATTAGTCTGCTGAGCTATCCAGAGCCTTTCTAGGAGCCTGGGGAGGGCAAAAAGAGCCTTCCCCAGCCCCCCCAGAGGCCCTCTGGAGGCCAGAAACAGTGTGTTTCCTGACTTCTGGTGGGCCTAGAAGGCCCAAAGATTAGCTGGCCGATGCATGCATGCATGCCAGGGCTGAGCTCACATGCCCACCGATATGGCTCCACGTGCCACCTGTGGCACCCGTGCCATAGGTTCACCATCACGGATATAGGGCCTCCTGTTTGAGCAGGGGGTTAGTCTAGAAGGCCTCCAAGTTCCCTTCTAACTTTGTTATTCTGCATTCTATTATGTCCAGCTTATTCCTCTAACCTTGGGAGAGACCTCTTTTGGAAAGATTCCCATCTGATGAGCATCTGGAGAAAATTCCCATGTTGCCTGGCACTGAACTGGCAAAGCGGATCCTGCAAAAGCAGCTTCAGCTAAGTGCTCCCTGCTGTCCAACATATGGTTTCCTCCTCTTTCTCCTCCCCTATCCCTGGAGACATGGCAGAAGCCGCACAGTGCCAGTTGGTGGTTTGCCACCCTCTCAAAGAGCTTTGGGCTCCTTTGTGCAGCCATTCTGGTTGTCGATATCTCCCCCCCCCCGACTCCCCACTAACAGGGGTGGGATTCAGTGGTGGGATTCAAGTAATTTAACAACCGGTTCTCTGTCCTCATTATTTCTTCCAACAACCAGTTTGCCAAACTGCTCAGAAAGTTAACAACCGGTTCTCCCGAACTGGTGCGAACTGGCTGAATCCCATCACTGGTGGTATTCACTTACCTTCGCTACTGGATCGCAAATGTAAGGGCACATGCTCCTCCTCTGCACACATACGCAGGGCCTTCCGCGGATGCGCAGAGCGTCAAAAACGTGGATAAATGGGACGAGATTACATTCAGGTGGGTGGGCGGAGCCACTTGTATCCGCTGCTACCAGTTTGCCCAAACCGAATAGAACCGGCTGAATACCGCCACTGCCCCCTAACCTGCTGAGCTGTGCCTTTTTCAAGAAATCATGTCTTACCTGAACAGTTCTCTCTAGCACCAATGATGTTACTTAGTTGAATAGTGAAACCTCCACAAGAAAACAAGCAAGCTCCGAGAGTACCAAGGAACCCCTGTTTCCACTTTCAATAGTTCCAAGGAGGCTCCACGCCAATTTGTACCACTCAGGCGACCCTGATGACACAGATAAATCTTCAGGTTTATCTTAACAACCTGCTAAAAGAATGCAAATGGCCAGCTGTCTGGAAGGAGTATAAATCCTTCCATTCCCCACCATCCATTCAGAGCTGAAGAAGCTTCTTGGAGGAGGAGGGAAATGTCTTCAAAGAAAAACCAGGAAGTCCAGTTGCCTCTTGAAAAAAAGCACCTTTGGGACATCTGGGTCATCCACTTCTGACAACTCTCAGCTGCTGTGCGGTCACTTTTGCAAGAAGCCATTTCTTGTTCTCCACCCTGCTCTCCTCCAGATGTACAGGGTGTCAGCTTTGGAAGCCATATTAGGCCGGAAGCTTCCATGCTGCCGTTTTCTCATGTGTGGGAAAGTAGGAGGGGGGATTTAGAAGAGGGGTTGTCTGTAGACATAATAGCATTCTTCCTGTCGGTCAAGGTCAGGGCGATCCTGGAGAAGGAGTGGTTGGAGTGAGGTGTCAAGATGGGACGGTGGTTGATTGGAGCATGTGATCAGCTGAGGAGTGAGGGGATGGTTTGGCGGGTTTTGATTTACTGAGGGAAAACCCGGACCTCTCAGAATTGGGTTTCCCCAGATGTGCCAGTTTACCTATTCTGGTAAATAGAACTTTGAAAATGCTTGCTTCAGAGTCTTTACTTGGAGCTGGGGGGTTTTCTGGAACACTGACATTGGAGCTGGGGGGTTTTCTGGAACGCTGACATTGGAGCTGGGGGGTTTTCTGGAATGCTGACATTGGAGCTGGGGGGTTTTCTGGAACGCTGACATTGGAGCTGGGGGGTTTTCTGGAAGGCTGACATTGGAGCTGGGGGGTTTTCTGGAATGCTGATATTGGAGCTGGGGGGTTTTCTGGAACGCTGACATTGGAGCTGGGGGGTTTTCTGGAATGCTGACATTGGAGCTGGGGGTTTTCTGGAACGCTGACATTGGAGCTGGGGGGTTTTCTGGAAGGCTGACATTGGAGCTGGGAGATTTTCTGGAACGCTGACATTGGAGCTGGGGGTTTTCTGGAAAGCTGACATTGGAGCTGGGGGTTTTCTGGAACGCTGACATTGGAGCTGGGGGGTTTTCTGGAACGCTGACATTGGAGCTGGGGAGTTTTCTGGAATGCTGACATTGGAGCTGGGGGGTTTTCTGGAACGCTGACATTGGAGCTGGGGGGTTTTCTGAAATGCTGACATTGGAGCTGGGGGTTTTTCTGGAACGCTGGCACAGGGCTACCTTGTCTGCAGAATTTTAGAGTTGGAAACACAGCTATGTGGAGGTCACCTGAATGGGTCACTGGGATTTTGAAGGCACAAAATATCTTGTGAGTCAGAACCAAGGAGATACAACAGGGACACCAATAATACAAAGCTGGCTGGTTCCTTGTCATATCCAACTTGCATTGGCAAGAAATATTTTATTTGGGGAAATGAAGAGGGGGGAGTTTGATTCCTTCCCAGAGCAGGTTAGTGGAGTGGGGAGGGAACGGGGATTTTGAAATATCCTTCCCTTGTCACACCCACCAAGCCACACCCACCAAGCCATGTCATCCCCATCAAGCCACACCCACAGAACTGGTAGTAAAATAGTTTGAAACCCACCACTGCTTCCAACTCTATTAGTCTGTTAATTCCTGCTATTCACATGGATGGGTGTTCTCTTGATGACAAGGGATAGTGACAGTTGGGCTGGGGATTGATAATGCTGTTTTTCCTACTCTGCCTTTTGGCCCACTTTGTCCTCACTGCCCTCCAAGCTGCTCCATACTTTTCCATCTGCAAGAGAGAAACAGAGACATCATCTCCTTTGGGACCTGCTTGATGGGAGTCCATTGGATGGTGAAAAGCTCTGGAGGACCTGGAATTGAGAGAGGCCATTTGATGGAAAGGGAGATAGTATCATCATCATAACAATTGTGCATTATTCCAGACTGGTGGCTCTGCTCAAACTCAGTCGTGCCTCCACAATACTCATTGGACTACTGCAATGTTCTCCCCTTGGGGCTACCCTTGAAGACCCCTTGAAAACTACAGGTGATCCAAAATGAAGCGATGCTTATAATAGTGTGCATTACTAAGTTCACCCATGTTACACTTCTATTGCATGAGCTATATCAGCTCCCCAGTTCCGGCAAGGTACAATTCAATGTGATCCTTATCACGTTAAAACCACTACATGTCACAAGACTGGGTGATTTCTGACCTACCACAAAGACAAATCTTAATGAGGCCAGGCCCTACATTAGTTAGAGATTTTTGGTTCTCATTATGTTTTCTCTACAGTTCAGATTGGGCCTCAGTAGGATAATGTAGCATTTTGGAAAAAAGATACAAGCCAAGAGAGCAGCTCCAGAGGCCAAAATGGAGAAGATCTCCACAGCCACCATGGACTTCCCTTTGGTGCTCAGGTAGGTGGGGAGGAAGGAGATCCAAACACTGCAAAAGACCAGCATGCTGAAGGTAATGAACTTGGCTTCATTAAAACTATCAGGCAGTTTCCTAGCTAGAAATGCCCCAGTGAAACTGATGAGGGCCAAAAATCCTAGGTAAGAGAGGACACTGTAAAACATTACAGTTGAGCCTTGCTTACATTCCAAGATGATCTCTCCAAACAAGGAGTGGAAGTCCAAGTTAAGAAACGGGGGAGAGGTTCCCAGCCAGGTGGCACAAAGAACCGTTTGGACCAAAGGACAGCCTAAGACAATGGAGTTGGTCAGCGGTTTTCCTAAGAGTTTCCTTGTCTTGTTTCCTGGCTTAGTGGCCATGAAGGCCAGAACCACCATGACAGTTTTTGCCAGGATAGTGGAAACTGCAAGGGAAAAGACAATGGCAAAGGCAGATTGTTGGAAGAGACAGGTGATCTTTCCAGGTTGACCAATGAAGAGGAAGGAGCAGAGGAAGCAGAGCAGGAGGGAGACCAGGAGGATGTAGGTGAGATCTCGGTTGTTGGCCTTGACAATTGGTGTGTCATGATGTTGATAGAAAATCATCAGGACTGCAGATGTGATCACTAAGAGAATAAGAACAAGAAAAACTAATGTGTATCCCAGGGTCTCCTCATAGGCAAGGAAGTGGATCTTCTTGGGAATGCATTGGTCCTTGTCCTTGTTGGGAAATTGGTCATCTGGGCAGGATTCACAGTGAGCTGCATCTGAAATCAAAAATCTTTGTCTAAGGATTTCTTGACCAACCACTGTGCATATTATCCTTTCCGCAGAGATAATATGACTGTCCTCTTTCTGTTGTGGCCAACCCACAAAAGGAGTGATGAAAGGACCCAGTGTACAATTTATGGGGCTAATTATCCTTAGTTCATGGTGATCCTTGGGATAGGTAGGGCTAGAGACAAGGATTTGTTCAGGTCCAGCTTTGTGGTAAGTTTGCTGTGGGAAAAGTCCCTCTCTGGCCATTGGGAATTTCCACAGTAACTGTGGCTTTTAAACTGACACTACCAATTTATACTGGAGCCCCCAGAACATTGATAGATCTGTTAGGAAGGAATGTTGCTGTTTTCTGTACATTATCTGTTTACTATCCCAGCCTTGAACTCTCTGCTTTGTACTTCAAATCTGCGCAGAGGTTTCTTGCAGAGATAGAATCACAGAGATAGGTAGACCTAGAGATTGAGGGGTCATTAGGGGTCTCTGAGCTTGGTTGTTTTCTTTCAGATGTTTGATTACTCAGACTAGATAACATTATCAGTGATAGAAGGGAGTGGGGGGAGGGGGAGGAGGCGGAGGCGGAGGCAGAGGGGGAGGGGGAGGAATGTGTAGTCCTTGGTGGTCTCTGAGCTTGGTTGTTTTCTTGAGATATTACCTAGTTTGGATAATGAAATCTCTGCAAGAAAATAACCAAGCTCAGAGAGCGCAAGAGACCCCTCATTTCAACCCTGAGCTACAAATATTTATTGATAGATATAGATTCTCTGATAGGTCGATTTCCTTGAAGATTGATAGTGCTGACAGAAGAAACTACCCTGAAATTATTCTGTGTGAAATCAGGAAAGGTGGCCTCTGGGACCAGGACAGTTTAGATCCATGAAGTATGAATGGATCTCAATCTTACCAAAAATGACAACAATAACAAGGAAATATTCTGATCTACTGAATGGCTTCCTTGATCATGAAGGTCCACATTTGAAGTCTGCTCTACCTGTCTGATTAGAGATGGTCCCTTCTGCACAAGCGTCACAATGGTAGCAGCAAACTGGCTCTCCCTCTGGAACTCTTCTCCTCTCTCCTGCATGGCATCTCTTCATGCCACACCTGGCAACCGGCACCTTCTGAAAGAGAAAAGAAAAATACTTGAGATGACTTAAGCAATGAACATGCTTCATTAATTAGTTTCCCAATTGAGGGGTCCTTGGTGCAATCTGAGCTTGCTTGTTTTCTTGCAGATGTGTCATGATCCAAATTAGTAACATCATCAGTGCTAGATGTTACCTAGTTTGGGTAAGAAAGCAAGCAAGATCTGAGAGCACCAAGAACCCCTCATATCAACTCTGAACTACAAATATTCTCCTTATATTGGTTTCCAAATTCCTATCTCCATTCCATATTATTATATCTATGTTCTTCAAATTTTAAAATGTTATCTAATTTTGGGTTTTATTTTATTTTATTTTATTATTTTATTTTATTTTATTTTATTTTATTTTATTTTATTTTATTTTATTTTATTTTATTTTATTATTTTATTTTATTTTATTTTATTATTTTATTTTATTTTATTTTATTATTTTATTTTATTTTATTTTATTTTATTTTATTTTATTTTATTTTATTTTATTTTATTTTATTTTATTTTATTTTATTTTATTTTATTTTATTTTATTTTATTTTATTTTATTTTATTTATTTTATTTCGAATTTATATACCGCACCTTCTCCCTAGGGATTCACGGTGGTGTACAACGAGATAAAAACATACAATACAAACATTAAAAACAATTAAAAAGAAATATATTAATTTGGCTCCAATTCAAAATAACAGACCAATACAAATATTTTAAAATATATATAAATTAAGCCAGCCCGGCTTGCTTAAAAAGGAAAGTTTAATTGGGCCAAACTAAGTTATAATTTTGATTAGTAAGTGTATGATGTTTGTGTATCTATATTTTCTCTTGACTGTACACCGCCTTGAGTCCTACGGGAGAAAGGCGGTATAGAAATATAATAAATAAATAAATAAATAAATAAATAAATAAATAAATAAATAAATAAATAAATAAATAAATAAATAAATAAATAAATAAATAAATAAAGTGGTTCAACTCTTGTTTATCAGAAACCAGGAGTAGCTCCTGGTAATTAAGGCCAGTGGCACTCCTGACCCACCAACAGATGCTAGATACTGGAAGTCATGGGACCTACAAAAGGAATATTGTGACATTGAGCTACAGCATTTCTAAGACAAAGATTCATGAGGAGACCCTATATCATCCCAGACACATGGCTGTCCAATCTGTTCTGAGAAACTTCCAGTGTTGGAGCATTCACAACTTCTGGAGGCAAGTTGTTCCACTGATTAACTGTTCTCAGTGTCAGGCAATTTCTCCTTAGTTCTAGGTTGCTTCTCTCCTTGGTCAGTTTCCACCCATTGCTTCTTGTCCTGCCTTCAGGTGCTTTGGAGAATAGCTTGACCTCCTCTTCTTTGCCGCAACCCATCTTCTAACCGTGTTATAGGTTACAGGCAGACATTCTTCCAAATCCCAACCATTTGTGGCTTGACACAAATCAGAATTCAAGTGTGCTACACGCAAAGCAGGTTATTTACCAAATCCCTGCCGTGTTTTCTGACCCAACTGACTCTTTTTCAAGTTAATTTCGTTTACTTTATTGTCATTGCACCTCGTACAATGAACTTCAGTGTACATCATACATAAGGAAACTATAGAAATAAAACAGAAACACACAACCTTCACATTCTATACAATTGAATTGAAAACCCCTGATATTACATTAATATTGCACTATGCAGTGGAATTCAACATAGTTACTGCTCTGGTATAGAAGCTGTTTTTCAGCCTGTTTGTCTATGTTTCTATTATCCTGTACTGTCTGCCAGATGGTAATGGTTCAAAAAACGGCTGCCCAGGAGGAGATGGATCTTTAAGAATATTTTGAACTTTCTTAAGGCTGTGAGAGCTATAAAGTTCTTCCAAGGAGGGGAGAGGGCAACCAATGATCCTTTGGGCAATGGCGTTAATCCTCTGGAGCACTGTCGTATCTGCCACTGTGCAAATGGCAAACCATAGACAGGTGCAGTAAGTTAAAATACTCTCTACGGTGCAGCGATAGAAGGTCACCAGCAGTTTTTCATTCAGTTGTTGTTTCCTGAGAAGTCTCAGGTAGTAGAATCTCTGCTGGGCCCTTTTGACCAGTGCTGCAGTGTGAGCTCCCCAGGTCAGGTCCTCTTTTATGCAACACCCAGAAACTTCAAACTGGCCACTTGCTCCACTTGGACACCACTTGGACACCAAGGGCTCTGATCTATTCCTTCTATAGTCCACTATAAGCTCCTTGGTGCTTATTGGTGTTAAGGACCAAGTTATTGTCTCCACACCATGAAAGAAAGTTAAAAGGATGTTCTGCATCCCTGGGAGAGAATGAATCTTTCCTGAATTTACAACATTTCCTTCCTGCTCACCTTTGTGGCCCAGACAATGGCATCAGAGTTTAGGGTGAAATCCTTGCCTGGGGGAGCCCTAGGATCTACTTTCCCAATTTTGATGGGCACAAAAGATTTATTCAGGAGGAAAACCCAGTTGAGGAGATCAAAATTAGCAGAACCCAGTCGATTTTCTGAGAAGGAGATTTCATCTCCAGCACTGTTGTTAAACTGAAGAGTCCTCAGATAGTGAAGAATCTGAAAGAAAAGAAATCTTCAAAAATTGGAAAAATTGGCTGAAGGTTACATATGAAGTATCAGGGCTTCTATCGTTCTTTGTTGGCCATCAGCTTAGGACATGGGGGTATGTCTGAGAAACTAGAGGAGTTCCAGGCATTCCGGTCAATCAGGTATAATATTAAAATTTTAACTCCTTCTCCATGAAAGAGGGGGTGTTATCATTGGGTCATTTTTCATGGTTTCTTCAACTCTAGTTTTACCAGAATGATCCCTCATGCAAAGATTTTAATGCCACGCTCCAAATTTCATTGCATGATTTTGCTTCTGTGATGTTTGACTACATGCATTTTAAAATAGAACATAGAATAACAGAATTGGAAGTGATCTTGTAGATAATCTAGTCCAACCCCCTATCCAAGCAGGAGTCCCTACATCATTTCTGACAGATTCTTCTTCAAAGCCTTCAGTGATGAAGCTCTCACAACTTCTGAAGGCAAGCTTTTCCATTGGTTGATTGTTCTCCATGTCAGAACATTTATCCTTATCTCCAGGTTAAATTTCTCCTTGATCAGTTTCCATCCATTTTTCTTTTTCTGGCTTTCAGGTCCTTTGGAGAATAGATTGATCCCCCTTCTCTCTGTGGCAGCCCCTCAAATATTGGAAGACTTGCTATCATGTATCCCCTGGTCCTTCTCTTCACTAGACTAGTTCCTGTAACTGTTCATCGTATGTTTCAGTCTCCAGTCCCCTCATCATCCTGATAGCTCTTTGCTGCACTTTTTCTAGAGTCTCAACATCTTTTTTGTAGTGTGGTGACCAAAACTGGTGCTGTACTCTAGATGTGGCTTTACTAAAGCTTTATAAAGTGGTATTAGTACCTTGTGCAAATATACATATATTGTCATTTTACTCTGGAATGTCCACTCCTGGAAACCCAAGAAACACTTTTCAGGGTTTTACAGTACAGGAAAATGTTTCCTCTATAGATCTTTTCTCCCCTCTGCCCCTTTTCAACAAAACTGTACACTTAATTCGTATTATACTTCATAAATAATTATTGTTTGAATCTCTACTGAGATAGTGGCATGTGGAATTGAATCAGTGATTGAAGAAATGCATATGGGAAACTTCCTATCTAAAGATCTGTGGACTGTATAAAAAAGTCACAGAACTTACCTGCCATGACCAGACTTTTGAGATCCTCTTTCCAAGCCTCATCAGGGCTGGTTGTGGTCCTGTACCATACATTGCATGTAACACATGTGCCAGAGCATAAATTGCATTGTAAATATTGTAGCTTTCCCCGGTCATGGCTGTTTCAAACACATATGTTGGCAGAGTCTGCAAATTCTCCTTTCCAGTACATGTTTTTTGCTGGGCTGGGGCAATTTCACCTGGTTTGTAGATCTTGCATTCAAAGACCCTTTCCCACCATTGTGGAAGAAAGACATCCCCTTGTGGGTTGAAAGGGTCTAAAGACTGGAGGAAATGGGTGAATTCTGAGATATCCCCAGTGTGGTCCCTAAAATGCAAAGCTCCATGGAAGGGATTTAGACCTTTCAATATGTCTTGAGATCCCATCATACTAACTTTCCAATGGGAAGTTAAGATCCAAACTTTGCAAAATGTTTGCTTGGTCCACTGTTCATGAACATTCATCACTGCCAGTATATTTGTAATGCTACTGGAGTCTCCAAAGAGAATAATCACATCAGCTTTAGACCAAGTCTTGAAAATAAGAAGAAATTTCAACTTTGTAAAAGCAAGAAAATCCACGTTCAACCTTTCAGTGAAGGCCAGGCAGATCTCCTTCTCCTTGAGCATTGGCATCAGAGTTGAAATGAAATGTTCTCCATTGTCACTTTCAGGGGCCACCAGCCCAACCCAGTTCCACTGGAAATACAGGAGCAGCTGGACTAAACCCACATACTGAGGAAATTCCTTGGCATTAATTCGGAAGAAGGAAGGATAAACTGTCCTCTCTTCCTGAGAGAACTCAAAGCCAACACCGAGCTGGAAAAAGTGAGAATCTTCTTTCAAAGACAGAGTAACTTTAGGAATCACCATTCTGTGGCTTTTAATCCACCAGTCAACCTGACTCACTTTGAGTGGCAAGTTTAAGCTTCTTCCCTTCTTAGGAAGAGCCACCAGTTACATATTTTGACTGATCTTGATATGTCAGAAGACAAGAGAAGAAACCATCAACCTGATGTACAGGTAAAATGGCACTAAAGGGATGGCTACCCTTTCATGAAGCATAAACTAAGAGTCACAAGCTCATGATTTGCCCCCAAAAACTCATCTTGGCTTTTCTGTTTGATTGTAATCTTTGTCTATTCCATACTGTATCCAAGAGAGCTCTCTTACCTGTGGGACCTTGAACATGCTGAAGATGGAGGCCATCTGCCTTGAGGATTGGGAGCTGAGACCTCCAATGATGGACAGCAGAGTGTCCTGCTGGTCACATTTGTAACCTGGAATTGTTTGGCCTCTTGTGGAGAGCAGGGAGAGGCTGATTAAGGAAATCTCCCTCTCAATCTGGTGATTGTCATAGATGTGGAAGCCAAGGGTGATGTTGGGGAGGAGAACCAGGTCCTTGTTGATTTCTGTGACCGTAAACACCAAGGCCAGGAACTGCTGGTATTTCTTGGGCCTGATTCTATGGAGAGAAAAACATTGAGGAACAATTACAGGAAATTTCATATATGCTGTTGGAGTTTGTCTTGTCCTTTGTCTTGTTCTTTGGAGCAACTCCCAAGTTTCATTGGGTTTGTATTTTTTTAAAGGATCTTCCTTGATTAAACTGTCCATCCCAATCACAGACCATTTAATACCCCTCTATCATCCTTCCTCACTTTGCTCCAGTTATTGTAATCCTTCCCAGTTTTTCCTCTAGCAAAAGTTTCTCTAGAAACTCTAGAAAAAGTTTCTGCAGGAGAAGCAACCATTGCTGAGCACAAAACTCCAGTGGGGGTCACAGCATAGATTTCTTAAAAGCCATTGTTCATGAGCACTACTGAGTCCAAAACCGATTTTTCCTTTTGTATTTTTTTGCTTTATTTTATTTTATTTTAGTTAGGAAATTGATTTGCCACCCATCTCTTATCCAATGACTTTTATCTCACACTAGATAACTACTGAGTTTTTAATTTGACTTTTTCACCATGATTTTCTATCCGAACTAATATTATAGGCCAATGTCTTAACTAGATGGGCACAATTTCTAATTGTGATCCCTCCTCACTTTTTATCAGGAGGAATTCTGGAAAGTTTAAGAATTTTATTCTCTTTTATGAGCTTGGTTCTTTATTGAAAATAAGTGCAAAAATTTACTCTACGGCATTGCAAATCTCATCAGGACCAGTATGTCTAAAAGGAGTTCCTGAATCCCAAAGAAAGCAAACATTCATTCTATATCTTTTGCCTCCAGGTAAAACTTACAGAATTGGTAAACGATGCTGGAATGGGTCTTTATGAAAGCGTAGGCTGCTGAAGGATAAAACAATGGTTGCCAGGGGCAAATTCCCACCAATAATGAGATCTCCAGGCCTGTAATAGTTCTCCAGAATCTGCAAAGACCTTGTCAACACGCATACCCTTTGCATCCTCTTAGCAGAAGTTGGAAGCAGGAGCCAAAATAGCAGCAGCAGGAGGAGGAGGAGAGGCAGCTCAGTCATTCTTCTCACCTTTCCTCCAAGATCAGAAATCTAGGTTTATGCAGGTAGCACTTGAAATCTCATCTCATCTCAGCTTTAGCACAACAGAAGCCGGTCATTCTACCTGGATGGCCTTGTAGCAAATTTATATCAACCATCTTTCCTCTTATAAGTGTTTGGGATGTGACCGAAGACAAAGCTAAAGCCAGTTGAGTCTCATCAAACCCAGGAGTGAGCTCTTTGCAAGACAAGGTGAGGTGACGTGTCCTGCCACCCCACCTGGGGAACTCCAGGGATATATTTTTAAAGCTGGTGTTCTCTGGAAATTTTTTTATGAATAGAAACTCCAAGGGGAATAAGAATTGCAATTCCACTCATAATTGCAAAGAAGAGCAATTGTCCTACCCAATTACTTATAGATTAGTTTGCATACCAGAAAGGGAAAAACATGTTTGTGTCTCTTCTTGTAATCCACAGATGAAGTTGGATATCTGACTTAACATGAAACTGAGCCCCTGCAGACAAGATGGAGTTTTGATAGAGGAATTGTAGCTGTAATTGTTTTCAGGGAATGGAATGGAATAGAATAGAATAGAATAGAATAGAATAGAATAGAATAGAATAGAATAGAATAGAATAGAATAGAATAGAATAGAATAGAATAGAATAGAATAGAATAGAATAGAAGATATGGAATGGAATGGAATGGAATGGAATGGAATGGAATGGAATGGAATGGAATAGAATAGAATAGAATAGAAGATATGGAATGGAATGGAATGGAATGGAATGGAATGGAATGGAATAGAATAGAATAGAATAGAATAGAATAGAATAGAATAGAATAGAATAGAATAGAATAGAATAGAATAGAATAGAATAGAATAGAATAGAATAGAAAATATGGAATGGAATGGAATGGAATGGAATGGAATGGAATGGAATGGAATGGAATAGAATAGAATAGAATAGAATAGAATAGAATAGAATAGAATAGAATAGAATAGAATAGAATAGAATAGAATAGAATAGAATAGAAAATATGGAATGGAATGGAATGGAATGGAATGGAATGGAATGGAATAGAATAGAATAGAATAGAATAGAATAGAATAGAATAGAATAGAATAGAATAGAATAGAATAGAATAGAATAGAATAGAATAGAATAGAAAATATGGAATGGAATGGAATGGAATGGAATGGAATGGAATGGAATGGAATGGAATAGAATAGAATAGAATAGAATAGAATAGAATAGAATAGAATAGAATAGAATAGAATAGAATAGAATAGAACAACAGACATGAAAGGAAGTTTGTTGGTCATCTAATCCAACCCTCTGCCCAAGCAGGAGACCCTACACCAGGGGTCCTCAAACTTTTTGAACAGGGGGCCATTTCAGGGTCCCTCAGACTGTTGGGGGGCTGGACTTGCTAGGTGGGTGTGGCTGGGGCCCCCATGTGACTGGGTGGGCATTGTTTGGTGGTCATGTGACTGGGTGGGCATGGCTTTGTGGTCACGTGACTGGGTAGCCGTGGCTAGGTGTAATGTGACTGGGTTGGTGTTGCTGGGCGGTCGCAGCCAACTTAGCAGTCTGTTTTGACAATTTAGCAGTCCATTAAATAATACACACAAATGGAACTTTAATTTGTTTTCCTCCTGGGAGTGTTCTATTTGGTTCACTTCAGAAAACTCAGTTTTGCAGCAATTCTTCTCAGCCCCAAGGAGGTTACAATCCATATCCATCCATTTCTCTCTCTTCCTCTCCCTCTCCCTCCTTCCCTCCCCCCCTCTCTCCTAGAAGAGCAAATGGGGGTGGGGAAGACAAACCTTGCTGAATCCCATTCCATTCTGTCTCTCCCTCCCATCTCTCTGTCAGGAAAGAAACTGTTGAGTATTGGGCGCAGACAGAGGATGCAGGATGTGCTCAGCAGTTTAAACAGCTTTATTCGGCTCCAGTACAGCAATGGCAATACGAGCCGCGGGAGCCCCTTTTAATTTTCCCGCTCCAGCTACTCGCTCCTGATTGGTTCCTGTGTAGGTCTATCTCCCGCAATGATTCCTAGGAGCGGCTTATGGTCTGTAATTAGCTCGAATCTTCTTCTGTATAAGTACTCGTGGAATCTTTTGATTCCAGCCACAGCAGCAAGTGCTTCTTTGTCGAGTTGGCTGTAGTTGCTCTCCGGTTTGGACAGGGTTCCAGAGTAGAAGGCGATGGGACCTTCTCTACCATTTGGCATGCAATGGCTTAAGATTGCCCCAATGCCAAACGGTGATGCATTGCAGGTCAGTCTCAGTGATAATGTTCCGCTAAACTGTACTACTATGCTGTCTGATGATAGTAGTCTTTTTATGTGCTCAAAGGCATTTGTTTCTTTTTGTCCCCATGTCCAATCCGTCTTTCTATCCAGTAGCTGGTGTAAAGATTCAGCAATCGTGGCTTTCTGTGGCAGGAAAATATTGTAGAAATTTAGTAACCCCAGAAATGCCTGCAGTTCTGTTTTATTGGTGGAGGTTGGGGCTTCTCGGATTGCTTTTAGTTTGCCCATGGTGGGTCGTATTCCGGAACCATCAATTAGTTATCCCAGAAATTCAACTTTTTCCACTGCTAACTGGCATTTGTCCCTTTTTACTTTCAACCCCACTTCTTGGAATTTGGTTAATACTGCCCTCAGCCGTTGCTGCAGTTGTTCCTGGCTAATGGCTGATATCAGGACATCATCAAAATAGGGGACGACTCCTTCATTTCCTTGTAGGAGGTGCTCCACAAGGCTTTGGAACAACCCCGGGCTTACGGTCACCCCAAACTGTAACCATCTGCATTTGAATGCTCCCCTATGTGTAACTGTCATTTGTGCCTCTGCTGTGGCATCATCAACTGGCAGTTGTTGGTATGCTTGAGCCAAATCGAGTTTTGCAAATACTCTCCCTTGACCCAGGGAATGTTGCATGATGGGTACTGGTTATGCACTCTGTTGTAAGGCTTTATTCAGGGTACTTTTGTAGTCACCACACAGACGCACTGACCAATCTGGCTTCGTGGGGGTTACTATTGATGTCTCCCATTTGGCATGGTCTGTCGGCTCTCAAGCCCCTTGGGCAATGAGTTTATCCAGTTGCTCATCACTCTTGGGCCATAGAGCAAAAGAAACCCTTCTAGGCTTAATCCTGATAGGGGTAATTTAGGGATCTAGGTTAAATGATTTTGGGGTCCCGTCTACTTGCCCAATTTTCTGTCGAAGACATCTGCAAAATACTTTAGGAGCTCTCCTTCCCAGCTGTTGTCTTCAACTTGATTGATCCCAGTCACTGCCACTCCCAAGGGTTCGAACCATTCCAGTCCCAATAGGCTAGGTCTGTCCCGGTCTACTATGGTGAGGGGCAGCTGTCCTCTGAAGTACTTGAATTCAATGTTGAATTTACCAATGCCCATCACTGAAATTAGATTAGTCTTTAATTTCTTTAGATTTAGTCTTGATAGTCTTTAAGGATGAGTCTTTGTGGCTTGAATGCGCTGGTTGTGATATTTGATATTAATTGTTTGATGGTCATCCAGGAGACCATGGATAGGTAGGATCCTTAGTCGACCTCCATTTTGCATGGTCTTCCCTCAATATAAACAGTCACCGCCATCTTCTTTGCTTTTCCCGCAGTCAAATGGCCAACTATTATTGTCTGGTGGGTTTCACTCTCTCTCTGATCCATGGTCTTCATTCCAGCAGTTTCTTCCAAATGGTTATTTCCTGTTGCTTGTTTGGAAGTGTCTGGCTCTTGATGGAGGACTGGGTTGTCTGGTTCTTTGGGATGTTGGTTGGGATGCTCTGCAGGCTCTTGTGATGTGTCCTTTCTGGTTGCAATGCTGGCAGATTGCATCTCGGAACCTACACTCCATCCGGGGCTAATTCCCTTCGCATCCTGCACACCAAAATTCTTTTTTTCCCCTTTTTCCTAGGGTCTCCCCTTCTGTTCTGAACAGAGATGATGTACTTCATTCTTGTCTCCTTCCTCAGATTCAGTCTCTACATCCTCATAGTGGATTGAGGATTCTTCTTTCCCTTGTGGCCCTTTATTCATTTTTTTCAGTGTGGCTGCAGACTTTTGGGATGCTTCTATTGCAGTCACTTCTTCCATAGCCTCTTGGAACGTTATCCTGGGCTTAGCAAGTAGTCAACTTTGCAGGGTGAGATCCCTTAGTCCCAATACCAACCAGTCTCTTATTGCCTCATCCAGGTTGGAGAATTCACAAGCGGTGGCTATTTCATCTAAAGTTGCCACAAATTCGCTTATTGATTCTCCCTCCTTTTGGTCTCTCCTGTAGAACTCGTGCCATCTCACAAGGGACGAGGCTTGGGATGTGTAGTGTGCTCTCAGGATGTCCTGTAGTGTCAGCCAGGTCATAGTTCTCAGTTCTGCCAGAGAGGCTAAAGCTTTTGCCATTTTAAAAACAACAGCTCCACAGTGTGTGAGGAATAGCGCCCTTTTTCTGTCAACAGGCTCAACAGGTCGTTTGCTTCCAGGAACATGTGGAATAGCTCCATGTAGGATCCTGTCTTCTCCTGCTGAGTTGAATGGTATGGGTGGAATTACTGAAGACATCTTGCATTGCCATTTTAGTTTCGATGGCGGTTGATTGCCACATGGAAGCTTCAGCAGCCTAGTGTCCTATTGTCCTTCTGAGATCCCACCTTCATCGCCAGTGTTTAGTAGTGGCTGCAGACAGAGGATGCAGGACACGCTCAACAGCTTTAAACAGCTTTATTTGGCTCCAGTACAGCAATGGCAATGCGAGCCGTGGCAGCCCCTTTTAAACGGAACTGTCCGCGGCTTCAGCCATTGACGCGCCTTTAATTTTCCTGCTCCAGCTACTCACTCCTGATTGGTTCCTGCGCTTGTCTATTCAATACTAAGCTCCTTAATTTCTCCTTAATTCCAGGCTGCTTCTCTCCTTGATTAGTTTCCATCCATTGTTTCTTGTCCTGCCCTCTGGTGCTTTGGAAAACTCTTTTATAAATGAATTTTATAAATAAACGCTTGATAAATGAGAAGAGTGAAGGGAAGTTTAAGCACAGAATACAGAATTGAAGACTTGGAAGGGACCTTCTACTCCAATCTCCCCCCACACTCCCATTCAAGCAGGAGATCATATATCACCCCAGTCAAATGACTGTTCAGTCTCTTCTTGCTCCAATGATGAAGCACCTACAACTTCTGGTGGCAAGCTGTTCCGCTGGTTATTGTCCTCACTGTTAGGATGTTTCTCCTTCATTCTAGGTTGCTTCTCTCCTTGATTAGTTTCCATCCATTGTTTCTTGTCCTGCCTTCTGGTGCTTTGGAAAATAAGTTGACTCCCCTCTTCTGAGGGCAGCCCCTCAGATTCTTGGAATACTGCTATCATATAGCACTAGCACTAGCACTTAGACTTATATACCTGTTCTGTCCCCATCTCACACACACATACAGACAGACAGCCGGGAGTTAAATAAACTGGCAGACAACCAATTCTTCCGATAAGATGCTTGGCAGCCACCCAGTAGCTGCTTGCCAAGAACTTTTATCAACAAACAAATTACCTCCGATAAGAAATAGTCCCGTTTGTAAGAATAAAAAACCAAAGCCGATATTGCTGTTTCCAGAGATGCAATGTGACTCGATAGTAGTTAGTTTTGTCGGTCACAGAGTATGAAAGGCTAACTCACCCCCTTTTATAGCCTGTGGGGTGTGGTCCAGTGTCTCTGGCACGCCTTTTCTTCTATTGCGCGCGCTTGTCCCTGTGACGCTGCCAAGGATCCAGCCAAGACTCATTACCCTCATCACTGTCCACCTGTGGCTGCGTGGACGTGCTTGGCTCTGGGCCTATCTCTTGCCCTTCGGTGTCCTCCGGAGGCATTGCCAGAGAGGAGGGTCCTGGAGAGGGAGACCTTGCCAATTCCTTTCCCTCACTCTCAGAGTCTGTCTCTGCCGATGACACAGGCTCAGGCAATGGAGCCACAACAATACCGCTTCACAGTGCTTTACAGCCAGGGGTGGGTTTCACTTACCTTTACCACCAGTTAGCCCTGCATGCACATGCTTCATGCGTGCACCTGGCCTTCTGTGCATGTGCCCATCTAAATAGCATGACTTGGAGCCGGGGCAGGTGGGTGGGTGGGCAGGCCATTACCAATTCGCCCAAACCAGTGCAAACCGGCTAAATACTACCTCTTTTTACAGCCCTCTCTAAGCAGTTTACAGAATCAGCATATTTCCCCCCACAATTTGCGTCCTCAGATTGTTATCACCCCTAGTCCTTCTTTTCTCTAGATTAGTTATTTCCTGACAGTTAGAACAATGAATCAGTGGAACAACTTGCCTGCAGAAGTTGTGAATGCTCCAACGCTGGAAATTTTAAAGAAGATGTTGGATAACCATTTGTCTGAAGTGGCCTAGGGTTTCCTGCCAGGGGGTTGGACTAGAAGACCTCCAAGGTCCCTTCCAACTCTGTTATTCTATTCTAGTTATACCTAATTTGTGCATATTATACATTATATATTCTTTGCAATGTCAATAAAAAGAGATATAAAAGGAAGACGAGAGCCAGACCATCTTAATGTTAAAACCCTTTTTAACATTTGGGGGGGAAAGTGCTTTTAAACTTACAAGCTGTAATGATAAATTAATAATGGTTATAAATCAACCCAAGGATGGCACTCAGATACAAATAATGGCAAATAAATCAGACTTACAATCAGATGGATTTGAATTTAATTTGTGGCTGGCTGATTTGAAGGAAAAGGAACCTGGGTTAAGAATTGCAAGTTTGTTGGAGACAGCTGAAAGGGGCATGAATTCAAAAGACTAAGAGATAACAGAATCAATAAACGATGCACTGGATTTTTTAAAGAAAATTGATGGAAATTGAAAAATGGATTTATTATATTCAATCAGAAATCAATTGTCAAAAGATGATGTGTTTCAACTTATAGGAAGATTTCCCTGGACAACAAATGCTACAGAGATATTTACAACAGAGATTTATGACTTTGGGGAATGAAATCCAATTGTTCAGAGAGACCGCCAGTTAAAATTTTAAGGCAAAGCTTTATGAATGAATCAAGGATATTTGATTCTGGATAGATCAGACATAATGATTACAATAATTTATGATAAATCAGAAGCCATTGTAAACTTTCTGCATGATAAATAAAATAATAGACTGTTAACACAGGGCTTTGAAGTTTAATTTTGCTGTTGTGTTCACCTATTAAATATTTTAGTTACTGTATTTTATATAAGACGCACCAGAGTATAAGACGCAGCTTAGTTTTTGGGGAGGAAAATAGGAAAAAAATCTGCCTTCAAGGTATTCACCTGGATTAGCTGAAAAAAAAATTCTAAAAGAACATTTGAGAGTCGGAGCAAAGCATGGAGATCGCTTCACTGGCTAGTCCTTGTTAAAGCACAGTGGAGAGTCGAGGGAGCAGTCAAAGCTTCACTCATTAGCACCTCATTAGCACCTTTTTAGGATTGAAAAAAAGCTTCGAAAAAGCTACATTTGGAGTATAAGACGCACCCAAATTTTCAGCCTCTTTTGGGGGTGGTGGTGGAAAGGTGCATCTTATACTCAGAAAAATACAGTAACTATTGGGTTGGATAGAAGTTGAGATGTAGAAGTTCATAAACTGTCAGCCTGCTCCATAAGGGGTCAAACAATTATTATTGAAATATATTTATCAGTATTCCACTGAAAAAAAATATATCTATGTGTATGTCTGTTTGGGTTTTTTTTTTCAAATGCATTTTTTTGTATGTCTTACTTTTATTCTTGCATTTTTCCTCTCATTTGTGTAGTTTGTTTTTTAACCTTGTGAATAAAATTTAAAAAAATCATGGGAAGAAATTAAAAAAACCCACAGTGGAGAATCCTCCTTCATGTCAATATTTTTTAGAAATGTCATCATATTCTAAACATGCCCCAAACTCAAAATAAAAGTTTCCAATCCCCACATATATCAGAGATTCTTGTGCCTCATTATATTCTCTCTACAATTCAGATCCGGCCTCAGTAGAATAATGTAGCATTTGGGGAAAAAGATACAAGCCAAGAGAGCAGCTCCAGAGGCCAAGATGGAGAAGATCTCCACAGCCACCATGGACTTCCCTTTGGTGCTCAGGTAAGTGGGGAGGAAGGAGACCCAGACACTGCAAAAGACCAGCATGCTAAAAGTAATGAATTTGGCTTCATTAAAACTATCAGGCAATTTCCTAGCCAGAAAGGCCACTGTGAAACTGATGAAGGCCAACAGTCCTAGGTAAGAGAGGACACCGTAAAACATTACAGTTGAGGCTTGCTTACATTCTAAGATGGTCTCTCCAAACAAGGAGTGGAAATCCAAATTAGGAAACGGGGGAGAGGTTCCCAGCCAGGTGGCACAAAGAAGAGCTTGGATCAGAGGGCAGGCTAAAACAATAGAGTTGGTTAGTGGTTTTCCTAAGAGTTTCCTTGTCTTGTTTCCTGGCTTGGTGGCCATGAAAGCCAGAACCACCATGACAGTTTTTGCCAACACAGAGGAAACTGCCAGGGAAAAGAGAATGGCAAAGGCAGATTGTTGGAAGAGACAGGTGATCTTCCCAGGTTGACCAATGAAGAGGAAGGAGCAGAGGAAGCAGAGCAGGAGGGAGACCAGGAGGATGTAAGTGAGATCTCGGTTGTTGGCCTTGACAATTGGTGTGTCATGATGTTTATAGAAAATAAGCAGGACTGCAGAAGTGATCACAGAGAGGAAAAGAGCAAGAAAAACTAAGATGTATCCCAGGGTGTCTTGATAGGAAAGGAAGTGGATCTTCTTGGCAATGCATCGGTCCTTGTCCTTGTTGGGATATTGATCTTCTGGGCAGAGTTCACAATGAGCTGCATCTGAAATCAAAAGTTTTTGTTTAAGGATTTCTTGAGCAACTACCATGAACATTATCCTCCCTACATAGATGACATGATTCTCATCATGCTGTTGAAGCCAACCCACGAAAGGAGTGATGAAAGGACCCATGGTGCAATTTATGGTGCATCAAAAAAGGGAAAATCATCCTTTATTTATGAATTTACTTGGGATAAGTTAGCTAGAGAACAGGATTTACTCAATACCAGCTCTCCACCTACTGGGCACTTCGATGTCTATTGGGCCTTTCAATACTGTTCCCCCCCACTCCCGCCCCTCACAATATTGGAACCCACAGAAGTTTGTTAGATCCAGGAATGTTGCTTTTTATTTGTATGTAGATTTTCCTGTTGGTTATCCCTGCTTTAATTTCCCTGCTTTGTTCTTCAAATTTGCTCTTTCAGACTTCTTTCCTCTCCTGTTCTTTCTTTGGATGGTCTATTTTCTCGAAGATTGATAGATTTGACAGAAGAAGCACGCCTTAAATAATAAAAAAAATAGAGCTTGAACTCCCAAAGGTGTTCCCCCCCCCCCCAAGAGGCAACTGAACTTTCTGGTTTTTCTTTGAAGAGTCCAAGAATTCTTGGATGAGAAGCAAAACATCTTCAAAGTAAAACCAGAAAGTCTGCTTGCCTCTTGACAAAAAAGCACCTTTGGGACAACCATGACCAGGATGACCGAGAATATCCATAGATCTATGGTTTATATGGATATTATATTAAAAATTATATTTCGCTTTATACTAGTATAGAACTATTTCAAGCTATTTAGCTCTCATCAGCTAGTCATATCCTTATTCAGATTTGAACTTGGGCTGCCTGCATGTTAGGCAGTTGTATTAACCTCTGAGCCACAAGTTCTCCTCCCTTCATCAGCTTGAGCCAGGGGACAGATAGTGTTTTTGTATCGAGTATGCTCCCTCCCACATGTTGGGGTAGACTAGGTGCCTCGATAGAAAAACACTAAATGTCTCCCTGTCAGCCTCCAGTGCTGACATAGTAAAAAGGGGGTTAAATTCCTGTGGGATTAGTAAGAGAGACTGCCGTAGAATGATTTAGATAATGACCAATAAGATAAGGAAGCAGGCCAGGAAAGGGAGGGATTATGGAGCAGAGGTCATTTCCTGACTGCATATGAGTCCGTGAAGACGTTGTTCTAACAAATAAAAGTTTTTTTTTCTTTATTATCAAAATGTGAGAGGCATCTTATTTCTTAAGACAACTCTAGCGTGACACTCCCCACTATATAACATATAGTGACCCCAGCTTAGTCGAAAATTACAGACCAATCTTTTTATGCTGCATCACCTGCAAGGTCATGGAATCAATCATCAACCAATCCATTACCCTCCACCTAAAAACAAACAACCCACTCTCTAATAAACAATTTGGCTTCAGAAAAAAAATTATCCTGTAATCTACAACTTCTACACTGCAGAAACATATGGACTACAAATCTTGATCAGGGCAAAGCAATAGATGCAATTCACATAGACTTCTGTAAAGCCTTTGATTCAGTGGTATATGACAAACTATTTCTAAAACTAAAATCCTATGGCACCTCTGGACCCCTCCATAATTGTATAACTGTTCCTGTCAAACAGACAACAAGTGGTCAAAATAAGGAGTGCCCTATCAAATCCTGCACCTCTTAATAGCAGTGTCCCCCAAGGCAGCGTTCTAGGACCAACACTCTTCATACTATACATAAATGACCTTTGTGATCATATTATAAGTAACTGCATTCTCTTTGCCGATGATGTTAAACTATTTAACACCACTGACAATGGTGCTACCCTACAAAAAGACCTTGACTTTGTGTCAGAATGGTCAAAAAATTGGCAACTCCAAATCTCAACCAACAAATGCTCTGTTTTACACATTGGCAAAAAGAATCGGAACACAAAATACAAGCTAAGTGGACATGACCTTGTAGATGACCCTCAGTCTGTCAAGGACCTTGGAGTACTCATATCAAATGATCTAAGTGCCAAAGCCAACTGTAGCAACATAGCCAAAAAGACATTAAGGGTTATCAAGTTAATCTTGCATTGCTTTGTCTCCGGTAATATTACACTACTGACCAGAGCATAAAAAACATTAGCTAGACCAATTTTTGAATACAGCTCATCTGCCTGGAACCCCCACTGCATATCAGACATTAATACAATTGAGCACATCCAGAAATATTTCACAAGGAGAGTCCTCTACTCCTCTGCTCGCACCAAAATACCTTATGCCACTAGACTTGAAATTCTGGGTTTAGAAAATTTAGAACTATGCCGCCTTCGGTATGACCTAAGCACAACTCATAATATTATCTGCTACGATGTCCTACCTGTCAATGACTACTTCAGCTTCAACCACAACAATACACAAGCACACAATAGAAGCAAACTTAAAGTGAACCGCTCCAAACTTGATTGCAGAAAATGCGACTTCAGCAACGGAGTGGTCAATGCCTGGAATGCACTACCTGACTCTGTGGTTTCTTCCCCAACCCCCCCCCCAAATTTTAACCTAAGACTGTCTACTGTTGACCTCACCCCATTTCTAAGAGGTCTGTAAGGAGCATGCATAAGAGCACCGGCGTGCCTACCATCCCTGTCCTAATATTCCCTTTAATTGTATTCATTTTATGTATTCAATTCATGCTTATACTTACATATATTATCTAATATGTACTCGACAAAATAAAATAAATAAATAAAAAATAAGCTTGAACTGCACATCCCACTCCTTCTGGAAATGTTTGAAAGTTGGTTTTCCCAATTGGATGTTAGAGTAGGAGTGGAAATGCATGTTGGTGATTCATAAATTGTGCCCTGAGGCTATCCTACATGTAACTCCTGTAGATTGGAAGAGGTGGTCTCTGTAGCCAGGGCAGTTTAGATCCATCAACTGAAATGTTCTATCGAAAAGTATGAGTGCATGTCAATCTTATCAAAAATAACAACAATAACAAAAAAATATGATTTAATGAATGTCTTCCTTGATCCTGGAAATTTGAAGTCTTGTCTACCTGTCTGATTAGAAAAGGTCCCTTCTGGGCAAGCATCACAATGGTAGCAGCAAACTGGCTCTCCCTCTGGAACTCTTCTCCTCTCTCCTGAATGGCACCTCTTCATGCCACACCTGGCAAAGGGCATTTTCTGAAAGAGAAAAGAGAAATACTTGAGATGATCTAAGCAATGAACCTGCTGCATTCATTCTTTTCCCCATTCCTATTTCCCTTCCTTATTCCTTCTTATGTGTTCAGATTCTCTTCTAAAGAAACATATTGCCACTGTCTATCAGAAATCAAGAACAGTCCTGAGGGATTCAGGCCAGTGGCATTCCTGACACTCCCATGGATGTGGGAGATTGAAACTGGAGTCTCAGCCTGCACAGGAAGGCTTGTCATTGGATTACAGCTTTTCTAAGAGAAAGATGAGGATACAACTGAGCAGAAATGGTTCATGGCAAGCACTGTTGCTTGCTTTAATTGCATCCTGCGTTTCAAGCAGATATTCTTCTCAATCCCAGCCCTTTCTGGAATAACACAAATCAGACCTCAAATGTGTTACACGAAAGGGAAATTTTTCATAAAATGACTGCCATGATTTCTGACTCAATTGACTATTTCTCAAGTTAGAAAGATGTTCTGCATCTCAGGAGGAAAATGAATCTTTCCCTGAACTTACTGCCTTTCCTTGCAGCTCACCTTTATGGCCCAGACAATTCCATCAGAGTTAATGGTGAAATCCTGGCCTGGGGGAGCCTCAGGATTTACTTGCCCAATCTTCATGGGGACAAAAGATCGATTGGGGAGGAGAACCCAGTTGAGAAGATCATAACGAGCAGATCCCAGTCCATCTTCTGAGAAGGAGACTTCCTCTCCAGCACTGTTGTTGAACTGGACATTCCTCAAATAGGCAAGAATCTGAAAGAAAAGAGACCTTTTGTCAGACCTGCCCCAATCTGGGCCCTTAGGAAAGAAAGACCCTCGACTCCATTAGGTTGAAGCAAATGATTATTTTATTAAAGGAATTGGTTGCAATAAAATCATGTGACCTCTAAGTTTTCCTGCGTGAAAAAGATAGGGAAAGGATTGACTTTTCCCTTTATTGCAACATTCCAAAATTGATCACATTGGGTTTTGCTTCTGTGATACTTGGCTCCAGGCACTTTTAAATATTTACTTTGTCCCATGGTCTTGTAACTGATAAATTCATTTTAGCAACGGTTAAATAATTTGTATGACAACCGTGTACAATTCCACAGGTTTGATGAAGTGGACACAAGTGAAAGGAAGTGCCTGCCCTAGTTTGTCATTTCACTGTTCATAGTAATCAACTGTTTATCCATTAATGCGGACAAGTCTGATGGATTTGAGACAAACAACCCACTGAGACTATTTGGAATTCTGCTTTATGTGCTCAGGTAGAGAAAGACTTTCCACATTCACACAACAAGCTGAGCAGTAGAATAAATGTAAAACTGAAGAAATGGGATGGATTCACATAGGATGCTAAACCATAGAGACATAAGCCATGATTGGCCACAGAAATTACCTGCCATGACTGGACATTTGAGATCTTCTTTCCAAGCCTCATCATGGTTGGTCGGGCTCTGGATTCATACATTGCATGTAAAGCGTGTGCCAGAGCATAAATGGCATTATAGATATTGTAACTTTCACCTGTCATGCTTGTTTCAAAAGTGTAATTGGGCAGATTCTGCACATTCTCCTTTCCTGTACATGGTTTTTTCCCCTTTGGAGAGATCTTGCCTGGTTTGTGGATCTTGCAGCCAAAGACAAATTCCCACCATCGAGGAAGAAATACATCTCCTTGTGGGTTCAAGGGGTCTAAAGACAGGAGGAAATGGCTGAATTCTGAGACATCCCCAGTGTGGTCCCTAAAATGCAAGGCCCCATGGAAAGGCTTTATGCTTTGCAACATGTTTTGAAATTTCACCATACTAAGTTTCCAATGGGAGGTTAAGAGCCAAACCTTCTGAAATGTTGTCTTTCTCGGTTGTTCATGAACAGATACAACTATCTGTATATTGGAAATACTACTGGAGTCTCCAAACAGAATAAAGACTTCCATTTTAGACCAGTTCTTGAAAATGCTGAGTAATTTTTTCTGTGTAACATGAATATCATCCAACTTCAACATTTCAGTGAAGGCCAGGCAGATCTCCTTCTCCTGGAGCATTGGCATCAGAATTGAAATGAAACGTTCTCCCCTGTCATCTTCGGGGGCCAGAAGACCAACCCAGTTCCACTGGAAATACAGGAGCAGCTGGACTAAACCCACATACTGAGGAGATTCCTGGGGATCAATCCGGAAGAAGGAAGGATAAACTCCTCTCTCTCCCTGAGAGAACTCAAAGCCAACACCGAGCTGGAGAAGAAGAGATTCTTCTTTCAAAGACAAAGTAAAGGTTGATGTTATCTGTAGGGGACACCATGGTGTGACCCCAGCAGTCAGACTGACCCATTTTGAGTGGCAAATTTAATCGCCTTCCCTTTTTAGAAAGATCTACCAGTTATCCATCTTTATTGATTGTGGTATGTCAGAAGAGAAGAAACCATAAACTTGATATAAAGAATAAATAGCATTAAACAGATAACGACATTTTTATGAAAGTTTAAACTAAGAATCACAAGAATCATAATGTTCTCCCCAAAACTACCTTTGATTTCGTCTTTTCTGTGTGTTCTTCTGATCTTTGTCAACTCCGTACTATCTCCAAATAGAGCCCCCTTACCTGTGGTACCTTAAAGATGCTGAAGATGGAGGCCATCTGCCTTGAGGACTTGGAGTTGAGACCTCCAATGACAGAGAGCAGAGTGTCCAGCCGGTCCCATTTGTAACCAGGAACCACTTGGCCTTGTGAGGAGAGCATGGAGAGGCTGTTTGAGAAAATAATCATCTCCGTCTGCAAATGGCCATAGATGTGGAAGCCAAGGGTGATGTTTGGGAACAGAAGAAAATTCTTATTGACCTCAGAGACAGCAAACATCAATGTGAGGAACTGCTGGTAGTTACTGGGGATGATGAGGCTGTAATGAGAAAAATGTTCATTGGGGAACATTAAAGGAAAGTTCATATGTACTGTTAAGAGTTTGCTTCAATGTTTGGGGGGAGGGGCTTGTTTCTCTGAGGTTTTTTTTTTTTTTCAAAGGATCCTCCTTGACTAAACTTGAATGGCTTTGTGAGAAAGGAGATAAGTCTTTCCACAGATTGTTTTACACCCCTCTATTATTCCTCCCATCTTCACTTTGCTCCCATGGTTGCAATCCTTCCTATCTGCTCCTTTTTCACACTAATAATTTAGGGTTTCTCTTGGAGAAGTTTCTTCAGGTGTGCTAAAGGTTGATGAATTCAGGACTACAGTGGGAATTACCTTAAAGATGTACTGAAGGCCATTATACATAAACAATGCTGATTCTAACATGGGGGAGGGAAGAGTTTACAACTCTTGAAAATGATTGAGTTTTATTTGAGTTTTCCATCACAACTTATTTATTCATTTATTTATTTAGTTTGTCAAACATATACAAGATAACAAATATAGGTATAAACATGAACATGAATGTATTAAATGAGTATTAATAAATGGGGACAGCAGGACAGGGATGGTAGGCATGCTGCTGTGATTATGCATGCCCCTTACAGACCACTTAGGAATGGGGTGAGGTCCATGGTAGACAATCTAAGGTTGAAGTTTTTGGGATTTGGGGAATGTAACCACAGAGTCAGGTAATGCATTCCAGGCATTGACCACTCTGTTGCTTAAGTCATATTTTCTGCAATCGAGTTTGGAGTGGTTTACCTTGAGTTTGTATCTACTGTGTGCTCATATAATATTGTGGTTGAAGCTGAAGTAGTCATTGAAAGATAGGACATTGTAGCAGATAATTTTATGTACTACACTTAGGCCAAACCGAAGGGAACATTGTTCTAAATTGTCTAACCCAAGATTTTGAGCCTGGTGGCATAAGGTATTCTGTTGTGAGCAGAGGAGTGGAGTACTCTTCTCGTGAAATATCTCTGGACTTGCTCAATTGTATTAATGCCTGATATATAGTGCGGATTCCAGGCAGATGAGCTGTATTCAAGAATTGGTCTAGCAAACGTTTTATTTGCCCTAGTTTGCAGTACAATATTATTGGAGAAGAAACTTCGCAAGATTAGGTTAACAACTCTTAATTTATTTTATCTTATTTAATTTATATGCCGCCCTATCTCCGCAGGACTCATAACAATAAAATATCCAATAAGTATCTTAATAAATATCTTAATGCCTTTTTGGCAATGCTGTTACTATCCAATTTCATATTATAATTTGACTTCTTCACCAGGCCAGCACAATTTCAAATGTGTTGCTCCTCTCCACTTTTGCTGTTCTCTTTCTTTCTTTCTTTCTTTCTTTCTTTCTTTCTTTCTTTCTTTCTTTCTTTCTTTCTTTCTTTCTTTCTTCCTTCCTTCCTTCCTTCCTTCCTTCCTTCCTTCCTTCCTTCCTTCCTTCCTTCCTTCCTTCCTTCCTTCCTTCCTTTCTTTCTTTCTTTCTTTCTTTCTTTCTTTCTTTCTTTCTTTCTTCAATTTATATGCCCCCCTATCTCCAAGGACTCAGGGCGCTCACAACAATAAAAATGTATAATCCCTCATTAAAACAGTGAGAATTAAAATTCAGATTTAGAACAGTTAAAATTGATTAAGAAATCCCCGTCAGTCCAAGCTGCGGAACAGCCAGATCTTCAAATCACGGTGGAACGAGTAAAGGTCAGGGGCCATCCAGAGCTCCAAAGGAAATTGGTTTATCATCTTCCTGATGAAGAATTCTGGAAAGATTGAGAATTCCATCTTATTTTAAGAGCTTGGTACTTTATTGAGAAAGCACCAAATGTGAACTTACACTAGGACAGTGCAAATACCAGAAGAAGTATTTGCATTTGTGAAAAAGCATCCCTGAATTTAAAGTAAACTCAACAATTAGCTGAAACTTACAAAGATTGTATATTAAACATCCATGGGCGTTGTTGAAAGACTGGGACCACAGACTTAATAATAGTTCCAAAGGGCAAATTCTCACCAATAATGAGATCACCAGGACTATAGTAGCTTTCTTTGAAATCAATATAATCCCTGAACACACAGATGGTTTGCGGTCTCTTTGCTGTAGTTGGAGCCAAGAGCCAGAAGAGCATCAGCATCAGAAGAAGCATGACTCCTGCCTGGTCATTCTTATCACCTTCCCTCCTAGGACAGAAATCAAGGTTTGTGAGGAACCTGATTGGAAGGTTTCTCCTGAAATTTCACTAAAACTTTAGCACAGTAGATGTTCTCTTTCAAGCGGCAGACTGCTTGGCAAAGACAGAGAAACTCCACAGAAAGGCTCTCTTGAAGATTACTTTTATTCGTCAGGCATTCTCTAAACAATAACTCACAGTCACTGAAGAGATTCTTCTGATGTAGTCTGTTCCCAATTCACGTAGGTGAAATGAGGTAGCTTGTCCACATGTTGTGGGAGCAAACAGCTCCCGATAGGGCTGAAATTTCAAAACCTCACTAATCTACACATAGCAAGTTAGCCCCCACAGCCAATCAGAAGTCTGACCCAGGGGCCAATCAGAAACAGAGATGTGACCATGCGACATAAAACTACATTTCTTAAAAGCAATCCCTTAAGGGGATGGTTCTTAGCTCCTAAACTAGCTACTTACTCTATCCAGCACCTGTGTCGCCTGAATGGCCCCAGGACAAATTTATATCAACAGTGTTTCCTCTTACCTTTGTTTGGGTTATTACCATAGATGAAACGAAGGCATGTGAGTCTCTTCAAACCCCAGAGTTAGCTCTTTGCAAGACCAGCTAAGGTGACATTTCCTGCCCCCATCTGGAGAACTCAGAGATTTTTTTCTTTTAAAAGCAGGTTTCGACTTGGAAGATTTTTTTTTCTACCTAGAAATCCATAGAGGATACATGAAGAAATACCAGTCTTCTGATAATTGCAAGGCAAAGCAATTGTTCCACCCATTTAGTAATAGCTTTGCTTCATACACCAGAATGGAAAACATGTTTGTGTCTCTTCTTGTGATGCACAGAGCAGGTGGACCTAAGAGTCGTGGTGACATTGTCTATCTGACCTACACGAAACTGAGCCCCTGCATACATTATGTTGGCCTGTGCCACAGTGTCAGGTATGCCTCCTTTCAGTACTCAAGAAAGAAAAACCCCGACTCCATTTTCATAGAGAAAGGTACTTTTACTGAGTATGAACTGAATGCAACCAAAGAAAGGCAAGGTCTGAGGCAATAGGCACAAAAATCACATATAGAAAGCATCCTTAAAACATTCCCCCCAATTGTCCGGTCAGGATTATCCAATTCACATCCCCCCAGGAGTCATGTGGGGTGCAGTTTCCAATGGCTCCATCCTCCTGGTATACCACATCGATTGACCTTGAGTGATTATCAGCGCTCTTCCCAGCTGCGGAGAGACACTGAGGAAAAACTTTCTTCATTTACTCCACCAGCTCACTTCCCCTCCCCACCAGACATCCAGACAGCTCCCCCTCTCCCCCCATTAAAATGGCAGCTGAGTAAGCAAGCAATAAAAAGGCAGAGGCTGACACAGTTTGGTCAAAGTATGAGAGATAATGGGGCATGGTGGAACAATTCTGATGTGATCTAGTATAACAAAAGCTCCAAATGGTCCAGAATGCGGCCAAGTGGGTGGTGATGGGAGCGACGTGGTGCTCCCATGTGACCCCCTCCTGCACGAGCTGCACTGGCTCCCGGTGGTCTTCCAGGTGTGCTTCAAGGTTTTGGTTACCACCTTTAGAGCGCTCCATGGCTCAGGACCAGGGTACTCACGAGACCGCCTTCTGCTACCAGTAGCCTCTCACCAACCAGTTCACTCCCATAGAGAGGGGCTCTTCAGGGTGCTGTCAGCCAAACAATGTCGACTGGCGGCCCCCAGGGGGAGAGCCTTCTCTATGTGGGCACCTACCATCTGGAAAGAGCTCCCCCCGGAGATACGGAGGATCCAAGATTTACGCACTTTCCGCCGTGCACTAAAAACTTTTATTCCAACAGTCTGGTCTGGCCTAACTCTCCCTTTTAAATTGGATTTTAAATGTTTTATATAAATTGGATGTTTTTAAATATGATTTTTGAGCCCAAATTATTTAATCTATTTTTAATAGCTTTTAACTTTTGTATGCTATTTGTATTTTTATCTTAGCTGTTCACCACCCTGAGTCCCCATGGGAGTAGGGCGGTATATAAATGTGATAATAAATAAATAAATTCCAACGATCACGCAGCATAGTTGTGATCGTCAGAACCTTTTTTATTTTACTTTTTAAAAGCATATTTTTACTACTGGTTTTGGTGAATAGGTAGTAAAAAATGCTTAAAAGGGGGGGGGAGTTGGCCATGCCCACCCAGTCACATGACCCACCACATCAAGCCACACCCACCAAACCATGTTCACATAACCGGTAGCAAAATATTTTGCATTTCACAGAACTACATCAGCAAAATATCCGTATTATTCTGTCCTTATTGATAAAGTTCCTCAGATCTATTTGTAGTTGGATTTCTGCCATATGAGGTTATATAACTTAGCCTGAGCTTGTGATTCCTGATGAAGTGGACGTGGTCCTAAGAAATGTGAGCTTTTAAACTCTGTCGTGCTCCATGAAGCATGGAATCCAAATGTGGGACCCAAAGCAAATAATTAAGGCTCATAACAAAGTTTATTAGTCAATAAGTACTCACCTCCAAAAGAATAGTGGGAGATATTACCCTGCAAAGAGATGGGCTCATAATTATAGATTTAGGAAAAAAGGGAAAGTGTTCGTTTTTATGTTCTTTGTAAAACTGTTAATAAAAATTCATTTCAAAAAAAAAATGAAAAAGGACTTTTTAGAAAAGTCATCACATTCCAAATATGTTGCAAAGGCAAATCTGAATGTGGCTGACCCCTTCATTAGTTAGAGATTCTTGTCTCTTATCATATTTTCCCTACAATTCAGATCCGGCCTCAGAAGAATAATGTAGCATTTGGGGGAAAAGATACAAGCCAAGAGAGCAGCTCCAGAGGCCAAGATGGAGAAGATCTCCACAGCCACCATGGACTTCCCTTTGGTGCTCAGGTAGGTGGGGAGGAAGGAGACCCAGACACTGCAAAAGACCAGCATGCTAAAAGTAATGAACTTGGCTTCATTAAAACTATCAGGCAATTTCCTAGCTAAAAAATATGGTAGCTATGGCCTGGAAGGTCTTTGTAAAGATTCAGTATGTTGAGCCACCATGGCGCAGCGGTTAGAGTGCAGTACTGCAGTACTACTTCTGCTGACTGAAATTTGGCAGCTCAAATCTCACCAGGCTCAGCCTTCCATCCTTCTGAGGTGGGTAAAATGAGGACCCAAATTGTTGGGGGAATATGCTGACTCTGTAAGCCCTCCACCTAGAGAGGACTGTAAAGCACTGTAAATCCTAAGTACTGTTGTTATTGCTATGTTAAGCGCGATATTGGGCTGTGGAAAGTCTGAACACCCATGAGGAACACAGAGAGGAGTTTTGTCAAGAAACTTGTTCCACTTGTGGAAATGTGTGCTCTTCTGGGCATTCAGAAGAAAGGCTGAAGGAAAGCCTGGAGTAACATTGTCCATGGGGTCGTGATGGGTCGGACATGACTTCGCAACTAACAACTAAAGATGCCAGTCATTAAGGCCACCTGGAGGTTTATCTGTGTCCTCAGGCTCACCTGAGTGGTTCAAATGGGTATTGAGCTTTCTTGGACCTGTTGAAAAGTCCCGTCTGGACTACTGTAATGCTCTCTACATGGGGCTCCCCTTGAAGAGCACTCGGAGGCTCCAACTGGTCTAGAATGCAGCTGAGCAGGTGATTATGGGAGCGACTCGGCGCACCCATGTAACACCTCTCCTGCGCGAGCTGCACTGGCTCCCGGTGGTCTTCCGGGTGCAATTCAAGGTGGTGGTTGTCAGATAATAATCTGAAATGGTGCCACTGAACTGCACTGTCCATGTTGGAAGGAGGATTTTTGTGTTTATATTTTCCCTCCATAAAAGGACTGAAAGGGGAGTGCCTTAGCCACTCTATAAATACGACCTCTTTACACACACACTCCTAGGAGAAAAGAGGACAGGAGAAACACTAGAGCGAGAGAAACAAAGCAGGAGATGCAAAGACTTGCGAGGGCCAGACCTGACAGACTTACAGCTGCTCAACAACAGACATTTTGTCTCTGTCAAAATGACTAGATAAAAAGGAAATACGATCTAGCCACATTTACCTATGAAGTAAATAAGGACCAAAAGACAATGTTCTGTAATTTAAAAATGTAAATAGTTTATTGATTTTAAATAAACAAAGTTTTTCTTGATAAATGAAATCTGCCTTAATTGTAGCTGCTGAGACATTCCAAGATCTTGTTGACCTCTACAACCCAAACCTAAAACTTTTCTAACAGCGGTGACCATCTTTAAAGTGCTCCATGACTTAAGACCCAGGTACTTATGAGACCGCCTTCTGCTGCCGATAGCCTCGCACCGGCCAGTTCGCTCCCACAGAGAGGGACTCCTCAGGGTGCCATCGGTCAAACAGTGTTGACTGGTGGCCCCCAGGGGGAGAGCCTTCTCTGTGGGGGCACCTGCCCTCTGAAACGAACTGCCCCTGGAGATGCGGATGATCCCTGACCTACGCACCTTTCGCCATGCCCTTAAGACGCTATTATTCCAACAAGCGGGGCTGGCCTGGACATGATTTTTAATTGGGGTTTATTTTTAATGATTAGGCCAATGGTTTAATATGTTCTTTAAAATGTTTTTTTAAATTTTGTATTTGGACTTGTTTTATTGTTGGCTGTGCAATGCCCTGAGTCCTTCGGGAGAAGGGCGGTCTAGAAATTAAATAAAATCTAAATCTAAATCTAAACCCTTGGCTTTCACGTTTATGACAATCACCAGATTGAGAGGGACATTTCCTTAATCAGCCTCTCCCTGCTCTCCAGAAGGGGTCAGATGACTCTTTGAGCAGGAGCTGGGAGTTCAGAAGACACCAAATTACACAATGGTCCCAAGCATGGCAGAGCAAGTTCATACAGGATCAAAGAGGGAGAGTTTCCCAGTACTGAGAAGACCAATATTCCAGAGCTGCTTGGTTTTGCTGGGATTCAAATTGCTCCTCCTCATCCAGCAGCCTTTCAGGCACTGGGACAAATCTTCAACAGTCAACGGTTGTAAAACTGAATATCATCAGTATATATGATGATACCTGAACTCAAATTGAGAAGAGCTCCACCTTGTGGCCAGGAGCTCAGTTTCATGTATGTCCAATTCCCAACTTCACCTTGACTCTCAAATCCACCCGCTCTCTAGATTAGCAACGGAGAGATAAACATGTTTTCCTCCTTCTGATGCACAAAATAATACCTAATGCTAAGTGGTCAGGACCATTGCTTTTCTTTACAATTATCAGAAGAACAGTCATGTTTAATGTATCCCCTATGGATTTCTTCCCATGAAAACCTTCCAAGATAAAAAACTGCTGTAAAAAAATATGCTTTGAATTCTCCAGGTGGGGGCAGGATGTGTCATTTTAGCATGTCTTGCGAAGAGCTAACTCCTGGATTTGAAGAGACTCACATGCCTTCGTTTCCTCTTTCCGCAGCTCAAACACAGGTAAGAGGAAATGTTGATATACTGTAAATTTGCCCAAAAGCCATCCAGGTGGAACAACCTGTCTCTATTGTGCAGGTGAGATTTCAAGCGCTATCTGCAATTTCAGTTATACATAATCCTTAATTTCTCTTCTAGGAGAGATGGTGAGAAGAGTGACTGGGGTGTCTCTCTTGCTGCCGCTTTTCTGCTGGCTCCTGCCTCCAATGTCTGTGAAGATACAACATTCTTCCAAGATTAAACCTGCTCTAAAAAACATGCTTTGAGCTCTCCCATTGAAGGCAGGCCATGTCACTACACCTTGCCTGGCAAAGAGCGAACTCCTGGGTTTGGAGAGACTTGCCTGGTCTTAGCCCAAAGACATACAAGGAGAAGCATGGTTGATATCAAATTGCCATAAAGCCCTCCAGGTTGGATGGACAGTCTCTCTTGTGCTAAAGCTCTGGTGAGATTTCAAGTGCTACCTGCAGTTTAGCTTCTATACAAACCTTGATTTCTGATCTTGGAAGGAAGGTGAGAAGAATGCCTGGGCTTCCTCTCCTCCTCCTGCTGCTGCTCTTCTGGCTCCTGCCTCCAATTTCTGCAAAGAGGATGCAAACTGTATGTGTATTGTCAAGGTCTTTGGAGATTCTGGAGGACTATTACAAGCCTGGTGATCTCATTATTGGTGGGAATTTGCCCCTAGCAACCATTGTTTTTTCTTCTTATGGCCCATCTTTTCATAAAGACCCATCCCTGCGTATTTTACCAATTTTGTAAGTTTCACCTGCAGGGAAAATTTGTACATAACTGTTTGCTTTCTTTGGGATTTAATGGAATGGAATGGAATGGAATGGAATGGAATGGAATGGAATGGAATGGAATAGAATAGAATAGAATAGAATAGAATAGAATAGAATAGAATAGAATAGAATAGAATAGAATAGAATAGAATAGAATAGAATAGAACAACAGACATGAAAGGAAATTTATAGGTCATTTAGTCCAACCCTCTGCCCAAGTAGGAGACCCTACACCAGGGGTCCTCAAATTTTTTGAACAGGGGGCCACTTCAGGGTCCCTCAGACTGTTGGGGGGCTAGATTGGCTAGGTGGGTGCCCACCTAGAATCATAGAATAGAATAGCCCCATATGACTATTCAATCATAGAATAGTCATATGGGGCCCTCCATATGACTATTCTATGGAGGGCATATGGCCCTCCATAGAATAGAATAGAATAGAATAGAATAGAATAGAATAGAATAGAATAGAATAGAATAGAATAGAATAGAATAGAATAGAATAGAATAGAATAGAATAGAATAGAATAGAATAGAATAGATATTCTTTTTTGGCCAAGTGTGATTGGACACACAAGGAATTTGTCTTTGGTGCATAAGCTTTCAGTGTACATAAGGAGAATAAAATACATTCATCAAGAATAAAAAGATACAACACTTAGTGATAGTCAAGGTTACTAATAAGCTATCAAATCGTATTAGGAAACAGTATAAAAAACAATATAAATTGGAAGATACAAGCAACATGATTATAATAATAAGTGGGAATAGATAGATACTAGTAAGGAAGAGAAGAATAATAGTAATACAGTTTTAGTAAATTATTTGACAGTGTTGTGGGAATTAATTGTTAAGCAGAGTAATGGCATTCGGGGGAAAAACTGTCCTTGTGTCTAGTTGTTCTGGTGTGCAGTGCCCTATAGCATCATTTTGAGGGTAGAAGTTGAAACAATTTATGTCCAGGATGCGAGGGGTCTGTAGATATTATCACAGCCCTCTTTTTGACTCGTGCAGTATACAGGTCCTCAATGGAAGGCAGGTTGGTAGCCATTGTTTTTCTGCAGTTCTAATGATCCTCTGAAGTCTCTGTCTGTCTTGTTGGGTTGCAGAGCCAAACCAGGCAGTTATAGATGTGCAGATGACAGACTCAATCATTCCACTGTAGAACTGAATCAGCAGCTCCTTGGGCAGTTTGATGGAGTCCATTCAGAAGTGCTATGTTCTCAATGTCTTAGCCTAGTTTTAACCCTTGTGCTTTTTTTTTCAAGAATGAACCAGGCTTATAAAAATGCTAGAATTCTTAATCTTTCCAGAACTCTTCATCAGGAAGATGATAGACATGAACTGTGAGGAGGGAGAACAAATAAGAAACCATGTGGGTCTAGTGAAGAAGTTGATATATAATGTTAATCTGAGAAGGAAAGCCATGGTAGAATTCTCAAAGAAAACTGCAATCATTTTTCAATGTGGACACTAAAAATCCAACAAAAAACCATCAGTTTTGGGAATCAGAAGTGCTCATGAATAACAGCCTTCAGTAAATTGGTATTGTGATCCTCCCATAATGGAATCCTGTGCCCAGCAATGGTTTTCAGACCCAAAGAAGATATTCCAAGAGAGACACAAATCGATTAGGTGCTAGAATAGAATTTGTGAAGGATTACAATCACTGGAGCAAAATAGGGAAGGGAGGGATGATCAAGGGGTATAAAATAGTCTGTGATTGGATAGAGAGTTTAATCAAGGATGTCCTTTATAAAAATCCAAACCCAATGAAACATGGCACATCCACCAAGGAACAACACAAAAGACAAGACAAACTCCAACTGCATTTATGAGTGTTCCTATAATGTTCTCCAATATTTTCCCCCCGTACTATAGAGTCGTACCTAAGAAATACCAGCAGTTTCTGGCCTTGGT
Organism: Coluber constrictor foxii; assembly: GCA_038048745.1. NCBI lineage: Eukaryota > Metazoa > Chordata > Lepidosauria > Squamata > Colubridae > Coluber > Coluber constrictor. The sequence continues at coordinate 7,571,589 of CM075958.1, read as the reverse complement.
GTTTGCAACCAGAGAGGTCAACAAGGATCTGGTTCTCCTACCCAACATCACCCTTGGCTTCCACATCTACAACAATCACGAGATGGAGAGAGAGATTACTTTAATCAGCCTCTCTCTTCCATCCACACGAAGACAGATGGTTCCAGGTTACAAATGTGACGGACAGGACATTCTGCTCTCTGTCATTGGAGGTCACGATTCCAAATCCTCAAGGCAGATGGCCTCCATCTTCAGCATCTTCAAGCTCCCACAGGTAAGGGATTTCTGTTGGATAACAACGTGGAGTAGACTAGCAAAAGAAACACAGAAGCTATGATGACCCAGGGCTGGGCATGGAAGCAACACCGCCAGAACGTAGGCATAACTCCCCTTTATTGGGGGAAAGTTGTTCCAACTTTCCCCCAAAAGTCCCATCGTTCACTGCAAATCCAGGAGGAAAGCTCTAAACACACACCTCCAATAGTTCCTGGTTGCTATTAGTCCAGAGGAGTAGCACAGTTCTGAGAGCAGCCCCAGTTCAGAGAATTTGGTCCTAGGGAGTCCTCATCACAAGAAGAGTTCATTGGGAGACACACACACACACACACACACACACACACACTGACAAAGAAATAAAGAGAGACTAGTCTCAAACTGTAATAGATAGGATTAATGAGAAACAAACCTGCCTGATCACAAGGTCACGGACAAGGCAGCAAATTGCAATGGCTGACAGGCTAACATCATCCCCCACTGATAAGCAAGCTAGGAGGGAGGAAACAGTAGGAATTAAGTCTCCATCATCCAGCATGACAGCAGCAAAATACAGCACAGCTGTATTACAAGTGGGAGATGGCTGGAAGGGCCTATTATATGCGCAAGGGCCAAATTGATTAATGGCAGAGATCTCTGTAATGGTAGTTTTATACTCTGACGATGTCAGCAGATGGCTGATGAAAGCTTAGTAAAATAAAATTTTAATTATTTTAAAATTTTAAGTTCCGGAGCTCGCAGGATGTCTGCTTCTTTCTTTACATATATGTGTGTGTGTGTGTGTGTGTGTGTGTGTGTGTGTATAATTTTATTCATAAACACTTTTGAATACAATGTATTATCAGGGTATATCATTTACATTTCTTAAAAAAGAAAAAAAAGCCAAATAGGAAATAGTAAGAAATATTAAGACATGAACTAATAACAGTAATAACAATAATATAATAACACATGTACTGAAAATGAAAACAATAATATAACCAAAGAGTTTTAACTAAATTTCTTTTTATATTGGCTTATTTACGTTTTTGTTAATTAGAATGATTGTAGTTATAAACCTTCTCTATTATTAATACATGAGCCAAGGTGGCACAGTGATTAGAGTGCTGTACTGCAGCTACTCCAGCTGACTGCTAGTTCAGCAGAGCAGCAGATCAAATCCCACCAGCTCAAGGTTGACTCAGCCTTCCATCCTTCCGAGGTGGGTAAAATGAGGAGCCAGATTGTTGGGGGGCAATATGCTATTTAGTATACTGTCGATTGTTGTAAGCCACCCAGAGTCCTCAGAGAGTAGGCGGCATAGAAATATGATTAATAATAATAAAAAAATAAAAATACAAACTTTCATAGTCTTTCTTCCTCTAACTTCTACCTCTTGTCTCTAACCACTCATAGAATCTATTCCAAATCAAATAATATTCTCTGTCTTCTTTATCTTTTATTTTTAAAGTTAGCTTGTCCATTTCAGCACAGTCAAAAAAATTTTCAAATTAGTTCCTCATCTGGTGGGGTGTTCTCATTTTTCCAGTATTTAGCAAATATAATTCTTGCTGTTGTCAATATATGTAAAACTAAATATGTGGTCCCTTTATCAAAACGCTCTGGTATTATGCCCAACAAATATATTTCTGGTTTCAGATATATATTCTGTTTAGTTATCTTTTCCAGCCAGCTATGTATTTTCTCCCAATATTTTCTTCCTTTGGTACACATCCACCACATATGATAATAAGTACCAAGTAAAGACAATTCTTGTTTCTGACAAGCACCCCTACCAACGGTGTCTCTTTAAATCTCATTCCCGAGGTGAGCCTTGTGAAGAGGGGTGGGGCGCCCTTCTCCTGAATTGTTGGGTTGCCCTAGGCCCGTGATGGTGAACCTATGGCACAGGTGCTACAGGTGGCATGCGGAGCCATATTGGTGGACACTGAGCTCAGCTCTGGCATGCATGCGTGTGCCAGCCACCTGATTTTCGGGCCTTCTGGGCCCACCAGAAGTCAGGATACACACTGTTTCCGGCCTCTGGAGGGCCTCGGGGGGGAGCCATTTTGCCCTCCCCAGGCTCCTAGAAAGGCTTTGGAGCCTGGGGAGAGCAAAAAACAGGCTTACCGGGCCCTCTGGGCCATCACATGCCAAAAGCAGGGAAGCACAGGGGGGTGTATAGAAATATGGATGTGGGCACGTGTGCGTGTGACCGCATTGTGCTCCCTCTGCTTTTGGCACGCGATGGATCACTGCTCTAGGCTGTTCCTGCCTCTTCTCCATTCTCTGGGCCGGGGATGGTGGGGGCAGGTAACTGTTCATAGCCAGAACTCTGTCACTCCTCTATCCGCTGCCTGCCCTCTCCTCCCCTTTTGCTTGGTCATCCTGCACCTTCTCTCCTTCACTGGCAACCCTTCCCAGGCCCAAGGGACCGGGGATTGCCTCATCCTGCTCCTCCAGTCATTCCTCCATCAGACCTAGCTCTGTCTCATCCTCCTCCTCTGACCCAGGCTCTGATTAGAGAATCAATGCTACATTTTATGTGTCAAATAATTCCAGTGAGATACATATTAAGATAATTCTGAAATTCTCTGTTTGCTAAGAGGAATTCCTTCCCTGACTTATTCTTTAAAGAAAGAGTATCCATCTTTTTGGTGCAGTTTATTCTCAGATTGATGGGTTGTCCCTTATGACCTGTCAAAACTAAACAAAGTATGTTAAATGATGACATCTCTTAAGAAGGGACAAAGTAAAGCTTGCCACTCAAAGTGAGTCAGCTGCTGGGTCAATCAACCACAAATATTGACTGATAAAATCACCATAAAACTTTTCGCTGTCCTTGACATAAGTATCTCACCTTCTCTAGCTTGGTGTTGGCTTTGAGTTCTCTCAGGGAGAGAGAAGAGTTTATCCTTCCTTCTTCCGGATCAATCCCAAGGAATTTCACCAGTATGTAGGTTTGGTGCAGCTGCTTCTGCATTTCCAGTGGAACTGGATTGGTCTTCTGGCCCCTGATAATGACAGTGGAGAACATTTCATCTCATCTCTGATGCCAATGCTCCAAGAGAAGGAGATCTGTCTGGCCTTCACTGAAAAGCTGAAGTCAGATTTTCTTGGTACTACAAAGTTGAAATTACTTAGTATTTTCAAAACCTGGTCTAAAGCTGAAGTGATGATTCTGTTTGGAGATTCCAATAGCATTATAAATATACTGGCAGCAATGAATGCTCACAAACAATGGACAAGAACATCATTTTACAAAGTTTGGATTTTAACTTCCCATTGGAAAGTTAGTATGGTGGGATCTCAAGACATATTGAAAGATCTAAAGCTCTTCGACGGGTCTCTGCATTTTAGGGACCACACCAGGGATGTCTCAGAATTCAGCCATTTCCTACTATCTTTAGACCCTTTGAACCCACAAGGAGACAACTTTCTCCCACCATGGTGGGAAATGGTCTTTGATTGCAAGATCTACAAACCAGGTGAAATTGCTCCAGCCCAGCAAAAAACATGTACTGGAAAGGAGAATTTAAACATTCTGTCAGCTTATATCTTTGAAAGAAGCATGACAGGTGAAAGTTATAATATCTACAATGCTGTTTATGCTCTGGCACACGCATTACATGCAATGGATGGATCAGGAGTGAGATCAGCCATGAGGAGGATTGGAAAGAATTTCTCAAATATCCAGTCGTGGCAGGTAATTTCTGGGACTTTTTATCCAGTCCACAAATTCTTATAGAGGAAGCTCCCAATATACATTTTTCCGATTATTGATTAAATGTCCTCATGCTATCATATCAATGCATCTCACCACAGGTTAAAGCAGCAATTAATTAAGAACTATAATATGAATTAAGTATAAACTTTTCTTGAAAGTGGGTAGAGGAAGAAGAGAGAAGGGAACCAAACCACATGTCCATAAGATCCAAAGTGGATATTTTATAATGTGTGGGAACAGTGGTATAACTGGATAGAACGGAGATAGATTGAAGATAGATAGTTATTAAGTACAAGTAATAGATAAAATAAGAAAATTAGTTATTAAGAAAATAGTTATTAAGTACAAGTAATAGATAAAATAAGAAAATTAATTTTTGTAAATAATGCATGAATTATTGTCACAAGAAAAACACCACAATTAGCTGTTCTTGAGTGAAATATTTTTTATGTTTTTAATGTAATAAAAGTTTAATAAAGTGTTTATTTAAAAAAAAAGATCCAAAGTGGAAAGTCCTTGCGATAAAAGTCTTGTAAGGTCTTCAATGATTTCAGAAGGTGGCCACTTTAGAGAGGATGTCTCAGCCCAGAGCAAACATGACAATCTGGGGGCATTTGTGCAAGATGCTTCAAGAGGTTGGTGGAAGTCCTAATGGACATATTTGCAGAACCACCTTAGTTTCCTTCAGTATTTAGCCAGACTCCAACCAATAAAATGACAACCAACTCAATCCATTTTAATCTTAGATTATATTTCTATGGCTTAGCATCCTGAGGGATGCCACCCCATTTGTTTAGCTTGTGATCTGCTGCACTATGTGACTTGTTGTGTGGAAGCAGCACACACAGCAGGACTCAAAGTGGATCTAATGGGCTCCTGATCTGAAAGTCAACATAATTTTCGGCATCAAAGGCTGAAAGTTGAATCTCTCTGGACAGTGAAGTGACAAGCCAGGACAGGAGCTTCCTTCCATAGGGTCTCTCTTGATTAGACCTGGTTTCTACATTCTGCTGTCTTTGACTATGAGCTAGTCAATCAATCAGAATAGAGCTGGAAGGGACTCTGGAGGTCTTCTAATCCAACCTCTTGCTCAAGCAGGAGACCCTCTACCATTTCAGACAGGTGGCTGTCCTGTCTCTTCTTTAAAACCTCCAGTGATGGAGCACCCATAACTTTTGGAGACAAGCTGTTCTACTGGTGAATTGTCCACACTGTAAGGAAGTTTCTCATTAATTCCAGGTTACATTAATTCCTTGATCTGTTTCCATCCATTGTTTCTTGTCCTGCTCTCTTGTTTTTTGGAAAATAAGTCGACCCCCTCCTCTTTATGTCTAGAGAAAATCAGTGTAATTTTGCATCGTTCTACAGATGCAGATTACGGTTCTACAGATACAGATTAAATACAGAAATTATTTAATCATTCCTAAAATGCATTTCTCACTTACAAGACCTGGAGCCAAAGAAAGCATTTACAAATGCATACAGCTAAGAATCACAGGAGCAACAGCATACTATAAAATCTAGAGTGTGCCATTAAAATCCTTATAAGTAGGAACATTGTGGTAGAACTAGATTTGAAGAGGTCATGATACAAATGCTCAGTGATAATATGTCATCCTGGGGAAAGAATTAAATTTTTGGTGTTACTCCTAATTGACCAGATCTCCATCAAAGGAACTCCTCTAGTTTCTTAGACATACACCTAAATCCTAGGATGATGTTTAACAAAGAATCATCAAAGGGATGATATGTTGTATGTAAGCCGCCCTGAATCCTCAGGGAGAATGGCGGCATATAAATCACGATAATAAATAAATAAATATCTCATGTATAGCTATCTATCAATTTCTCCAATTTATGGAGCGATCTTTTCTTTCAGACTCTTCAATATTTGAGGAAAGTTCAGTTTAACAACAATGCTGGAGATGAAGTTGCTTTCTCCGAAAATGGACTAGGTTCTGCTCGATTTGATCTTCTCAACTGGGTTTTCCTCCCCAATCAATCTTTTGTCTCCAGGAAAGTTGGGAAAATAGATCCTGGGGCTCTCCAAGGCCAGGATTTCACAATTAACTCTGATGCAATCGTCTGGGCGACAAAGGTAAGCTGGAAGGAAATGTTGCAAGATCCAGGAAAGATTCATGGAAAAATTCTTCTGGGGATGCAGAACATCCTTCCAATTTGAAAAATGGTCAATTTAGTCAGAAAATATGGCAGTCACTTGGTAAAAAAAATCTGCTTTACATGTGTTGGAAGAAACATCCTTCTGGGTTCTGCTCCAAGTGGGGAAAAAGACACTGGAAACATGGAGACTGCTTGGAAAGATGGTTTAATGGTGGACAGGATCACATGGCTTGAGTTCCTGAACAGAAAAGGGGGCAGATACAGGGAGTTTTCGGGTTTTTATGCTCTCTCTGGCTTTGCATTTCCTGGGGGCCCGAAAGAGTATCCTGATTGGTTGTCAGACTTCCAGGAGGTGGGGGGTCTCAGCTAGTCTTGCTGGCTGATGGTCACATGTGCTTCCCCAGTCACATGCTTCCCAGGTCACATGTGGTGAGTTTCTGCTGCTATTGTGTAGAGGGCTAATCCTATCTTGTTGGATCTTTGGCAATTCCTACTATCTCTGATGAAGGAGGTAGATCTTTGTTATGTAGAATAGACTGGCCCAGGCCTTAATGGCCCATTGACAAACAGTGGGGGCAGGAAGATGGGAGCAGCTTCAAAACATGCTTATCCATTTCTCATCCAGGGAAATATAATATTCTGCCTCTTTTTAATATTTCCTAAAATATTCCATTCTTCTAGGACGGGGTGGGTGCTAACCTCCTACACATGTAAGACATCTGAGATTAGATTTGTGCCAGTCCACAAAGAGTTGGGAAATGGAAGGACCTTTGCTTAAAAACCAGGATGCAGTTAAAGGATGTGGCAATGACTTCCATACACCATTTCCATTCAGTTGGATCCTCATGAATGTCTGATGTAGAAATGCTATAGCTAAATATCACAAGACCTCTTTTTCAGGTTGAGATCCAAGTTCCAATCTCCAGCATCCATTGGTGGGTCGGGAGTGCCACTGGTCCAAATCCCTCAAGAGCTTCTCCTGGTTTCTGGTAGATGGTAGTGAACCATTTCATTTGATGGTATTCTGAACATAGAAATAGGAATATAGAATAGAAATAGGAATAGGAATATAGACGTGGAATAATTAGAGATGCTCATTGCTTAGGTCATCTCAAGCATTTTTCTTTTCTCTTTCAGAAGGTGCCCTTTGCCAGGTGTGGCATGAAGAGGTGTCATGCAGGAGAGAGGAGAAGAGTTCCAGAAGGAGAGCAGGTTTGCTGCTATCGATGTGACCCTTGTCCAGAAAGGACCATTTCTAAACAGACAGGTAGACCAGAGTTCAAATGTAAATAGCAATAGCACTTCAATTTATATACAGCTTCACAGTGCTTTGCAGTCCTTTCTAAGCTGTTTACAGTGTCATCATCTTGCTCCCAACAATCTAGATCTTCGTTTTCCTTGGAAGAATGAAAGTTAGGGTCTGATCTGTCCCCCCCCCCTTCAGAGACCCACAAAAACACAGCCAGCCGAGGGTTAAGAATCACTTGGCACACTCCGCAGTTCTTATCTCAACCTTGGCAGCGATATGCACACCGTCTGCCAAGGACTTTATTGGTTTACACAAACAAGAAAATCACCTACGTAGCTTTGCCGTTCATCTAGCTTCCAAGACTACGAGGTTGCTCCGTTTGTTTAGCTTTGTTCGTCACGAACTTCGTGACTCACTGGCCTGTCTTATATAGACAGGCTTCTGGGTGTGGTCCAGTGACTCACTGATCCCATGACTCCAATCAGTGACTCAGGACTATTTCCTCATACGCCGCAGCTGCAATACTCTTTTGTCTCGCCTTCTTTGGCGTGCGTCCAGGAATGACGTCTCTCCCTCACTCTCATCTGAGACACCTGTTTCCCCACTACTTGGCTCTCTTTCAGCTGGCACCTGAGCCGGTGCCAGAGGGGGGGGGGCTGGGAGATCTGGCTGGCTCCTCTTCCTCCTGCTCAGAGCTTCCTTCCTCCAAAGGGATAGGCTCAGAGGACGGGGCCACAACAGGGTCAACCTTGAGCCAGTGAGAATCCAATAGCCAAACTGCTGGCAGCCAGCAGTCAGCAGAAATAGCCTGCAATACTGCATCTAACCACTGCACCGCCATGGCTCAATCTTCCAGGATTTATGGAAGCCATTCAGTAGATCAAAATACTTGTTGTCATTGTTGTCATTTTTAGTAAGACTCACATGCAATCATACTTTTCAGGAAACCCCTTCAGTTTATGGATCTAAATTAGGGGTGTCAAACTCGTGGCCCTGTGTTTTAGCAAAGGGGAAACAGTTGTGATACATCATGTGGTGACAACGTGACACCTCGAGTTTGACACCCATGATCTAAACTGCCTTGGCTCCACATGCCACATTCCCACAATTTCATAGAGGACAATTTTAGGACACAATTTATGAATCCCCAACTTGTATTTTGACTCCTAGTTTAACATCCAAATTGGGGAAAAAACAATTTCCAATCTTTTCCTGAAGGAGTGGGCTATGAGGTTCAAGCTTCAATTTTTATTGTTTAGCGGGTGCTTCTTCAATCGGCACCATTAATCTCTGAGGAGATCCATCCATCTATATCTGTTAGATAGAGCAGAAGGGAGCAAAAAAAGTGTGAATGAACGGAGTTTAAGTATAGAGCAGAGACATTAAGGAAGGGATAACCAACGAATAATGTACACCAAAACCAAATGGCAACATTCCTGGCTAAGAGATCTAGCTGTCTTCTTTGGGTTCCAGGATAAAATGGGGGAAGAAACCGATTGGCAAATCTGAAATTGAAAGCCACAGTAGTCACAGTGGTGTCCACTGATATTGTGGCTCCGTTGCCTGAGCCTGCGTCATCAGCAGGAGGACTCTGAGAGTGAGGGAGAGGAGTTGGCAAGGCCTCCTTCTCCAGGACTCTCCTCTCTGGCAATGCCTCCGGAGGACACCGAAGGGCAGGAGATAGGCCCAGAGCCAAGCTCGACCCCGCAGCCACAGGAGGACATTGACGAGGAGAGTGAGTTTTTGTTGGATCCTCACCAGCGTTGGAGAGACAGGAGAGCCCAGCAGAGGAAAAGGCATGGTCGTGATTAGCTGGTGAACCACGCCTCCCAGACTATATAAGAGAGGGATTGCAGTCGTATCTTTGTGATGAACAAAACAAAGATTCATGGATCCCGGTTTTGAATCGGGCCTGCGTCTCAGCTTTGGTGGTATGTATGTGACTGACCTATTAATAAAGTTAATAGCATAGTGAATGGATAGGTGGAACTGAACTAATCCTCCTTGCTGGCTAATCTATCCTTCAATCATTATAAGTGCAGCATGATTTCCTTGAACAAATGAATTCTTAAACAAAGATTCTTGATTTCAGATGCAGCTCATTGTGACCCCTGCCCAGAAGACCAATATCCCAACAAGGACAACGACCAATGCATTGCCAAGAAGATCCACTTCCTTGCCTATCAAGACACTCTGGGATACATTTTAGTTTTTCTCACTCTTTTTCTCTCTGTGAGCACATGTGCAGTCCTGGTGATTTTCTATAAACATCATGACACACCAATTGTCAAGGCCAACAACCGAGACCTCACCTACATCCTCCTGGTCTCCCTCCTGCTCTGCTTTCTCTGTTCTTTCCTCTTCATTGGTCAACCAGGGAAGCTCACCTGTCTCTTCCAACAATCTGCCTTTGCCATTCTCTTTTCTCTGGCGGTTTCCTCTGTGTTGGCAAAAACTGTCATGGTGGTTCTGGCCTTCATGGCCACCAAGCCAGGGAATAAGACAAGGAAACTCTTAGGAAAATCACTGACCAACTCCATTGTCGTAGCCTGTCCCCTGGTCCAAGCACTTCTTTGTGCCACCTGGTTGGTCACCTCTCCTCCATTTCCCAACTTGGACTTTCATTCTGTGTTTGGAGAATCTGTCTTGGAATGTAAGCAGGGTTTAGCTTTCATGTTTTACATTGTCCTTGCCTATCTAGGTTTTCTGGCCCTCATCAGTTTCATAGTGGCCTTTCTGGCTAGGAAATTGCCGGATAGTTTTAATGAAGCCAAGTTCATTACTTTTAGCATGCTGGTCTTTTGCAGTGTTTGGATCACTTTCCTCCCCACCTACCTGAGCACCAAAGGGAAGTCCATGGTGGCTGTGGAGATCTTCTCCATCTTGGCCTCTGGAGCTGCTCTCTTGGCTTGTATCTTTTTCCCCAAATGCTACATTATTCTACTGAGGCCGGATCTGAATTGTAGAGAAAATATAGTAAGAAACAAGAATTTCTAACTAATGCAACAGCCGGCCTCATTTATATTTGTCTTTGAGGCATATTTAGAATCTGATTTTTAAAAAAAAGTTGACAAGAAGGACGAACTTGTCCATTAAAGAATTCCTTATCAAGTTCTACAACTGATTACATGTCAGGTCTCATAGATCTCTATTGGGACACTACCATTCTGGGGGGAGGGGGAGGCTTGTGTGAGATTCCTTGTGCAGGGTTTCATTTACTTTGCTTTGCTGTACCTTGTGGGAAATAGGGAAGGGGAAAGGAATGTGCTTTGAGCCATCTGCTTTATCTCACCACTAGAGAAAGTGAAATTGAAGCACCTGGGAATTTAGAGTTATCATCATCTCTATCTGAGATTCTCAAGACATCTTCACACTTTGGGATTGGCTCAATGTTGAATTGGACATTGAGAGGGGCTTTGCTTGTAGCTGTTTAGCCTAACGCTTTGAGTGGGAAACTTCAGGTCCTTCCTGCACTTCCTTTGCTATCACTGTCTTTCAATAAAAGATTCCTTTCAAATGAAAATTGTTTCAAGAGTTCTGCTTTCTTGAGAAGACTGACGAGGCCGGACCTTACATTACAATTTACCTGTGGTCAGCAACCATCATCCAGTCTTTGTTTATCATGTTTTCAAAGTTTGATGGGAAGCTTGTTCATAAAGATCCACTTATTATTACAAGGAGGAATTTTTCTTGTTTATTCCTTTTAATTTAGTTCATTTTTTAAGTTCGTGTTTTAAAGGGATGGGTTCAGTGTTTTTAAGGACATACGGCTGTTTCCTTAAATACCTGAGTCTTTATGGAATTGCCTACCACTATTCAATGATTTTTGAAATGGTAGCATTTAAAATCCCCTCACATCCAGATCTGCTCTACTTCCTTATTAATGTCAGGCATAATTTTCCTCAGATGGATGAGCAAAGTATGTCATAACTGTATGCAGTATGTTATCATCTCTTGTGACATTTCATCTCTTGGTCTTTCTTGTTAAGCCCTGGTGCTCTACAAGAACTTTCTGCAGAGAGAATCTGCCAAGGAATAATTCAACCCAGGATCATAATCTAATTTCCTTAATGAATTTTCTATATGTTACTAGCAACGTAATCCAGGGCATGAGAGTCATTCCAGCTTCCTAACTCATGTCAGGAGGCATGTGCAAATCACCCCCTCCTGTGACACGTAGTTAATTAAAGGTGATAAATAGCACCTTGGGGGAACCTGGGAGGAACCCGAGAGCCACTACAGCTCATGGAACAGACCTCTAACATGGGTGAACCTAGAAGGGCCCAATATTGGGAGACCTCTTCATTTTGAACCAGCTGCAGTTATTCAAGGGGTCTTCAAGAGTAGCCCCAATGCAAGAACATTGCAACGTGTTTGTGTGACACAAAATTCAACTGGTGAGGAGGCAGTCAGTTCTGTCATTCAGACGATTTGGATCGTCCAGTTTCTTATAGGTACTTACGTTCGGTCTAAGTCAATGTCTTTATTGATGACCCCGTATGTAGAGTATCAGTATTCAGAGATCTGAGCTTCTACGCATGCCCAAGATGGCGACCATACCTTGGGCGTCCTAGGAAGAGGGGCGTTATGGCTGGCTTTTAGCAGGTCCCTGGGGGCTGCAGTCCATCGGCAGCCCCCTGCCCAGCCAGCGGAATATGCAGCCAGCACGCTGGTGGGCTTGTTGCCTGCCAGCGTGCGCCAGAAGATGCTGAAGACCCCCGCCGCCTCCATCGCCTAGAACAGCTGAGAGGCGCGATGGAGGATGGCGGCGCGGTGCGGCGCGGCTGGGGGGGGGCGGCGAAGACGAGAGTGAGCGGCGAGGGACGAGCGGCAGCTGCAGTAAGAGGGCAGCCATGCCTGGAAGATCTCCGCCGTTTCCCCCCCCCCGCTCTTTGAGACAGCTGAGAGGCGCCGCGGAAGATGGCGGCGCGGCGGGGGGGGCGGCGAAGATGAATTTGAACGGCGAGGGGCGAGCGGCAGCTGCAGCAAGAGGGCAGCAAGAGGGCAGCCGTGGCAAAGCCCTTGGAACCTTTTTGGAGGGTCCCGCCGCCCTTAAACAGCTGGGCAGCGCTGCGGAGTCCGTTATTTTTGCCTGGAAGATCCCCGCCGTTTGCCTGGAAGATCCCCGTCGTTCCCCCCCCCCTGCTTTTTGGGATAGCTGAGAGGCGCCGCGGAAGATGGCGGCGCGGCGGGGGTGGTGGTGAAGATAGCGTGGCATGAAGGTGGCCAGCGAACGATGGCAGCGATGAGACTGGGGGGTTAACCACTCTAGCGGGTCCCCAGCAGCCAGCGGGCTTATGGCCCTATTAGAGGCTGTTGAGGGTCCCCTTTCCCTCTATCTCGCTTGGCCTCTGCTGGCCCTTAAACCTGCCCGCCTTTTTATTATCAGCCCGCCACTCCCAGAGTGGTGCTTCGGACCTTTCTGACGTGATTACCAGCTTTTGGCGTTTCCATCTGCATCTTATTACTCCGCTGGCTGGTTATGAGATGACAGGCCAGCGCACGGGAGGACTGTGGAACCGGTTGTTACCATCTATCTGAGGGGGTGCCACACCCACAGGACAAATTCGCCAGGCCACGGTGGGAGAGTGGCCTTGGACTTTCCAACGTACTTTTACCTGTGCCGGTTGAACCACTGTGAGAGGGTGGCTTGGACATTCCCCCTCAGGGACAGAATGCAGAGTCCCCGGGTCGCTACCGTGAGAGGGTAGCGGCGTCCCTCTCCTGATTGCCCTGGTCCTGCATGAGGACATCTGGAATTATGGACCTATGCCATGCCCCATTTTCCTGTCTTATTTGTTGGATGCTTTCAAGGTCCACGCTTCTTGCCCTGCGAGATTCCCCCCTCTCGCGGGTTTGGCCCTCCACGTTATCGAGGGCCTACCTTAATGACGGGTCTTGGGACCCCGAGAGGTGGCATGCTGCGAAACGGGGATTGAGGGGTTTTTTAACTGTTCTCTTAAGGGGTGCTTTAGGGGGTTCTGGGGTGGGGGAGGGTGTGGGTTTGGGGGGAAACCCGGAGGGGAAAGGGACAGGCCTGGCAGTCTGTGATGCCACGGGAGGTGTAGTTGCTGGAGGCAAAAGGGCTCCGATCGAGCCCTCTGTTGAGGGTGGGGTGATTCCTACGTTATGTGGGAGGGGCAGATATGGCGAGAGCAGGGGACCATATCGTGTGGTGGGGGCACGCACTCGCTGTCTTCGAGCGATTGCTTGCCCCGGTCCCCTGAGCTATTCCCGTTCCCCGGGTTGTTCAGAGTCTCAGGACCCGAGGCTCCGGCTGCTGTTATGCAACGCGAGGTCCGTTGTAAATAAGGCCCCCCTCATATGTGATCTTCTTCAAGAGGGGGGTGCGGACCTGGCTGGTATCACCGAGACCTGGTTGGGCCACGAGGGGGGAGCCCCCCTTGTGGAGATGTGCCCACCGGGTTTCCTTGCATTTCACCAGCCGAGAGCCCAGGGCAGGGGTGGGGGAGTAGCGGTCGTGATTAAGGAAGGTCTGGGTCCGAGGGAGGCCACTGTACCTCAGATAGCCGGGTGTGAGTCCATCTATGTGAGGTGGGGCCCTGGTGGGCAGATGGGTTTGTTAGTCACGTACCTGGCTCCCTGCCACGTGGCAACAACCCTGCCCGAGCTTCTCAATGTTATAGCCGAAGTGGCGGTTGTTACTCCCAGGCTTATAGTCATGGGGGATTTCAACCTGCCATCTATCGGTGAGGCATCTGAGTTGGCTCGGGAGTTCATGGCTTCCATGACGGCCATGGACCTGACCCAGGTAATTCAGGGCCCGACTCACGTTGGTGGACACACCCTGGACCTAGTTTTTATCTCTGGTCAGTGGTTGGGTGGTCTTGATACTGGGGATATAGGCGTGGAACCCTTGTCATGGACTGACCACTCGCTCCTCCGACTCGACTTTCTGACCGCTGCACCCCACCGCAGGGAGGCGGAACCTGTTAGGTGGTTCCGCCCCAGGCGCCTGATGGATCCTGATAGGTTCCAGACGGAGCTTGGGCCATTTCCTGAGACACTGGCACGCGACTCGGCTGAGGACCTGGTGGCTGCCTGGGATAGGGCAGCCGGTGGGGCCTTGGACCGTGTCGTGCCTTTGCGGCCTCTGACCCGGCGCCGAACTCACTTATCTCCTTGGTTCACCGAGGAGCTGAGGGAGATGAAGCGCCGGAAAAGACGCCTAGAGAGCGGTTGGAGGGCCAGTCGCTCCGAGTCTGACTTGACACTAGTAAGAGCTTATATTAAGACTTACTTAGTGGCAATAAAAGCGGCGAAATCTAATTATTTCGCCGCCCTTATTGCGTCATCAGATAATCGCCCAGCCGCCCTGTTTAGGGTGACCCGCTCCCTCCTCCATCTGGGAGCGCGGGAGGATCCCTTGCAGGGACGTGCTGAGGATTTTGTGCAATATCTGGATGATAAAATAACTCAGATCCGGGACGAGTTGGCCGCCGACTGGGTTGGTTCGGGCGAGGTGACTGAGCCCGGTCTTGAGAGTGTTATCTGGGCTGAGTTCGATCCTGTGGCTCCCGAGGACGTGGACAGGATCCTGGGGAGATTGAATGCCACCACATGTTTATTGGACCCGTGTCCCTCCTGGTTGGTGCTGGCCTCCCGGGAGGTTACACGAGGCTGGCTCCAGGAGATTATAAATGCTTCTCTGAGTGAGGGTGCCCTACCGACCGCCTTGAAGGAGGCGGTGGTTAGGCCCCTCCTCAAGAAGCCCTCCTTGGACCCAGCTGCTTTGGTAAATTATCGTCCAGTCTCCAACCTTCCCTTTCTAGCGAAGGTTGTTGAGAGTGTGGTGGCATGGCAGCTCCCCCGGCGCCTGGATGAAGCTGTCTATTTAGACCCGCTCCAGTCCGGCTTCAGGTCTGGTTACAGCACCGAAACGGCATTGGTCGCGTTGGTGGATGATCTCTGGAGGGCCCGGGGTAGGGGGTACTCCTCTATCCTGGTGCTGTTAGACCTCTCAGCGGCTTTTGATACCATCGACCATGGTATCATGTTGCGCCGGTTGGAGGGATTGGGGGTGGGGGGCACCGTCCTTCGGTGGTTCTCCTCCTACCTCTCCGACCGGTCGCAATCTGTGTTGACAGGGGGGCAGCGGTCGACCCCGAGGCGCCTAGTGTGTGGGGTGCCACAAGGGTCGGTCCTCTCGCCCCTTCTGTTCAACATTTATGTAAAGCCGCTGGGTGAGATCATCCGTGGTTTTGGGGTGGAATTCCATCAGTACGCTGATGACACTCAGCTGTACATTTCCACCCCAGACCACCCCAATGATGCCGTGGAGGTGATGTCCCAGTGCCTTGAAGCTGTGCGGGTCTGGATGGGGAGAAACAGGCTTCGACTCAACCCCTCCAAGACCGAGTGGCTGTGGCTACCGGCGTCCCGATATAGCCAACTGACTCCATCGTTGGTTATTGGGGGCGAATCATTGGCCCCCACGGAAAGGGTGCGCAACTTGGGCGTCCTCCTGGACTCACGGCTGTCTTTAGAGGATCATACGACAGCCGTGGCCAGGGGGGCTTTTTATCAGGTCCGCCTGATACGCCAGTTGCGGCCCTTTCTAGATCGGGACTCCCTACGCACAGTCACTCAGGCGCTCGTCACGTCTCGCCTGGACTACTGTAATGCTCTCTACATGGGGCTCCCCTTGGGATGCACCCGGAGGCTTCAGCTGGTGCAGAATGCGGCCGCGCGGGGGATTATGGGAGCGACAGGGCGCTCCCACGTGACACCTCTCCTGCGTGAGCTGCATTGGCTGCCGGTTGATTTCCGGGTGCGTTTCAAGGTGTTGGTAATGACCTTTAAAGCGCTCCATGGCTTAGGACCAGGGTACTTACGGGACCGCCTGCTGCCACCAATTGCCTCCCACCGACCGGTTCGCTCCCACAGAGAGGGCCTCCTCAGGGTGCCGTCAGCCAGACAATGCCGGCTGGCGACCCCCAGGGGGAGAGCGTTCTCTGTGGTAGCCCCCACCCTCTGGAACGATCTGCCTCCTGAACTGAGGACTATTACGGACCTCCGGACTTTTCGTCGGGCTCTAAAGACGCACTTTTTTCAACTCGCCGGACTTGCCTGATCCCTTCTTTTTAAATATTTTATATTCTATATTTATATTTATATATTTTTATACATTTTTAAATTTTAAATTTTTTAGTGCCTTAGCTTTCAGCCATATCTTATATTGATTTTAGGATGGTTTTAATTGTTTATGTACTGGTTTTAAATTGGCTGTACACCGCCCTGGGTCCGCCAGGAGAAGGGCGGTATAGAAATTTAATAAATAAATAAATAAATAAATAAATAAATCAGTATTCAATGAATTCAGGTGTCATTGTGGGTTTTTGCGTGGCCAATAATTTTGGCTTTGGGCCAGTCAAATCAATGTTGTTCATTTTTGATGGGGCTCAAGACCAGGGACTTCTGGTTATGCCCCTTGACTGCCAGATGGTATTCAGGGATTCTAGTTTTCAAGTTTCATCCTATTTCTCTAATGTAGAACTGTTTATTTATTTATTTTTATTTATATTCGAATTTATATACCGCCGTACTCCCAAAAGGGACTCAGGGCGGTGAACAGCCAAAATAAAATACAATAACATATAAAAGTTAAAAGTTATTTAAAATAGATTAAATAATTTGGGCTTAGAAAAATTTAAAACATCCAATTATATAAAACATTTTAAAACCCAATTTAAAAGGGGAGAGTTAGGCCAGACCAGCCTATTGGAATAAAAATGTTTTTAGGGTGCAGCGGAAGGTGCATACGTCCTGAAGCCTTCTTATCTCTGGGGGAAGCTCGTTCCAGACGGTGGGTGCCCCCACAGAGAAGGCTCTCCCCTGGGTGCCGCCAGTCAACATTATTTGGCCGATGGCACCCTGAGGAGCCCCCCTCTATGGGAGCAAACTGGTTGGTGAGAGGCTATTGGTGGCAGAAGGTGGTCCCGTAAGTACCCTGGTCCTGAGCCATGGAGCGCTCTAAAGGTGGTAACCAAAACCTTGAAGCACACCCGGAAGACCACCGTGAGCCAGTGCAGCTCATGTAGGAGGAGGGTCACATGGTCAACAGTTCTCTAACGTAGAACTGTTGCTGTTGTTGCAATTGATTTTGTATATTATGTTGGTGCTGTTTTTGTTCTGTATTTTATTTTTGATCTTTGTTAGTTCTTGTCTGAGTAAATGAGGGTTTCTGAGCTATTGTTATTAGCAGGGGTTGCAATAGCTTGGCAGTTACTTCTGAGGGAAAGCTCAGAGAACAAACCACTGCCAAAGAAAACCACATTGCAGGAGTCCAAATGGGAAGTCACCAAGGCATGACTGACTTTGAGCAGAGCCACCAGTCCTGGTTAGTGTACAATTGCTATGATGATGATAACATCTCCATTTCCACCAGATGGCTTCTCATGTGAAAAACAGAAACATAGGAGGAATGTGTGTGAATTGGCCCTTAAAAGAGCAAACTCGAATTCTCTGGTTTTCAATAAGCTTTAACAAAATGTCCATGGCAACGTAATTGATGTGTTCTTTTATTAAGAGAAACCTTCATTGCTGAAGATAGTAACAATAGAAGGGTGGGGAAAGAACTGGAGGTTTCCTAATTATGAATAGGTATGCTGACATCATCTATGACTTATGCATATATGATTTTCTCCTCCTTTCTGAAATGGATAAATATGAGTAGATCCTTTTGTCTTCAAGAGCTTCTCCCACTAATTTCTGGACAGGATAGATACCAGTTGCACTGTTAACAACAAAAACTGCCATGAGACTTGATTATTGGTTTTCAGTCCTGCATTTCATTCCACAGTGGTTTTGGGAGGGAGGGGGCCTGAAGCATTAAGCAGTTGTAATACCCACACAAATATTATATTTGGTCCTTGTTGAGCAATGATAATGAAAAAGTAACTTTGCATCCTAGCCACGTCGACAACATTCACAGGTCTGTAAAGCATACAAAAACTGAAGTCCTTCCATCATTGTTGCAACATTTTCACCTAGCAAACACTTCCAATATTATTTTTGGAAGCAGCCACCAGTGACATCTTATTGAGATTTAAAATGGAAGAAGAAATAGTAAAGGAAACTATGATAACCTGGGCAAAAAAACTCAGCTATACTATAGAACTTGATAATTGGGAGAAATTGTGAGGGGGAAATTATAAATTGACAATGCCGGCAGCATATAGTGAAAACCTATACAAAATGTTTTACAGGAGCATCTACCTCCAGCAAGACTAGTAAAAATGTTTCCAAACAGATCACCGGAATGTTGGAAATGTAAACAGACACAGGGAACATACTAGCACATGTGGT
This sequence comes from Coluber constrictor foxii, assembly GCA_038048745.1. Lineage (NCBI taxonomy): Eukaryota > Metazoa > Chordata > Lepidosauria > Squamata > Colubridae > Coluber > Coluber constrictor. The sequence goes on along the minus strand of CM075958.1, from coordinate 7,552,933 downwards.
GGACTTGTCCAGTAGCAAAAAAATACTATAAAAGAATAAGAAAGTGGCTAGAGTAAATAGTAAAAAAACAAATAGAGTTAAAACCAGAGATATTCTCACTAAGCATATTATTTTTTATTATTAATAATAATAATAAAACCAATATCTAATACTACATGTAAAAACAGCAGCTAGAATTGTTTACATGCAAAATTGGAAAAATAGAAATATACCAGATGAGGAAATTGTGATAAAGAAAATATTAGATTGAACAGAGATGGACAGGCGGACAACGGAAATAACAGATAAAGGAGGAACGGAATACTATTTGATTTGGAATGTATGGTATAATTGGTTAGCTAGCAGATGCAAAGATTCGGAAATCAACAAGAAAAGATGTTTAGAAATAGAATAGATATATATTAATGAATTTGGAAGTGACCTTGGAGGTCTTCTAGTCCAACCCCCTGCCCAGGCAGGAAACCCTACACCACTTCAGACAAATGGTTATCCAACATCTTCTTAAAAACTTCCAGTTTTGAAGCATTCACAACTTCTGGAGGCAAGTTGTTCCACTAATTAATTGTTGTAACTGTCAGGAAATTTCTCCTTAGTTCTAAGTTGTTGTTCTCCTTGATTAGTTTCCATCCATTGCTTCTTATCCTGCCCTCAGGTGCTTTGGAGAATAGCTTGACTCCCTCTTCTTTGTGGCAGCCCCTGAGATATTGAAACACTGCTATCATGACTCCCCTTGTCCTTCTCTTCATGAAAGTAGACATACCCAGTTACTGCAACTGTTCTTTATATGTTTTAGCCTCCAATTCCCTAATAATCCTGGTTGCTCTTCTCTGCACTCTTTCTAGAGTCTCCACATCTTTTTTACATTGCGGTGACCAAAACTGAATGCCCTATGTGGCCTTACCAAGGCTTTATAAAGTGGTATTAACACCTCATGTGATCTTGATTCTATCCCTCTGTTTATACAGCCTAGAACTGTGTTGGCTTTTTTGGCAGCTGCTGCACACTGCCGGCTCATATTTAAATGGTTGTCCACTAGGACTCCAAGATCCCTCTCACAGTAACTACTATTGAGTGAGGTACTACATATACTGTACCTGTGCATTTTTGTTTTTCTTGCCTAAATGTAGAACCTTACTTTTTTCACCATTCAATTTCATTTTGTTAGATAGTGCCCAATGTTCAAGTCTGTCAAGATCCTTCTGTATCTTAAGCTTATGTTCTGGAGTGTTGGCTATTCCTGCTAGCTTGGTGTCATCTGCAAATTTTATGAGTTCCCAATCATCCAAGTCATTGATGAGGATGTTGAAGAATACTGGGCCTAAAACAGAGCCTTGAGGCACTCTGCCACATACTTCCCTCCATATAGATGCAGTTCCATTGAGGACTACACGTTGAGTGCAGTTGGCCAGCCAGTTATGAATCCATCTGGTGGTGATGCTGTCTAAGCCACATTTTTCTACTTTATCTAGTAGTAGGTCATGGTCTACTTGATCAAATGCCTTACTGAAGCCCAAGTAAATTACATCGACAGTATTCCTCTGGTCCACTAATTTTGTCACTTTGTCCTTTGTTTAACGAACTAGAAAATAGTAATAAAGATAAAGATAAGGATAGATGGAGAATATATAATATTATAGTATGATAAGATGTTATAAAACATAAAATGTAAAAAATATTCAGACTAACAATTACATATTGTATACATAATAGTATATATGTCTTCTCAAAAGAAGCCGCAGAATATGAATAGAAAAGATGACCCCTCTAGGCAACCAGTGGTGCTATGATGCCTACCAGAATTCTTACCTCTTTGCAGTTGACAGTGAGTAATAGGGAACCAGAGAAAGCTGGGCCATTAACATGCAGTCAGGCTGCAGCTAGGATAATGAAGCAGGACCCACAGCTTCTAAACTGATAGTAAAGACCCGAAGATGACAAGGTAGAGAGCTTGTCGAAACGTTGCCAAACCTTGAAAGTGTTGGTTAGGATTTTAGCCAGAGTTTTAAAAGACCTTACAAAGTGTTTTTGTTGGGATTTTAGAGGATTTTGAGCTGGGATCTTAGCCAGGATTTAAGCATTTTAACTAACAGACTTTTAATGATGCGGGAAAACACCCGAGATTTTAACTTTTTACATGTATGTATGTATGTATGTATGTATGTATGTATGTATGTATGTATGTATGTATGTATTTCTTTTTAGCCAGGTTCTTCCTATGTAAACCAAGATTTTTCTGCAGCCCTAGTTCAGTGAAATCACAATCCACTAGTTTCTAGGCTTTTTTCTGGCAGCCAGCAAGCACCCTGCTGCCTCTCCTTAGTCTCCCAATGGCTGCCAGAAAAAAGTCTAGAGAAATACATACTGTTGTGACCCCGACTCCTGAGCCTGTCCTAACAGAGGAAGAGGACTCAGAAGGTGATGGGGAGGAACTGATAAGGCCTCCCTCTCCAGGACCCTCCTCTCTGGCAATGCCTCAGGTTCCATCCCAAGGCCAGGAGGAACAACCTGGGATAGGCCAGGAGGAAAGCATATCGGAACAACAACAGATAGGGAGTGAGAATGATGAATCCTGGTTTGATCCCAGGCAGCGTCGGAGGGAGTAGCGTGCGCAGCAAAGGAAGAGGCAAGGGAGGGCCAGAGATTGAGCTGAGTCACTGAGTCACACCCCACAAGGAATAAAAGTGGGTGTGATTGCTCTTCAGGCTTTGTGACGGTCAAAGTTAAAAACCTGAGAGTCACATCATGTTACCTGAAATCTGGCTTGTGCATATTTGGATTGGACCTTGGCTAACTCTTGCTTCGTGGATTACTTTTGCTACTGAACCGGACTGAGGAGAAACTCTCTCTTGCTGACTGTGAGTGAAAACTGACTTGGCAGGCATTTCGCAGTTTACTGCCAAAACTCTTATCTGCAAGGGTTTCTAGTCTGATTGCTTAATAAAATCTTGGCAGGCGTGCCTGGTTGTGTGTTTGCCTGTGTGGGGAAGGGGGACAGAACACACACACACACACACACACACACACACACACACACACACACACACACACACACTTGTTTTCTTTTCTTTTCGTAGGTTTTTATTTGTATTTCTCTTTACCAGGTTCTTCCTACGTAACCAAGATTTTTCTGCAGCCCTAGTTCAGTGAAATCTCAATCCACTAGTTTATAGGCTTTTTCCCCCCAGCAGCCAGCAAGCTCCCTGCTGCCCATTGGGAGACTAAGGAGACTAAGATAGATCTATTTCGGACTTATAAGCCCTCATCAGTTAGCCACACCTTCATCCCATGTATGAAGGAAAACAAAAAGCATACATACACACATAATAATAATAATAATAATAATAATAATAATAATAATAATAATAATAATAATAATAATAATAATAATAATAATAATAATAATAATAATACATTTCTGACTTCTACCCCATCAGCACTCATATTGATCCAACTATGGCATAAGCCAAAATCCATCCTGTGTGCAGGGGCTCAGTTTCACAGAGGTCAAATTCACAACTTTCCCATGACTCCATCTGCTCTGTGAATTAGAAGAAAAGACACAAACATGTTTTCCATTCTGCTGCATGAAGAGAAGCTGTTGCTAAGGGGAGAGGACAATGGCTCTTCCTTGCAATTATCAGAAGAACAGTCATTCTCCATTTATCCCCTGTGGATTTCCAGACACAAAGATCTTCCAGGATAAAACCTGCTTTAAAAAAATATCTCTGAGTTCACCAGCTGGGGGGCAGAATGTGTCACCTTAGCCTGTCTTGCAAAGAGCTCACTCCTGGGTTTGAAGAGACTCCCATGCCTTTGTTTCCTCTATGGTCACGGCCGAAACACAGGTAAGAGGAAGCATGGTTGATATAAATTTGTCCTGGCGCCATCCAGGAGGCACAGGTGGTATCTGATCTGCTAAAGCTCCAGTGAGATTTCAGGAGCAACCTTCAAATCAGTTTCTGCATAAACCTCAATTTCTGTCCTAGGAGGGAAGGTGAGAAGACTGAGGGGGCAGGAGTCATGCTGCTTCTGATGCTGATGCTCTTCTGGCTCCTGGCTCCAACTACAGCAAAGAGGCTGCAAACCATCTGTGTGTTCAGGGGTTATATCCCATTAAAGGAAAGCTACTATAGGCCCGGAGATGTCATTATTGGTGGGAATTTGCCATTGGGAACCATTTTTAAGCCTGTAGTCCCAGACTTTAATACACTGGAGCTTCTTGTACAGAATGTGTAAGTTTCGATTGGAAGAAACGTGGAAATAAAGGTTTTCTTTGTTTTCAATCCTTTTAGAAATGCTTTTAGTATTTTGCAGTGTCCTAGCGTAGTGCACATACTGTGCTTCTTTCAGTAAAGTACTCGGCTTTTAACAGAGGCTGGAATTCTTAGTCTCTTCTTAAGTAGATAATAAAAAACAAACACAAAGTGTGCCACTCCATTAGAAGCTGTGCTGGCCCAGTGAAGAAGTCGAATTATAATATTCATCTGAACAGTAATTTGTGGTAGAAACCGCCAATAGCAGCTCAGCAATCTTCAAGTGTTCAGGAGTTGGAGAAATCCCTCTCAGTGTTGGAATCAGCATGGCTAATGCATAATGGCCTTCAGTAAATCTAGGAGGTGACTCCCACTGTAGTCCTATGCTCAGCAGTCCTTACCACTCCTGAAGAACATTCTCCCAGAGAGACCCCAAAACATTAGCCTGAAAGAGGAGCAGATGGGAAGGATTGCAACCATTGGAACAAAGTGAAGATGGGAGAGAGGATAGAGGGCTATAAAACTGTCTATGATATGTAAAGAAAGGCTTGTTTCCTTTCTCACAAAGTCATCCACATTTAGCTAAGGGAGATCCTTTGAGAAAATCCAAACCCAATGAAATTTCCTGCCTCCAAAATACCCCCCCCCCCAACAGTTAATAAAATTCTACCAGCATATACTAGCTTGCATGCAGTGTTCTCCAATGTTTTTCTCACTACAGACTCTTTAATGGTAACTACCAGCAATTTCTTGCATTGATATTTGCTGTCTCTGAGGTCAATAAGGATTTTCTTCTGCTCCCCAACATCACCCTTGGCTTCCACATCCATGGCCATTTCCAGAGTGAGATATTTATTTCCTTAAACAGCCTCTCCATGCTCTCCTCACAAGGCCAAGTTGTTCCAGGGTACAAATGTGATCTGCAGGACACTCTGCTCTTCGTCATTGGTGGTCTCAGTGCCAAATCCTCAAAGCTGATGGCCTCCATCTTCAGCATCTTTAAGGTCCCACAGGTAAGAGAGCTCTCTTGGATACAGTATGGAATAGGCAAAAATCAGAAATCTACACAAAAGACAACGATAGGGGGAATTTCTTCTGAGGGAGTATATCATGAGCTTCTGACTCTTAGTTTATATTTGATAAAAGGATAGCCATTGTTTTCATGCTGTTTATTTTCTGCATCAATCTGGTGGTTTCTTCTCTTGTCTTCTGATGTGCCAGAACCAAGCAAAATGTGTATCTGGTGGCTCTTACTAAGATTGGCAGGAGATTAAGCTGCCACTCAAGGAGAATCAGCCTGACTGCTGGGCCACAAACCACAAAATGGTGACCCCTAAAGTCACCATAAAACTTTACTTTGTCTTTGAAATGCTTTACTTTGTCCCTTTTTCCAGCTCGGTGTTGGCTATGAGTTCTCTCAGGGAGACAGAAGAGTTTATCCTTCCTTCTTCCGGATTAATCCCAAGGAATCTCCTCAGTATGTGGGTTTAGTCCAGCTGCTCCTGTACTTCCAGTGGAACTGGGTTGGTCTTCTGGCCCCTGAAGATGACAATGGAGAACGTTTCATTTCAACTCTGACGCCAATGCTCCAGGAGAAGGAGATCTGCCTGGCCTTCACTGAAAGGTTGAAAATGGATGATATTAACATCACACTCAAAAAAATAATTCGCTCTTTCATAACCTGGTCTAAAATTGAAGTGTTTATTCTGTTTGGAGGCTCCACTGTTCCAGCCAGTATACAAGGGGCTGTGTTTTTTTTTGAAAATATCAAAAAGATATCATTTAGGAAAATTTGGATATTAACTTCCCATTGGAAACTTAGTATGACTGGATTTCAAGACCCACTGAAATTAATAAAGCTTTTCCATGGGATTTTGCATTTCAGGGACCACTCCGGGGATGTCTCAGAATTCAGTCATTTCCTCCTGTCTTTAGACCCCTTGAACCCTCAAGGAGATGTTTTTCTCCCTCTATGGTGGGAAAGGGTCTTTGGCTGCAAAATCCATAAATCAGGAGAGATCCCTCCAAAGGGGGAAAAACAATGCACAGGAAAAGAGAATCTGCAGAATGTGCCCAATTACACTTTTGAAAGAAGCATGACAGGTGAAAGTTACAATATCTATAATGCCGTTTATGCTCTGGCACACGCTTTACATGCAATGTTTGGATCCAGAGCTCAGCCCACCATGAGGAGGCTTGGAAAGAGGACCTCCAATGTCCAGTCATGGCAGGTAATTTCTCAGACTTTTTCTCTAGTCCACCAATGCTTAGAGAGGAAGCTCCTCATATGAACGTCTTTAGTTACTGATTCAATGTTGCAACCTATCCAGAACAATCTCAGTTTTGCTTGGAATGTGCCCCGAATCCAATTTGAAAAAATACACTCAATTTGTTTTAATCTTAGTTTATGTTTCTATGGCTTAGTACTGTGTGTGATCCTGCTCATTTTGTTTAGTTTTCCTTTGTTGCACTACTCAGATTGCTGTGCGAAAACAGCTTTTATTTAATAAGGGATGGAAACTAACCAAGCAGAGAAGCAAGCTAGAACTAAGGAGAAATTTCATAATGCAAACCATCAGGGCAACCGCTTGCCTTTCGAAGTCGTGGCTGCCCCATCGCTGGAGGCATTTGAAAAGAGATAGGACAGCCTTCGCCTGAAATGGTAGAGAAATTTGGATCAGAAGACCTCTAAATTCCTTCCAACTCTGTCATTCTGTTTCTACGTCAACCACAGAACACAACAGGATTCAAAGGGGTTGTCATGGGCTCATCAGAATCTTCTGCATCAAAGACTAAAATGTTGGACCTCTCTGAATAGTGAAGTGACCACCCAGGACAGGGGCTTCCTTCTACACGGCCCAGTTGGTCAGACTTTCTTCCTGTGTTCTGCTGCCTTTGACTATGAACTAGACAAAGTCAGTGGAGGTTTCCATGGTTGTGATAGAAACCATTTATTCATTTCTAAAATTAATTTGTCAGTTAACAAGACCTTGAGCCAAAGTAACTATTTGAAACCGCAGGTAGCCAAGTATCACTATAATTAAATTTGGAATGTGGAACTACAATTTTTGTATGTCTTGTATTTTGATGAAACTGGAGTTGGAAACCACGCCAATAAGAATAACAGGAAATTTTTATAGTTTTGGAGTTCAATATTTGGCATTACTCTTGTTTTTTCAAATCTCCACCAAGAGAACCCCTGTAACTTTTCAGACATAAATTCATCTTCTCAAGATGGCCATTATGTGATGATAAAAGTCATGTTGTCTCATTTGTAGCTCTAGCCCAAATACTCCTATTTCTGAAGGTCTCTTTTATTTCAGATTCTTCCCTATTTGAGGAATGTGCAGTTCAACAACAGTGCTGGAGATGAGGTCTCCTTCTCAGAAGATGGACTAGGATCTGCTCATTATGATCTTCTCAACTGGGTTCTCTTCCCCAATCAATCTTTTATCCCCATGAAGGTTGGGCAAGTAAATCCTGAGGCTCCCCCAGGCCAAGATTTCACCATTAAATCTGATGGAATCGTCTGGGCCACAAAGGTGAACTACAAGGAAATGTTGTAAGTCCAGGGAAAAATTCATTCTCTTCCTGGGATGCAGAACACCTTCCTAACTTGAAAAATAGTAAATCAACTCAGAAATTAACTCAATCATTTGGTGAAAAATCTGCTTTGTGTGTAACACCTTTGAGGTCTTATATGTGTCACTCCACAAAGGGTTAGGCTTGGGAACAATGCCTGCTTGAAATGCACAATGCTATTAGAGTATAGATCAGTGATTTCCATGGACCATTGATGCTCAGTTGTATCCTCATGGTTCTTTCTTTTAGAAATGCTGTGGTTCAGTCACAAGCCTTCCTCTGCAGACTGAGATCCCAGTTCCAATCTCCAGTATCTGCTGGTAGGTTGCGACTGCCATTGGCCTGAATCCCCCACCAGCTGTTCCTGGTTTTTGATAGACAGTGGCAATCTATTTCTTTAAAAGAGAATCTGAAAATAGAAGTAGAAATAAAGAAGGGAAATAGGAATGATGAAAAGAATAAATGCAACAGGTTCATTGCTTAAGTAGTTTCAAATATTTCTCTTTTAGACGATACTTTTTGCCAGGTTCAGCACTATGGTGAATCGGTTCTTCTCAAGATCTTTTGAATATGGAAATGTCAATGTGGAGATTTCAGGATACATGATCATTGAATAGACCTTCTCAAGTATTTCGCTTTTCTCTTTCAGAAGGTGCCCTTTGCCAGGTGTGGCATGAAGAGGTGCCATGCAGGAGAGAGGAGGAGAGTTCCAGAGGGGGAGCAGGTTTGCTGCTACCAGTGTGACGCTTGTCCAGAAGGGACCATTTCTAATCAGACAGGTAGAGCACACTTCAAATATAAATCTTCCAGAATCAAGGAAGACATTAATTAATTAATTTTTTGTTATTGTGTCATTTTTGATAAGATTGACATGCACTTATACTTTTCAATGGAACCCTTCAGTTTACAGATCTCAACTCCCCTGGCCACTAAGGTCACAGAGATCTTCAACAATTCCATGCAGGGTACTTTTAGGGCAGAATTTATGAATCTCCAACTTGTATTTCCACTTCTACTCTAACATCCAATTGGGAAAACCAACTCCCAAACTTTTCTGAGGAAGTCCAAGCTTTAATTTTTATCATTTGGAGTGTGTGCTTCTTGAATGGTTAGGGTTAGGGTTAGGGTTAGGGTTAGGGTTAGGGTTAGGGTTAGGGTTAGGGTTAGGGTTAGGGTTAGGGTTAGGGTTAGGGTTAGGGTTAGGGTTAGGGTTAGGGTGCCCCATGGACTTAGCTTGTCAGAAGGTCACAAAAGGGGATCATGTGACCCTGGGACAAACTGCAAAGGACATAAATGTGAGTCAGTTGCCAAGGGGCTGAATTTTGATCACTCAACCCTGGAGAGGCTGCGACCGTTGTTAAGTGTAAAAAAAGTGTCACTTTTTTCAGTGCCACTGTAATGAATGTAATGAATGCTTGTTAGTGGTAGCGTGGCCTACAGGTGGAGCTCTCACCTCACAATCAGGAGGTTGTGAGTTCAATCCTAGGTAGTGGCAGATATTTCTCGCTGGGCACAGTGAGTAAATATCAGCTGCGAACTCTGCTGTCAGCCTCTCAAGTTGCTTTTCATTCAGGGCTGACATAATAAGGGGGGGGGGGTTAAATTACTGCAGTAGAATGATTTAGAAAATGACCAATAAGGATAAGGGAGCAAGCCAGGAAAGGGGGGGAATTTGGAGCAGAGGTCATTTCCTGGCTGCATATGAGTTCGTGAGGACGTTGTTCTAATAAATAAATGTTTTTTTTCCCTTTATTATCAAAATGTGAGAGGCACGTTATTTCTTTTTAGACAACTCAACTCGGACATCTGCATTGGTGACAGGAAAGGCATCCAGCCAATAAATACTCAACTCCATTCATTGCCCTAACTCTACTGACTCCATGATACAAGGGATTACGGGGTCATTAAAAGACACATGCACAGAAAAAAATCAGAGTGTGCTTCTTCTGTCAGCAGTATTAAACTCTGAGGAAACAGACCTGCCAGAGAAGGAGGAGATCCTTCTATCTATGTCTTTTTGATAGAGCAGGAGGAAGCAAAAGAAGTCTGAATGAACAGATATGAAGTACAAAGCAGAGAGGTCAAGGCAGGGATAATGTACATGTAAACAAAATAGCAGCTTTGCTGAATAATAGGTCTATTTTGTGGGTTCCATTATAAAGTGGGGAGAAAAGCAGATAGCAATCTGTTCTGTCCCCGTCTCACACACGCACCCCCACAGAAGGCCCGAAGTTAATAAGACACCCGACAAAGTCTTTGAAGATAAAGCTAGCAGCAACCCAGTGGCTGGCTGCCAATTCAGACTTTACTCACATAAACAAAGATAAGTCCACAAGCCTTCTGATAAGGCAAAGTTTCAGCAATACAAGAATTAATCTGAATGCAGTCCACTTAAGCAGGCACAGTTTCAGCAACACAAAGTCCATGGATGATTTCTAGTTTTGCTCGTCACAAACTGAGCCAGCCACCGCACCCACATTTATATCCTGTGGGGTGTGGTCCAGTGACTCAGCTAATCTCTGGCACACCTTGTCCTTTGCTGCGCACGCTTCTCCTTGCGCCGCTGTCGAGGATCCAGCCAGCACTTATCTCCTTCATCGCTGTCCACCTGTGGCTGTGGGGACGTGCTTGGCTCTGGGCCTATCTCTTGGCCTTCAGTGTCCTCCGAAGGCATTGCCAGAGAGGAGGGTCCTGGAGAGGGAGGCCTTGCCAACTCCTCTCCCTCACTATCAGAGTCTGCATCTGTCGACAGCCGAGGTTCAGGCAACGGAGCCACAACACAATCTCAGACTGAAAGCCACATTATGCATAAAGTGCACAGTGAATGGATAGCTGGAATTGAACAAATGCTTCTCTCTGGCTAATCTATCCTCAGGATCATCGTAAATGAAGGATGATTTGCTCTTTTTGACACCCCATAAATAGCACAGGGGATTATTTCAGTACTCCCTTTGTAGGCAGGTCAATAGCAGAAAGGCAACACTCCTATCATCTATGCCAGAGGGATAACGTGCATGGAAGTTGCTCAAGAAATCCTTAGACAAAGACTTTTGATTTCAGATGCAGCTCACTGTGAACCCTGCCCAGAAGACCAACATCCCAACAAGGACAAGGACCACTGCATTGCCAAGAAGATCCACTTCCTTTCCTATCAAGACACCCTGGGATACACTTTAGTTTTTCTTACTTTTTTCCTTTCTGTGATCACTTCTGCAGTCCTAGTGGTTTTCTATAAACATCATGAGACACCGATTGTCAAGGCCAACAACCGAGATCTCACTTACATTCTCCTGGTCTCACTCCTGCTGTGCTTCCTCTGCTCCTTCCTCTTCATTGGTCGGCCAGGGAAGATCACCTGTCTCTTCCAACAATCTGCCTTTGCCATTCTCTTTTCCCTGGCAGTTTCCTCTGTCTTGGCAAAAACTATCATGGTGGTTCTGGCCTTCATGGCCACCAAGCCAGGGAACAAGGCAAGGAAACTCTTAGGAAAACCACTGACCAACTCCATTGTCATAGCCTGTCCCCTGATCCAAGCAGTCCTTTGTGCCACCTGGCTGGGAACCTCTCCCCCATTTTTTAACTTGGACTTCTACTCCTTGTTTGGAGAGATCATCTTGGAATGTAAGCAAGGCTCAACTGTAATGTTTTACGGTGTCCTCTCTTACCTAGGACTTTTGGCCTTTGTCAGTTTCACAGTGGCATTTCTAGCTAGGAAACTGCCTGATAGTTTTAATGAAGCCAAGTTCATTACTTTCAGCATGCTGGTCTTTTGCAGTGTCTGGGTCTCCTTCCTCCCCACCTACCTGAGCACCAAAGGAAAGTCCATGGTGGCTGTGGAGATCTTCTCCATTTTGGCCTCTGGAGCTGCTCTCTTGGCTTGTATCTTTTTCCCCAAATGCTACATTATTCTGCTGAGGCCCGATCTGAATTGTAGAGAAAATATAGTAAGAAACAAGAATTTCTAACTAATGCTGGGATCTGCTTTTTATATTTATATTTGTCTTTGTGGCATGTTTAGAATGTGATAAGATTTCTAATAAATGATGACAGAAAGGAGGAATTTGTCCATAGAAGAATTCCTTATGAAGTTCTGCAACTGCTTACAATATTCCAGTGGTCAGTTTTTTTCTTTTTCGTCTTTTCAAAGTGTCCTTAGTGAGGTCCAATGCCCTGTATGGAAGGAAAACTTGTTGTTAAATATGTGTTTATTCTTTCTGATATTATATGGCAAGGGGAAAAAAACAAGAATTAGATACAAGCAACCACAAGATGCTAAGGAAATAGGAGGTTTGGGTTTACCAGATCTGAAATTGTATTTTGAGGCATGTTGCCTGGCCTGGTTAAAAGAGTGGGTGAACCTCCAGAATAAGAGGCTACTTGAATTAAAGGGCCACAAATTAAGGTTTGGATGGCACCGTTATTTCTGGTATGATCAAGTTCAAGTTCATGTTAATTTTAATAATCTCTTTCCTAGATGTGCCATACTATGAGTTTGGAATAAATATAAAAGAAGGTTCTATACGAAGTTGCCTCTTTGGGTGTCCCCCCAAGAAGCTTTTTTAAGAAAATAAATGGTGGCGAATTCAGACCCCTGGATATATGGTAAAATATTATCTTTCAACTCTGGTGAACTTACATTAAAGTTGAGGGAAGCACTTGAATTAGCTTATGTTTATCATTCGTTTACCTATCAAGAATTGAAATAATAATTTAAATCAAATAAAAAGAGTTGTGGGTTTGATTTTGCTAAGAATGAATTGGAAATATTACTGTGTGATAGTGATGAGGATATTATTGCTGAGATTTAGAAAATGTTATTGAAATTGAATTTGGAAATTGAATATGTAAACATTGTATGATTCAATGTGTAAGGAATTTTGGCTATAAGGTGATGCCTGAACAATGGGAAAATATGTGGATGAAAGGTTTAAAATGAACTATAATTTAAAAGATTTTTTTATAAGATGATGTGTTGCTGGCATTTAACACCAGATAAATTATCCAGAATGTATAAAGATATTTCAAATGAATGTTGGAAGTGTAAAAGCAAAGAAGGAACTTTTTCCCATTTATGGTGGACATGTGATAAAGCAAGGAAATTTTGGAGTAACATTCATATTATAATACAGAATATTCTTCAAATGAAAAGAAAAAGGAAACCAGAAACTTTTCTTTTGGGTTTATGGAAGAGGACTCGGAGAAAAAACGTGGAACTTGGATCTTATAAATGTTGGTAGCAGCAAGATTATTATACACACAAAAGTGGAAGGACTCTTAGATTCCCACTATGGACGAATGGCTACAGAAGCTGATGCAGTTTGCAAAAATGGCTATATTGACCGTTTTGGTTAAATTAAGGAATATAGGTTCTTTTGTTTCCACATGGAGACCGTTTCTGAACTTTGTGCTTGAAGTGGAAAAAAAATGAAACTTTGATTTTGGGACTTACCAATTAGATTGATATGTTTTTATAGAAATGGCTAGTTCATATTATTAGGGAAAAACAAAAAGTTGTGGTTTTTTTTTACTTCGACAGAGGGAGCCGGAAGTCATTTTTTCTTCTTTTCTTTTCCTCAATTTCTCCTCACTTTTCCCTCCCTGTTTTCCCCCTCACGCACTGTATCTTCCTATTTACTTCTATATTTTATCTTATAACCTAATAAAAATGTTCAACTGGAAAAAAGATGTGTTTATTATTTCAAGGAGGAAACTTTCTTATCTTGTTCCTTAGTTTATTTAGTTTATTTTTAAGGTAGTGTTTTAAAGGATTGGGTTCAATATCAGTGTTTCTAAACATATTTGGCTGTTTCCTTAGATGTTTGAGGCTTTATAAAACTTCCCCACTGCTACTCAATTGTTTCTGAAATAGCAGAGTTTAAATCTTCCTCACATCCAGATCTGCAGTACTGCCTCATCAATGTTGGGCAGAATTTCCCTGAGAGGAATGAGCAAAGAAGGTCATAACTGTACGGAGTAGGTAAATCATCTCTTATGACATTTCATCTCATGGACTTTTCTGGTAAACTATGCTGTTCCATGAGATCTGTGTGCACAGAAGGTCTCCACAGGAATCATTCTATCCATGCCCAACATCACATTCAAATTTCCTTAATGAGGACAAGTTCCCAGTAATGTCATTCAAGGTGTGCCAAGGTATGACAGTCATCAAAATCAGGAGGCACCTAGAAATCACAGGGTCCTGGGACATGTAGCCATTTAATCCTGGGTAGTGCACAATTGGTATGTTGATGATAACATCTCCATTTCCATCAGATGGCCTCTCATGTGGGAAATAGAAACAATGGAGGAATGTCTGCAAATTATCCCATAAAACAGCAAACTCAAATTCTCTGGCTTTCAATAAGCTTTATCAAAATTTCTATGGCAATCTAACTGACATACTTTTTTTATTAAGACAATATTTCTCTGTTGAAGATAGTAACACTAGACGAGTGGCACCATAATTGATAGTTTGTTAATTATGAATAGGTATGCTTACATCATCTATTCCTTATGCATATATCATTTTCTCCTTCTTTCTCAAATGTATGAATATGAGTGTATCCTTTGGTCTTCAAGAGTTCCTCCCACTATTCTGTGGAGAAAATTTATCCTGGACACACTCTTTACAAGCAATACTGCTGTGAGACTTGATTATTGGCTTTTGGTCCTGCATTTGGAGCCTGAAAGCTTAAGCAGTTGTAATAGCTGCATAAACATGACAGATAGTGCTTGTTTAGCAACCATGATGAAATAGTAACTTTGCAACCCAACATACTGATGGGAATGGGACAATTGGCTACAGTCGCCTTGCCCCGGCCACCTCACCCCAGTCTCCCCATTTCAACTAACCCACCACAACCACCCCTCCCCATCAGTCCCTTCCTAGTAGCTCCTCCACATCAGCCCCCCCTCCAGCTGATTCTCCCCAGCCACCCCTCCCCCACTGCTTCACCCTGGGTGATTCACTGTGGTAAAAATTGCCCTGGCAGATTTGCAATGTGGGACAATTAGCCCTGCATGTCTCAACTCTTCCCAGAACAAAACCATTCCCAGAAGGTCCTTCCCACTGCACCAACCTCCTCCTCCTCCTCTACTGACTCCTGGAATTGGGGCCCATTCCCCATTTTTTTCATCGCCTCCCACATGAGAATCACTCTCAGCAAAGAGGGATTGGGGCCATGTGGGTTGCAGACAGTTAGAGACTTAGGTCAGATTTGCCATAAAGGATGGGGGGGGGGGGAATAGGGAAGGGGTGAATGACAGGAAACATAACAGGCAACCAGAGACAACGACTGAATAAGGACAGAGGCATGGGAAATTAGATGATGCTTCCTAAATTAGGGGCTCTGTCACTCCAGGAGAGATTGAATTTTTTCCCTCCCAGATAGTTGTACGGAGAGCCCAGTCCTGCCCTGCATTGACAGCAGGCTACAGCTTGTGGGCCCCCCTTTGCAAACTGCCCACCTCAGGCCATGGAATTGATCATCAAACTGAAGCCCTGGATTGGCTGCTGGATGGAGGGAACAGAAGCTGCCTGGCCCATGTGCTCCCCCTTTGCATTGAACCAAAGTGGGGCAGCTCAAAGGGAGTCAAAAGGCCATCAGGATCACTCCTGCCACAGCCTGGGGTATCCAATTTGCAAAGAGGGGAGCATCAACCATTGCAGCCAGGGAGGGGTGAATGCCATGGGTCAACTGGGGTGAGGGGGCTGGGACGAAGGGGATGTAGGCAATTGTCCTAGATTACACAGTGACAATGTTCACAGGTCTGTAAAGCATAAAAAAAATGATGTTCTTCATCAACGTTGGGACAGATTCCCTTAGCAAGCACTTCCAGCATGATTTTGGTAGCAGCCACCAGAGGCCTCATTCAGTTTGTGGCCCCTTGGAATATGGTGGCCGCTTCTGTCATTGCACCAGGTGGCCGTGTGACAAAGTGATTCCTTCTGCTTCCCTCTGGCTGTTTGTGCAGCATTGCAAAAATTCTGGCGCTTCAGCGAAGGTGAAGTTTTAGGTGGGGGTCAACAACGGTGATTTCATTTATTTATTTTATTTTCTTACAATAAAAGGAGAAAATGTGCTATTTAAAATTGGCCTATTGATCTAAATAAACCGAAAACCAAAAACTATACAATCAATATAAAAATTAAACGCAGAAGGAATTTAAAAACCGAATGTGACATTATACAGGCCATCCTCGTTCAAAGTTACAAAGGCACTGAAAAAAGTGACTTATGACTGTTTTTCACACTTATGACCATTGCAGCATTCCCATGGGCAGGTGGTCAAAATTTGGGCGCTTGGCAACTGCCTCATATTTATGACGGTTGCAGTGTCCCAGGGTCCTCTTTTGCGACCTTCCAACAAGCCAGGTCAAGGGGGAAACTAGATTCATTTAACCACCATGTCTTCAACAGGGCGGCATGGATCCAGTTCACAGGTGGTCACAACTACATCCCATGGACTCTGTCGACATCCTTGGGATCAACCAGATCAAACTGTTCCTAAATTATTGCGTAAGTCCTTTCCCCAGCCTTCTCCATAGGATCCACACATTGCTTGGCCTCCAACTGGGAAGAGATCCAAGCAATTTGATCAACCAGAATTCCTGTGGGGCCTGAAGGAAAACCTCCACAGGACCCTTACCCAGAAGGTACCAGAGGGCAGCTCCTGGTTTTGAATCTCCGGGGCTTTTTCTATGCCTTCCCCAACTGTCATTAACTGTCCCTAACTGTCACTCACGGTCAGTATAGAAGGAGCTGCTTGCCAGCAGGCTCAACCAGTTCGGGATCAGAGGCAGAGCTGAAGTCACCAAAGCCTCTCTCTTCTGAGGAAGAAGGGAGAGGCTTTAGTGCTTTTTTATTGTTTTAATGGTTTTCAACCTGTAAAAATGAAGAGTTTTAATACTGTGTGTGACCAGCCATACGCTAAATAAATAAATCTGAGGAAGAAAGGCCCAAACTCCAATCGTACAGGGCGATTGTAGAAAGAGCTGACAAGATACTTAAGGAAGAGACTAATAACAGATATTCTGTTGAATAGGCTTTGTTTATTTTCCTAAGTAAAACAGTTTAGTTTAAAAATCTTCGTGAGGCTCATTTATTTAATAGATTGTAAACATATAAAGTTACGGTCCACCATCTTTATAACATCCTGTGAGGCCTGAAGGGAAACCTACACAGGACCCTTACCCAGAAGGTTCCAGATCATCTTTAAAAAGGCCATGGGTGTCACTCAGTGTTATAAGAAATGCAAAAAGAATGGAGAAATATTGACATTTTGAGGCTTGTAGTGCCATGAGGTGGGCCTTAATAGGAGCTCCAGCTCAGGTGTGTCAAACACCCCAGTTCCCTCCCACCCCAGTCCACACCCAGGAGGGGACGAGTGCACAGGGTCCAGCAGTGTCTGGCAGAGTCACAGCCCCTGCTGGGCAGGTGGGTCCAAGCACTGGACTGCCAGGTTGGCCCTCCAAGCAGAAGGGGGAGGCAGAGCCATGGGGGGAGGCACGTGATCAGGCCTGCTGAATGCATCAGGTGGCTCCCCACTCACTCACCCACTCTGTCCCACCATTTGTTTTTGCCAGCCCACGGGCATCCCAGCTGGGACGGGAGAGGCAGTTGCATGGCCCCCTTGCAGACCAAATCTTATGCCTTCTCCCATTCATCTGCTTCTACCTGCTGGTGCTGCCACCTTAGGGTTCAGCCCGTCCTTTCCAAACTTCTTCCTCCAGCTCCACCAGAGATATGGGATGAGACTCCCACCCACTTCCCCACCCGCAATGGCCCCAGTATATGGGAAGGGCAGGGAGACCCATCTCCAAGAGGCAGCCGGGACTCCCCTCCCTACTCTGCCTTGCCTCAGCCCAGCCCCAGAGCTGACCTACATGCCCAACACCAATGTACATTGAGACCCCATGTCCACCCCAGGCCATCCCCGTCTCACCCCCTGCCTCGCCTTCAAGCAGTGGCGTCAGCATTAGCAGAGCTCTCCAACAGGAGCCCCACTGTCCCTCAGCCCCTCCCCACTGTCCAGGAAGCCCAGACCGGGCAAGAAGAGTGAGCACAGCAGCATCAGGAGGCAAGTGAGCCCAGGCAGCCCCTCAGGGAAGTGGGGCAGGGCTGTGGAGTCCTGGTGCCCTGGGAGCTCAAAGGTCATATGACTCATGCTGCCATCTGTACCCCCACAGGGCCCGAGAGGGTCAGTGAGTCTCCTCCAGTGGATCAGCCTGGTCCCACCCACCAACATGAGGGACATCAAGCTCGCCATGCCCACCCTGGTCACACCCACCCATCCACCCACAACCACACAGCCATGCCGCACCCGGCTCCCCTAAGGGCAAGAACAATCCTGATCTGGTCCTCAATGAAATGAAGTTTGACACCCCTGCTCCAGCTCACGTTCAGTCAGGTTCATCCCTCAGGTTCCTTCAGCAGAACTCTGGGTGTCTCTTGACCCTTTTCGGATCCCTCAATTGAATCCTGGGGCATGTTGGGAACAATGGACTAAGAGAGGTTGCATGCGAGTGATCCTATCCAAGGCCTCAGTAGCTTTCCTATTCCAGGTAGTGGCCAAGGCCTCAGAAGGACCATGCAGCAGAGCCTGGGGTACAATCCTCAGTTCCCTTTGGAACCCCATAAGTCACTAAGAGTGGACTGGTCAAAGAGATCCAGCTTCCCTGCAGAAAGGGGCAGCATAAAAGAATCTCAAAGTCATCAGCCCATGATCTGGCCAGGACAAAGAGGACCAGGATAGTTCTGCCTCAGGTCAGGTTGGAAGTGATCTGCTTTGAGTTGAGCCATGAATGATGGTGGCCATGTTGAAATGCCACTAAGGCCATCCCTGGGGATAGCAATTTGACATCTCTCAAGACGATAAGTCTGGGGAATCCCACAATCAGCTGTGAAATGCCCTCCAGAGGCCCAGACATGAAGGCTGGTACAGTAGTATTGATCCCAACTGATCCTGTGAATGAATCTTCAAGAAAAGAATTTCAGACCTGGCAATTTGGGGAGCAGCACCCCAAAAGACCAAAAGAAACACCCAGATGACAATGGCTACCCTTAGGCTACAGCAAGAGAAATTTGCAAGTCTTGCCAAAAAATTGCAGTTAATATTCAGAGATTCTTCCTCAAATTATATTTTTGCCTTGTGCCACTATTCCCAAGTAGCCCTCCTATGATCTGACCAAAGTAGGGCATAAGCCAAAATCCATCTTGCATGCAGGTGTCACTTTCACGTAGGTGAACAACACAGTTTCCCATGTTTTCCATCTGCTCTGGGAATTACAAGAGACACAAAGATGTTTTCCATTCTGCTGCATGAAGAGAAGCTGTTGCTAAGGGGAGAGGACAATGGCTTTTCCTTATAATTATCAGAAGAACAGTTATTCTCCATGTATCCCCTGTGGATTTCCAGACACAAAGATCTTCCAAGATAAAACCTGCTTTAAAAAATATCTCTGAGTTCACCAGATGGGGGGCAAATGTGTCACCTTAGCCTGCCTTGCAAAGAGCTCAATCCTGGGTTTGAAGAGACTCGCATGCCTTTGTTTCCTCTATGGTCACAGCCCAAACTCAGGTAAGAGGAAGCATGGTTGATATAAATTTGTCCTGGTGCCATCCAGGTGGCAGAGATGGTGTCTGACCTGCTAAAGCTCCAATGAGATTTCAGGAGAAACCTTCAAATCAGTTTCTTCATAAACCTCGATTTCTGTTCTAGGAGGGAAGGTGAGAAGACTGAGGGGGCAGGAGTCATGCTCCTTCTGATGCTGATGCTCTTCTGGCTCCTGGCTCCAACTACAGCGAAGAGACTGCAAACCATCTGTGTGCTCAGGGATTATATCTACTTACAGGAAAACTACTACAGCCCTGGTGATCTCATTATTGGTGGGAATTTGCCCTTGGGAGCCACGTTCAGTTCTATTGTCCAAGACTTTAATAAATTGAACCGTATTTCCACTCCTTTTGGGTAAGTTTCAGCTGGATGGGAAACATGCAGATAATTGTTCTCTTTGCTTTACATTCAGGGACTTTTTTCAAAAAAATACTTCTACTACTATTTGTATTGTCCTGGTGTAGTTCACATTTTGGCCTTTTCTCCATAAAGTAGAAAGCTCTTCAAATAGGCTGAATTGTCAGTCTCTTCACCAGGAAGATGATAAACAACAAAAATGAAGAAGGAAGCTATGTTTTCCTAGTGCAGAAATCAAATTATAATATTAATCTGATCAATAACTTCTCATAGAAAATTCAAATAAAAACTCAGCACTCTTCAAGTGTTCAGAAGTTACAAAGATCCCTCTCAGTTTTGGAATCAGCATTGCTGATGAATAATGGCCTTCAGTAAATCTATGAGGTGACCCCCACTGTAGTTCTGTGCTCTGCAATTTTTACCACATCTGAAGAAGCTGCTCCAAGAGAGATCTGAAATAATTACGTTGAAAGGGGAGCAGTTGGGAAGGATTGCAGTCACTGCAGCAAAGTGAATATGGCAGGGATGATAGAGAGTATAAAACAGTCCATGATATCTATGGAAAGGCTTGTTTCCTTTCTCACAAAGGCATCCAATTTAACCAAGGGAAATCCTCTGAAAAAAACCCAACCCAATGAAATTTGGGAGTTTCTGCCCTCAAAAGTCCCCCCAAACAGTAAAGCAAATTCTACAGCCATGAACAAGCTTTCCTGTAATGTTTGCCAATGTTTTGCTCACTACAGACGCATCTCCAGTAACTACCAGCAGTTCCTTGCATTGATGTTTGCTGTCTCCGAGGTCAATAAGGATTTTCTTCTGCTCCCCAACATCACCCTTGGCTTCCACATCTATGGCCATTTCCAGACTGAGATATTTATTTCCTTAAACAGCCTCTCCATGCTCTCCTCACGAGGCCAAGTGGTTCCAGGTTACAAATGTGACCAGCAGGACACTCTGCTCTCTGTCATTGGGGGTCTTATCTCCAAATTCTCGAGGCAGATGGTCTCCATCTTCAGCATCTTTAAGGTCCCACAGGTAAGAGAGCTCCACTGGATACTATATGGAGTAGACAAAGAACAAAACACACACATTAGCCAAGAGGAAATTAAAGGTAGTTTGGGGGAGGCACATCATGAGCCTGTGACTCTCCATTTATTCTTCATAAAAGGATAGCCATCATTTTAGTGACATTTATTTCCTGCATCAGCTTGTTGGTTTCTTCTCTTGTCTTCTGACATATCACAATCAGTCAAGATGTGTAAGTGGTGGCTCTCCCTAAGAAGGGAAGGAGATGAAGCTTGCTAGTGAGGGTCAGTCAGCCTGACTGGTAGAGCAAAAGCCACAGAATGGTGACTCCTAAAGTTGCCATAAGACTTTACTTTGTCTTTGAAACATGAATTTCATTTTTTGCAGCTCGGTGTTGGCTTTGAGTTCTCTCAGGGAGAGAGAAGAGTTTATCCTTCCTTCTTTCAGATAAATTCCAAGGAATCTCCTCAGTATGAGGGTCTAGTCAAACTATTCCTGTATTTCCAGTGGAACTGGGTTGGACTTTTCGTCCCTGAAGATGACAGGGGAGAACATTTCATCTCAACTCTGAGGCCAATGGTCCAGGAGAAGGAGATCTGCCTGGCTTTCACTGAAAGGATGAAATTTGATGATCTTCAGATTAGATTAGAAAAAATGCTTCTCAAGTTACAGACTTGGTCAAAAACTGAAGTGATTATTCTGTTTGGAGACTATGGTTGTAGTGATACTGTACAGACACTTTTATTTTTACATGAAAAATTGAGCAACACAACATTGTATAATGTTTGGATCTTAACCTCCCGTTGGAAACTTAGTCTGGATGAATCTGAAGACACATTGCTATTGCTAAAGCCTTTTCATGGAGTCTTGCATTTTAGGGACCACACTGGGGATGTCTCAGAATTCAGCCATTTTGTCCTGTCTTTAGACCCCTTGAACACACAAGAAGACATCTTTCTCTCAGTAGTGTGGGAACATGTCTTTCATTGCAAACTCCATAAACCAGGCAAGATCCCTCCAAAGGGGGGGAAACAATGCACAGGAAAGGAGAATCTGCAGAATCTGCCCAATTATGTTTTTGAAACAAAGATGACAGGTGAAAGTTACAAGATCTACAATGCCGTTTATGCTGTGGCACACGCCTTACATGCCATGTTTGCATCCAGAGCCCAACCGACCACGATGAGGCTTGGAAAGAGGATCTCAAATATCCAGTCATGGCAGGTAATTTCTTTGCCTTCCTTAGAGAGGAAGCTTCCCATATGCATTCCTTCAGTTGCTGATTAAATGTCTGCATGTTATTATATCAATGCATGTTAAAAATAATTATTAGAAAAATGTGAATTAATAATAATGTTTTGTTAGAAGAGTTTAGAGGGTGGGGGAAGAGAAGCAAACAAAGGAGCTGTCCATCAGACCCATTGTTCCTACCCATCGCAACCCCATGGACAATGTTCACCCAGGCCTTCTCTACCATCCCCCAGAGTCCATTTAAGCTCATGCCTATTGCTTCAGTGATTCCATCCAACCACCTCATTCTCTGTCGTCCCCTTCTTCGTTTGCCGTCAATCTTTCCCAGCATGAGGCTCTTCTCCAGTGAGTCCTTCCTTCTCATTAGGCGGCCAAAGTATTTGAGTTTCATCTTCAGGATCTGGCCTTCTAAAGAGCAGTCAGGCTTGATCTCCTCCAGAACTCACTGGTTTTATCACCATGCAGTCCAAGAGACTTGCAGGAGTCCTCTCCAGCACCATAGTTCAAAGGCCTCAATTCTTTGGTGCTTTTCTTATGGTCCACGTTTCACACCACATGTTGCAACTGGGAAAACCATAGCCTTGACTATGTGCACTTTTGGTGGCAGGGAGATGCCTCTGCTTTTTAGTAACTTATCTAGATTTGCCATAGCTTTCCTCCCCAGGAGCATACGTCTTTTGATTTCTTAGCTGCAGTCCCCATCTGCGGTGATCTTAGAGCACAGGAAAATAAAATCTGTCATTTCCTCCATTTCTTCCCCATCTATTCACCAGGAATTGAGAGGGCTGGATGCTATGCTATCAATGCATATTAAAAACAATTATTAGAAAAATGTGAATTAAGAATAATGTTTTGTTGGAAGAGTCTGGGGGCGGGGGGGAACGAGAAGCAAACAAAGGAGCTGTCCATAAGAACCATTGTTGTTGTTGTTGCTGTTTTATAAATAATTTTTATTAAACAATTTTTCTTTAAAAACAACCTAAAAACAATCACAAATACCTAAAAACAAAACAAAACAAAACACAGCAAACAATACATACTATCTAAGGTCATTTTACAGCTTTCTGTATCGGCATAAATATTTTGCTTTTGTGGTTCTCTATTCTATCATGTCTGTTTACTTCTCGATAGTAGTATAATAATGTTACATCACCATATATATTAACATATATAGTAGCATTCCTTATTCTTGTCTACCAATTTATATTCATTTATATTTACAGCTCTTTGTCGTATGTTGTTCAATTACTCCAATTTAGGTTTTTTTTTTTATTATTATTATTATTTATTGGATTTCTATACCGCCCTTCTCCCAAAGGACTCAGGGCGGTGAACAGATTAAGATACATGTAAATATATTTCATAAACAGTAAATAATAAATTAAGTCAACTTGGTGTATCTACTAAGACCTTGGCATAGAATTTTGATGTTTATGCTAGCCCTGCTTGTTGAAATAGAAAGGTCTTCAGGGCACGTCGGAAAGTGCGAAGATCTGGGATAATTCGTATTCCAGGTGGTATTTTGTTCCAAAGCGTAGGTGTCCCCACAGAGAAGGCCCTCTCCCTTGGAACCACCAGACGACATTGTTTTAATGATGGTACCATGAGTAGGCCTACTCTGTGAGAGCGTATTGGTTGGTGGGAGGTTATCGGTTGCAGCAGGTGGTCTCGTAAGTACTCAGGTCCTAAGCCAAGGAGCACTTTAAAGGTAAGAACCAACACCTTGAAGCGCACTCGGAAGGCCACCGGAAGCCAGTGCAGCTCGCGTAGAAGAGGTGTTACATGCGAGCACCATGTTGCTCCCATAATTACTCGCGCAGCTCATTCTGGACCAGTTGGAGCTTCCGGGTGCACTTCAAGGGGAGCCCCATGTAGAGAGCATTGCAGTAGTCAAGTCGGGAAATGACGAGGGCTTGAGTGACTGTGCGTAATGAGTCTCGGTCTAGAAAGGGACGCAATTGGCGAATCAGGCGAACCTGATAGAAAGCTCCTCTGGCCACGGCTGTTATATGATCTTCTAAAGACAGTCGTGCATCCAGGAGGATGCCTAAATTGCGAGCTTTCTCTGTGGGGGTCAATGACTCATCCCCAATAGTTAGTGATGGGACTAACTGGCTGTACCGGGACGCCGGTAGCCACAGCCACTCAGTCTTGGAAGGGTTGAGTCGGAGCCTGTTTCTCCCCATCCAGACCCGTACGGCCTCAAGGCACCGGGACATCACTTCAAGGGCATCATTGGGGTGGTTTGTGGTGGAGATGTACAGCTGAGTGTCATCAGTCATCATCAGGTTTCATGAGTACTAAGTTAAACATTTCCTGTTTTGGTTTCTATTTTCGAGCCAACTGTACTTTTCATTCCATACTTCATAATAGTCTGAATCATCCCTCTCTTTTAGCTCCATAGTCATTTTATCCATTTTTGTGCATTCAATAATTTTTTGATTGCTATTTTGTCTGAGGGTAAATTATTTTGTTTCCAGTTTTGTGCAAATATGATTCTTGCTGCACTGAGGATGTGTAGTGTGATGTATTGAAGTTTTTTTATTCATTTTTGGGTCCAGTATTCCTAATAAAAATAGTTCCAGTTTCAAATCTGTTTTTTGCTCTGTAATTTCTTCCAGCCATTTTTGAATTTTGCACCAATATTTCCTTGTAATGGGGCACGTCCACCACATGTGATGGAATGTTCCAAATTTGTGGTTACATCTCCAGCATTTGGGAGATAAATTTGGGTACATTTTGGCCAATCTCGCTGAGGGCAAATGCCATCTATAAAACATTTTATAGAGGTTTTCTTTGTAGGCGGCTGCTGTTGTAAGTTTATAATTCCTTGTCTATGTGCATTTTTGGTGGTAATTTGATGTCTCTGCTTTTTAGTAAGCTATCTAGATTTGCCATAGCTTTCCTCCCCAGGAGCAAGCATCTTTTAATTTTTTGACTGCAGCTCCCATCTTCAGTGATCTTGGAGCACAGGAAAATAAAATCTGTCACTGCCTCCATTTCTTCCCCATCTATTTGAGAGGAATTGAGAGGGCCGGATGCTATGATCTTAGTTTTCTAATGTTCAGTTTCAAGCCAACTTTTGCACTCTCCTCCTTCACCCACATCAAGAGGCTCTGTAGTTCCTCTTCACTTTCTGCCATTAGGGTGGTACCTTCTGAATATCTGAGTTTGTTGATATTTCTCCCAACAGTCTTAATTCCATCTTGTGATTCATCTAGCCCTGCCTTTCTCATGATGTGCTCTGCATATAAGTTAAATAGGCAGGGTAATAGTATACAGCCTTGCCTAACTCCTTTCTCAATTTTGAAGCAATAAATGGTTCCATGTTCAGTTCTCTCTGTTGCTTCTTGACCCGCATATAGGTTTCCCAAGAGACAAATAAGATGGTCTGGTACTCCCATCTCTTTAAGAACTTGCCATAATTTGCTTTGATCCACACAATCCAAGGCTTTAGCATAGTCAATGAAGCAGAAGTAGATGTTTTCTGGAACTCCCTAGCTGAATCTCCATGATCCAGCATATGTTGGCAATTTGATCTCTAGTTCCTCTGCCTCTTCGAAATCCTGCGTGTACTTCTGGTAGTTCTCGATCCACTTAATGCTGGAGCCTAGCTTGTAGGATTTTGAGCAAAACTTTACTAGCATGTGAAATGAGCGCAATGGTGTGGTAGTTTGAACATTCTTTGGCATTGCTCTTCTTTGGCATTGGAATGTAAACTGACTTTTTCCAATCCTGTGTCCACTGTTGAGTTTTCCAAATTGAGTGTAGCACTTTTACTACATTCTCTTTTAAGATTTTGAATAGCTTAGCTGGAATACTGTCACCTTCATTAGCTTTATTGTTGTTCAGATTTCCTAAGGCCCATTTGACTTCACATTCCAGGGTGTCTGGCTCGAGGTCAGTGACCACTCCATCGTGGTTATCAGGGACGTTAAGCTCGTTCTTGTATAGTTCCTCTGTGTAATTTTGCCCTCTCTTCTTAATCTCTTCTTCCTCTGTTAGGTCCCTGCCATTTTGGTCCTTTATCATGCCCATCTTTGCATGAAACATTCCCTTCATATTTCCAATTTTCTTGAAGAGATCTCTGGTCCTCCCAATTCTATTGTTTTCTTCTATTTCTTTGCACTGTTCATTTAAGAAGGCATTTGTATCTTTTCTAGCTATTCTCTGGACTTCTGCCTTCAATTGGGTGTATCTTTCTCTTTCTCCCTTACCTCTCAGGGTTCCAAGTAACATCTCAAATGAATGAAAACTCCAAGGCTTGAGTTTCCTTAAAGTTGTATTTCATTAGAGATGTCATATTGGGACATGTGGGAAAACCCGAATCAGAAAGTTTCCAAGTTCTCTTCACCCACAGAAAAGTTCAAATCCCTGCCCAACACCCACATGTCCATCACATGGTCCAATCAAACATCATTTCAGTTGAAGATGGCTCTCAATTCCAGCCTTCCAGGTGCAGGGCAAGTTGTCCTTGACTTTTGAGAAAGGAATCTTATTATTATTATTATAAATCACTCATGCTCCATACAATCCCCCCTCCCAATTTCCCACAGTAGTCAATGTAGCAGGTCTGAAGGCCTAATACAAAAGATTGGTTCCAGGCCTGACATTGCCTTTCACTTCCCTTCTTTCTCAGCTATTTATAAAGCTTCCTCAGAGAACCATTTTGCTTTCTTGAATTTCTTTTTCTTAGGGATGGTTTTAGTTGCTACCTCTTGTACAATGTTGCAAACCTCTGTCCATAGATCCTCAGGCACTCTGTCTATGACATCTAATTTCTTAAATCTATTTGTCACCTCTACTGTATATTCATCAGGGATATGATTTAGTACATGCCTGAGTGGCCTAGTGCTTTCCCCTACTTTCTTCAATTGAAGCCTAAATTTTGCGAAGAGAAGCTCGTGATCTGAGCCACAATCAGCTCCTGGTCTTTTTTTTACTGACTGTAAAGAGCTTCTCCATCTTTGGCTGCAGAGCACATAGTCAATCAGATTTCTGTGTTGACCGTCTGGTGATGTCCATGTGAAGAGTCATCTCTTGGGTTCTTGGAAAGGAGCATTTGCTATGACCATCCTATTCTCTTGACAAAATCCTATCAGCCTGTGCGCTGGTTCATTTTGTACTCCAAGGCCAAACTTGCCTGTTATTCCAGTTATCTTTTGGCTTCCTACTTTAGCATTCCAATCCCCCATGATGATAAGGACATCATTGTTGGTGTTAATTCTATAAGATGCTGTAGGGTTTCATAGAACTGGTTAACTTCATCCTCTTCAGCACAGTGCTTGGGGCATAGACTTGAACTACTGTGATGTTCAATGGTTTGGCTTGGATTCAAACAGAGATCATTCTGTCATTTCGAAGATTGTATCCCAGTATTGTTTTTTCTACTCTTTTATTGACTGTAAAGGCTACTCCATTTCTTCTGAGGGATTCTTGACAGCAGTAGTATACCTGATGGTCATCAGAATTAAATTCACCCATTCCTGTCCATTTTAGTTTGCTGATTCCTAAGATGTAAATGTCCAGTCTTGTCATCTCTTGTTTGACCACATTCACTTGCCTTGATTCATGGATCTTATATTCCAGGCTCCTATGGAGTACAGATATTTATAGCATCGGACTTTCTTTCACCACCAGACACATCCACAGCTGAGCTTCCTTTTGGATTTGGCCCAGTTGCTTCATTCTTTCTGGCACTACTAGGACTAGCCCTCTGCTCTTCCCCGGTAGCATGTTGGACACCTTCTGACCTGAAGGGCTCATCTTCCAGCATCATATCTTTCTGCCTTTTGGTACTACTCTCCATGGGGTTTTCATGGCAAAGGTACTGAAGTGGGTTCCATTTCCTTCTCCAGTGGATCACATTTTCTCAGAGTTCTTTACTATGACCTGTCCATCTTGGGTGGCCCTGCATGGCATAGCTCATAACTTCATTGAGCTACACAAGCCCCTTCACCATGACAAGGCAGTAATCCATAAAGAGAGCCATAACTGTAGCTCTAACTAAATACTCCTATTTCTAAAGGTCTCTTTTATTTCAGATTCTTGCCTATTTGAGGAATGTGCAGTTCAACAACAGTGCCGGAGATGAAGTCTCCATCTCAGAAGATGGACTGGGATCTGCTCGTTATGATCTTTTAAATTGGGTTCTCCTCCCCAATCGATCCTTTGTTCCCATAAAAGTTGGGCAAGTAAATCCTAAGGCTCCCCCAGGCCAAGATTTCACCATTAACTCTGATGGAATCATCTGGGCCACAAAGGTGAGCTGCAAGGAAATGTTGTAAGTTCAGGGAAAGATTCATTCTCTTCCTGAGATGCAGAACATCTTCCTAACATGAAAAATAATCAATTGAATCAGAAATTATGGCATCTGGTGTAAAATCTGCTTTGCACACAACACCTTTGAGGTCTGATTTATGTCATTCCACAAAGAATTAGGCTTCGAAATGACTTCTGCTTGAAACACAGGATGCAATTAAAAGGAAGCAACAGTGATTTCCTCTCAGTTGTATCCCGACAGTTTTTTCTTTTAGAAATTCTTTTGTCCCATCACAAGACTTCCTCTGCAGGCTGAGACTCCAGTTTCAATCTCCCACATCCATGGGTTTGTCAGGAATGCCACTGGCCTGAATCCCT
The DNA here is from genome assembly GCA_038048745.1 of Coluber constrictor foxii. Taxonomy (NCBI): domain Eukaryota; kingdom Metazoa; phylum Chordata; class Lepidosauria; order Squamata; family Colubridae; genus Coluber; species Coluber constrictor. Next base: position 7,524,210 of record CM075958.1, on the reverse strand, counting down.
CAGGACCATTCTTGATTTCTGATAGACAGTGGCAATCTATTTCTTTAGAAGAGACTCTGAACATAGAAGAAGGAATAAGGAAGGGAAATAGGAATGGGGGAAAGAATGAATTCAGTGGGTTAATTGCTTAGGTCATCTCAAGTGTTTCTCTTTTCTCTTTCAGAAGGTGCCCTTTGCCAGGTGTGGCATGAAGAGGTGCCATGCAGGAGAGAGGAAAAGAGTTCCAGAGGGCGAGCAGGTTTGCTGCTACCAGTGTGAGGCTTGTCCAGAAGGGACCTTTTCTAATCAGACAGGTAAACAAGACTTCAAATGTCAATCTTCCAGGATCAAAGAAGACATTCATTAAGTCATTTTTGTCATCTTAAAACAATATTTTTCAGGCAAATCTTTCAGTTTACAGATCTAAACTGCCCTGGCAACAGAGACACCTTTCCCGATCCTCAGCAGTTCCATGCAGGATAGCTTTTGGGCAGAATTTATGAATCTCCAACTTGGATGCTCACTGCTACTCTAACATCCAATTGGAAAAACCACCTTCCAATCTATCCTGAGGAAGTGGGGTGTGAGGTTCAAGCTTTAATTTTTATTATTCAGAATATGCTCCTTCCATCACCACTATCAGCCTCTGAGGAGACAGACCTGGCAGGGAAAGAGGACATTCATCTATCTATGTCCCTCGGATAGAGCAGGGGGGAACAAAAAAAATGTGAATGAACAGATTTGAAGTAGAAAGCAGAGAGGTTAAGGCAGGGATAACGTATTCACAAAAAACCAGCAGCATTTTGGGATAACAAATTTCTCAGTGTGTTGCATTTAAAAATGGTGGAATAAATAGGCAGGAATCTCAGATTAAAAGCCCCATTACTCATGGAAGTCAATGGACAGCTGGAACTGGATAAATCCTTGTCTCTGGCTAATCTATTCCCAGGATCATCATAAACAAGGATTATTTGCTGTTTTTAATTCCCCATAAATAACTTAGGGGACATTCCTCCCTTTGTAGGTAGGTGAAAAGCAAAAAGGCAACACTCATATCATTTATGTGGGAGGAATAATCTGCATGGTACTTGCTAAAGGGATCCTTAGACAAAGACTTTTGATTTCAGATGATACTCACTGTGAAGCCTGCCCAGAAGACCAATTTCCCAACAAGGACAAGGACCAATGCGTTGCCAAGAAGATCCACTTCCTTGCCTATCAAGACACCCTGGGATACATTTTAGTTTTTCTCGCTCTTTTCCTCTCTGTGATCACTTCTTCAGTCCTGGTCATTTTCTATAAACGTCATGACACGCCGATTGTCAAGGCCAACAACCGAGATCTCACCTACATCCTCCTGGTCTCCCTCCTGCTCTGCTTCCTCTGCTCCTTCCTTTTCATTGGTCAACCAGGGAAGCTCACCTGTCTCTTCCAACAATCTGCCTTTGCCATTCTCTTTTCCCTTGCAGTTTCCTCTGTCTTGGCAAAAACTGTCATGGTGGTTCTGGCCTTCATGGCCACCAAGCCAGGGAACCGGACAAGGAAACTCTTAGGAAAACCACTGACCAACTCCATTGTCTTAGCCTGTCCCCTGATCCAAGCAGTCCTTTGTGCCACCTGGCTGGGAACCTCTCCCCCGTTTCTTAACTTGGACTTCCACTCCTTGTTTGGAGAGACCATCTTGGAATGTAAGCAAGGCTCAACTGTAATGTTTTATGGTGTCCTCTCTTACCTAGGACTTTTGGCCTTCATCAGTTTCACAGTGGCATTTCTAGCTAGGAAATTGCCTGATAGTTTTAATGAAGCCAAGTTCATTACATTTAGCATGCTGGTCTTTTGCAGTGTTTGGATCTCCTTCCTCCCCACCTACCTGAGCACCAAAGGGAAGTCCATGGTGGCTGTGGAGATCTTCTCCATTTTGGCCTCTGGAGCTGCTCTCTTGGCTTGTATCTTTTTCCCCAAATGCTACATTATTTTGCTGAGGCCAGATCTGAATTGTAGAGAAAATATTGTAAGAAACAAGAATTTCTAACTAATGTAAAGATTGGCCTCATTTATATTTGTCTTTCAGGCATATTTAGAATCTGATTTTTTAAAAAAAGTTGACAAGAAGGAGGAACTTGTCCATTAAAGAATTCCTTCTCATGTGCTTCAACTGGTTACATGTCCGGTCCCATAAATCTCTGTTGGGATGCTGCTATACTGGTGGGAGGGGGAGGTTTGGGGGTGGGGGTTGCATAGGGTTTCATTTGCATTGCTTTGCTGTACCTTGTGGGAAATAGGGAGGGGGAAAGGAATGGGCTTTGAGCCATCTGCTTTATCTCACCATTAGAGAAAGTGAAATTGAAGCACCTGGGAATTGACAGTTATCACCATCTCTATTCGAGGTTCTCAAAACATCTTCGCACCTTGGGATTGGCTCAATGTTGAACTGGACATTGGGAGGGGCTTTGCTTCTAGCGGCTTAGCCTAATGCTTTGAATGGGAAACTTCAGTTCCTGCCTACATTTCCTTTGCTATCACCGTCTTTCAATAAAAGTTCCTTTTCAAATGATAATTGTTTCAAGAGTTCTGCTTTCTTGAGAAGACAGGCTGGACCTTACATTACAATTTACCTGTGGTCAGCAACCATCATCCAGTCTTTGTTTATCATGTTTTAAAAGTGTCCTCAGTGTTGTCCAGAGCCCTGATTTGATGGGAGGCTTGTTCATAAAGATGTGTTTATTATTAGAAGGAGAGAATTTTCTCATTTCATTCCTTCTAATTTAGTTCATTTTTAAGTTAGTATTTTAAAGGGATGGGTTGAGTGTTTTTAAGGAAATATGGTTGTTTCCTTAGATATCTAAGACATTATAGAATTACCTACCACTATTCAATTTTATTTTATTTATTTTTTTGAAATAGTAGAGTTAAATCCCTCTCACATCTAAATCTGATATATTTCCTCATCAATGTCAGTCAGAATTTTCCTGAGATGGATGAGCAAAGTATGTCATAACTGTTTGCATTATATTAATAACCTCTCATGATATTTCATCTCTTGGACATCCTTGGTGAACGAAGGTGGTCTATGAGATCTTTGTGCACAGAGAGTCTGCAGAGGAATAATTTGACCCAGGATCACAATCTTAATTTCCTTAAAGAGTATATGTTACTAGCAATATCATCCAGGCCATGAGAGTCATCACAGCTTTGTAAATTAAGTAAGGAGGCATCTGTCAGTCACACAGTCCTGTGACATGTAGCTTTTTAAAGGCGATAACCAGCTCCTCAAATGATGCCTTGGAGGAACCTGGTAGCCATTGTAGTTCAGGCAACAGATGTCAAACATGGGTGGACATAAAAGAGTTCAATATTGTAGAACCTCTTCATTGTGGACCAGCTGCAGAGGTCAAGGGGTCTTCAAGGGTAGTCCTAATGCAAGAGCATGAAATGGTAGAGAATATTCATAGCTCAGCTTAGATTGTGGCAGTGCTTGGTTCTCCAATGAGATTTGATTACTAGTTTCCGATCTTGCATATTATTCCATAGTGGTTTTCAGATGGAGGAGGCCTGAAGGATGAAGCAGTCATAATAGTCACACAAACATTACAATTAGTTCTTGTTGAGCAATGATGATGAAAAAGTAACTTTGCAACCTATCACATTGACAACATTCGGAGGTTTGTAAAGCATACAAAAACTGAAATCATAATTCTTGCAACAGTTTCACTTAGCAAACACTTCTGGCATGATTTTGAAAGCAGCCAGCACTGATCCCATTTAATTATGGTCACTTAGAAAATGGTGGCCACTTCAGTAATGGAGCCATGCAGCCATTTGACAAAGTCATCTATTGTCCTCCCCTCGTGTGGTCTATGCAGCATTGCAGAAAGCTTTGGAACCCCTGTGTCTAGTGGAGTTTCCACTTACAACAATGATTTTTGGTCTACCGGTTGTGAGTCACCAAGGGTCAGACACAATAGAGGGGCTGATGATGACAATGATGATGTTAATAGATCAGATTCTTGTAGAGACCGTTAGCACCCAATAAGCCTATTTTCACTTGTATTGCTTGAAATCCTGACTGTCCGTGCTTGATGGCTGATGACATTAAAGACCACCAAGAGATCATGTTGAGCCAGAATGGAGGCACTGGCCTCATCCTGCTCCTTCCAAAGTTCATCTAAAAGTGCAACCCATGCCATTTCCATCTCATAATGGGCCTGAACTTTCACAGAAATCAGCATTTATCAAAGTTCCACTGAAATTGTCCAGTATGGTAGGATCCAGCAATTGTTTCTTGAGTATTAGCCAAACCAAGTAATCCTTCATAGGTGGGTGAACAAACCCATCTTTCAAGGATGAATTCATGCTGGGTATCTCTCAGCTGTAGGTTTGTTCCCAATAACTCCTGACTTTCTTTTCCACCCCTCTTGCCTCCATCATCTCTGTTGCTCTCATGCACGTTCAGACTCTCCTCAGCTCAATTTCATTCTGTTTAACAAATGTAACCTATTGGAGGAGAGGCAGAACTTGGGCATGGAGTCAAAAGAGGAATCAGCCTGAAGTTTCTACATAGCCACAGATGAACTAAATCCAATCCCGCATGAATTCCATTAACCCTTATGTAATAGCAAGATAGTGCTAAAAATTAGTTGAGAAAGTTCCTGTTCAGATAACTAGTAATACATCAATCTAGTTGGAAGTTCATGTGTGATCCAAACGCTTTGCACCTGACAGAACATTTATAAAGATCTAGTCAGCCAAAGTCAAGGCCATCTCCACAGAAACCAGTAATGGTCGGAGGGAGTGACTTCTATGACCCGCAAAATTGCTTCATTGGGAACTGTGACTGATGATACACCTTGGGGGGAGAGGGAAACAGGTCAGAGGCAAGACGTGAATTGAGTGAAGTCAAAGTTGGCTTCACTTGGTTCGTGCCGACATGACGCACCTAATAAACAACTGGATTTTCCTTGAAACTTTGCTTGAGGCTCATGCTTTTATTAGGGCATTGGTCAGAACCCTGACAACCAATCCGTCAGACTGACTGAAGAAGGGGGATCCCGTGGGTATTCTGGCATTGGGACGAAATCGATACCACTTACTACCTTTAAAGGAGTTAGTCCCATGCTACTTGAAGAGCTTTATTGTACCTGACCTCGTTGAATGGCAAGAGGTCTCCCCAATTGGACTCCTGGTAGTTCATGTAACACCTCAAGTATTGTTCTACCATGGCATTCAGTCTCTCTACCCTCCCATTGGTGCTCAAATGGAAGGCCAAGCTAAGGCCCTGGGATGACCTAATGGACTGCAAAAACTCCCTCCAGAATTTAGCCATGATCTGCACTGTGATTGACTTATTCTCCAAGCAGGCACACTTCTTTCTTGAGATAGGTACCATGCTGCTCTTTGAAGAGAAACAATTAGTCCAGGAAGATTCTAGAGTGAATAAGAGTCCTAAGCATTACAGTTCAATGTCATGATGAACCAAAGATGAAAAATTCCACTTCTGAGAGGACCAATCATGCACAGCTGCCTGTTTTTCCTAGGATTCAAACTGAGACTCTCCCTTCCCATTAAACCTTCATGCAGGAGGGCAAAATCTTGATAGCATCGATTGGTCCATTGGTGCTTGTGCAACTGAATATTATCAGCATACAAATGATACCTGACCTCAAACTGAGAAGGCTTTCCAGATGGACCCTGAAAGTCAATGGATTTGGCTCAGTCTCACTCCTCCAACCAACACTGAATGGAAGCATCTTCACGTGAAGAGAGACTCACAAACACTAGATACCCATCCCTTCTTATCCCAGTTTCTAATTTCATTGACTGCCATGTGGTTATTAAAAAAATGATTATTCTATCCAAGCATTGGCATGACTTCTGACAGTTACAAGGGTACAACTGACAGTTGTATGCCATCAAACCCCTTTACTCTCACACTAGCTGACCAACTGTGGCCCAGGCCAAACTCCATCTTGTTTCCAGGGGGTCAGTTTCATGGAGGTCAAATTCAAAACTTCAGCATGACTCCATCTACTCTCTGCATTACAAGATACATAAACATGTTTTTTTCAATCTGGTGAATGAGAAGCTATTGCTCCATGGGTAGAACAATTGTTTTTCCTTGCAATTATCAGAAGTACAGTAATTCTTAGATTATACCCTGTGGATTTCTTGATAAAAAAAAACTTACATAATAAACCCTGCTTTAAAAAAATATCTCTGAGTTCTTCAGATGGGGGCCGAATATGTCACCTTAGCCTGCCTTTCAAAGAGCTCACTCCTAGGTTTCAAGAGACTCAAATGCCTTTGTTTCCTCCATGGCCATGGCCCAAACACAGGTAAGAGGAAGCATTGTTGATATAAATTTGTCCTGGTGCCATCCAGGTGGCAGAGGTGGTGTCTGCTGGACTATTGTTCCAGTGAGATTTCAGGAGCAACCTTCAAATGAGTTTCTGCACAAAGTTTCTTTTCTGTTCTAGGAGGGAAGAAGTCAAGAAAGACAGGGCAGGAGTCATGCTACTGCTGATGCCCTTCCGGCTCCTATTTCCAACTTCTCTGAAAAGGCTGTAAACCATATGTGTGTGAAGAATGACTGGGCAGGAGTCATGCTACTGTTGAAGCTGATGCTCTTCTGGCTCCTGGCTCCAACTATAGCAAAGAGGCTGCAAACCATGTGTGTGTTGAGGGATTATATCGATTTAGATGGAAGCTACTACAGACCTGGTGATCTCATTATTGGTGGGAATTTGGTCTTGGGAAGCATTATAAAGTCTCCTGCCTTTGATTTTAATACAGTGAAGCTTGGTTTTATAAAGGGGTAAGTTTCAGCTGAAGGGGAAACATGGAGATAAATTGTTACTTTGCTTTACATTCAAGGACTTTTTTCAAAAAATGCTTCTAGTGTTTTGAACTGTCCTGGTGAAGTACATATTTTGTGCGTTTCTCAATAAATTAGAAAGCTCTTCAAATAGGCTGAAATTCTCAATCTCTTCATCAGGAAGATGTTAAACAGCAAAAAATGAAGAGGGAAGCTATGCTGGCCTAGTGGAGAAGTCAAATTATAATATTAATCTGAACAGTAATTTCTGGCAGAAAATTCAGATAAAAGCTCAACACTCTTCAAGTATTCAAGAGTTACAAAAATCCCTCACAGCGTTAGAATCATCATTGGTCATGTCTAACAGCCTTTAGTAAACCTATGAAGTGACTCCCACTGTAGTCCTGTGCTCAGCAATCTTTACCACACCTGAAGAAACTGCTCCAAGAGAGACCTTAAATAATTACGGTGAAAGGGGAGCAATTGGAAAGGATTACAGTCTCTGCACAGAGTAAATATTGCTGGGATGATAGAGAGTATAAAACAGTCCACATTTATGGAAAGTCTTCTCTCCTTTCTCACAAAGACATCCAAATTTAGCCAAGGGAAATCCTTTGGGGAGAAAAACCCAAACCCAATGAAATTTGGGAGTTTCTGCCCTCAAAGGTCCCCCCCAAACAGTGAAGCAAATTCTACAGCCATGCACAAGCTTTCCTTTCATGTTCTCCAATGTTCTTCTCTTTACAGATTTGCCTTAGGTAACTACCAGCAGTTCCTTGCATTGACATTTGCTGTCTCTGAGGTCAATAAGGATTTTCTCCTGCTCCCCAACTTCACCCTTGGCTTCCACATCTATGGCCATTTCCAGGGGGAGATATTTATTTCCTTAAACAGTCTCTCCATGCTCTCCTCACGAGGCCAAGTGGTTCCAGGGTACAAATGTGACCATCCGGACACTCTGCTGTCCATCATTGATGGTCTCAGTGCCAAGTCCTCAAGGCTGATGGCCGCCATCTTCAGCATCTTTAAGGTCCCACAGGTAAGAAAGCTCCCTTGGATACAGTATAGAATCGACAAAGATCGAAACACACGATGAAACTAAAAGTAGGTTCTTTGGGGGCGGGGTATATAATGAGCTTGTGGCCCTTAGATTACTCTTTATGAAAGGGTAGACATCATTTTAGTGCCATTTATTCTCTATATCAGGAAGGAAATCAGCAACTGGCAGGTGACCTGAACGTGTTTTACTGCAGGTTTGAAAGAAAACTACACCCACCTATCTCCACACCCCCCATTTCAGGCACACCAACAACAGCCAAGCCTGCTACACCTGACCCCATCCCATTGGGTTCACAACCCCTAGTGATCACAGAAAAGGAAGTGCAAGACCTATTTCACAGACAAAAGCCAGGAAAAGCTCCAGGCCCAGACAAGACAACTCCTTCTTGCTCAAGAGTCTGTGCTGACCAGTTGGCTCCCATCTTCACCCATATCTTCAATAAATCACTAGAGATGTGCTATGTTCCTTCTTGCTTCAAACGCTCCACTATCATCCCAGTGCCAAAGAAGCCCACCATCAAGGAACGGAATGACTACAGACCAGTTGCTCTAACATCTGTAGTCATGAAAATCTCTGAAAGGCTAGTGCTGTCCCACTTGAAAACCATCACAGATCATTAGATATAGTGAATTCATGAATGAAAAGGGTGAACTTAAATTGAAGCAAGAATTAGAAGAACAGGGTTTCAAGATGGATTGGTTTTCATATTGGCAAATACATTCTAGATATGAAGAGGATTTAAAACAAGAAGGTTTTATAATGTTATGACTAATTTAGATAAGATTTTAATGGGCTCTGATCTCTATGTAATTAAAAAAATTATATGGATATTTGTTAGAGGTAAAATTGGAAGAACAAGTTAAAGAATCAATGATAGCATGGGGGGAAAACTTTGGCTATGGAATTGACTTAGAGAAATGGCAAAAATTGTGGTCACAAAATTACAAAATGACCATGTCTGCCGCATATAAGGAGAATTTGTATAAGATGTTTTACAGATGGCATTTACCCACGACGAGGATAGCCAGAATGTTCAAGAACAAATCGGAGAAATGTTGGAAATGTCATTAGACTCCAGGATCATACTACCATATGTGGTGGACATGTGAAGAAGCTAAGAGATATTGGACTAAAATATACACATGGCTGGAAAAAATGATAAAGAAACACATTGACTTTAAACCAGAAATATTTTTATTAGGGATTTTACCAGAAATATACAATAGAGATTTATAATATGTAATTGTAAATGTCTTAACAGCAGCTAGAATTGTATTTGCTAAAAATTGGAAAGGAGATAAGTTACTTACTGATGATGAAGTCATTAAGAAAATTATGGAATGTGCTGAAATGAGTAAATTGACATTTGAAATTAGATATGGGATTTGTTTTATCAATGGATAGATAATAAAACATGGAGATGAAATATGAAAGATGAGGTTGAGGTAAAGATAAAATAGGTGAAGGGTTTTTTTTCATGGGAAATAAGCTTTTGTTATAAATTGATACTTTGGAAATGAGCTTAAGCACAAAAGATTTTTTACCGATTGACACACTATCTCTAATTGTATGGAATGATGATGGTTTTATGTTTTGTTTTTGTTGTAAAATTCAAAAAAAATTCAAAAAAAAAACCCCATCACGGATCCACTGTTAGATCCCCTGCAATTTGCATACCGAGAAATAGAATACTATTGTAAACATTTGAATTATGACTGCTTAAGAAACAATTGTACTCAGACTACACACTTCGATTGAAATTGAATTTTTATATGTTATATAAATAAAATAAATAAAACATGAAAAAAACTTTTACTTTGTCTTTGAAAAAAGAATCTCTTTTTCTGCAGCTCGGTGTTGGCTTTGAGTTCTCTCAGGGAGAGAGAAGAGTTTATCCTTCCTTCTTCCGGATTAATTCCAGGGAATCTCCTCAGTATGTGGGTTTAGTCCAGCTGCTCCTGTATTTCCAGTGGAACTGGGTTGGTCTTCTGGCCCCTGAAGATGACAAAGGAGAACATTTCATCTCAACTCTGACACCAATGCTCCAGGAGAAGGAGATCTGCCTGGCCTTCACTCTCATGCTGGAATTATATAATATTAAAATCGCTCAGAAGATGTTTATTCTCAATTTCCGCACCTTCTCTGAAAGAGAAGTGTTTATTCTGTTTGCAGACTCAGTTGTTACTCTCACTGTAATAGGGACGGTACTTCTTTTTGAACAACAAAGAAAAGTATCATTTAGAAAAGTTTATATCTTCACTTCGCAATGGAAACTTGGCATGAAAGAAGCTGAACACACATTGCAATATATAAAGCGTTTGCATGGGGCCTTGCATTTTAGGGACCACTCCAGGGATGTCTCTGAATTCAGCCACTTCCTCCTGTCTTTAGACCCCTTGAACCCCCAAGGAGATGTCTTTCTCCCTCAATGGTGGGAAATAGTTTTTCGTTGCAAGTTCCATAAATCAGGAAAGATCCCTCCAAAGGGAGAAAAACAATGTACAGGAAAGGAGAATCTGCAAAATGTGCCACATTATACTATTGAAAAAAGAATAACAGGAGAAAGTTACAATATCTACAATGCTGTTTATGCTCTGGCACACGCTTTACATGCAATGTATGGATCCAGAGTTGGACCATCCATGATGAGGCTTGGAAAGAGGATCTCAGATCTCCAGTCATGGCAGGTAATTTCTGTGGCTTTTGACTTAGTCCACATAGATTGGAAGCTCCCCATACGAATTTCTTCAGTTCCTGATTAAATGTCTGCGTCTTCCCATACCAATTCACCTGAGACCCTGCCCTTTTTTTTAGTTTACCTTTTGTTGGGCTTCTCAGCTTACTGTGTGGAAAGAGCTTCTGATAAATAATGGATGGACACTAACCAAGGAGAGAAGCAACCTAGAACTAAGGAGAAATTTCTTAAGGAACAGTTTCCTTTTGGAAGTCGAAGGTGCCCCATTGCTGGAGGCATTGAAGAAGAGACAGGATAGTCACTTGTCTAAAACTGTAGAAGGTCTGTTGCTTGAGCATGGGGTTGGATTAAATGACCTCCAATGCCCCTTCCAACACTGTGATTCTGTTTCTATGACAATCACAGCACAGAGCAAGATTCAAAGGGGTCCTAAGGGGTTCCTGGTCTGAAATTCATCAGAATTTTCTGCATCAAAGGCTAAAATGTTTGACCTCTCTGAATAGTGAAGAGACCATCCAGGTCAGATGCTTCCTTCCACATGGCCCAGTAGATTAAACCTGGTTCCTGCATTCTGCTGCCTTTGACAATGAGCCAGAGAAAATGAGTGGAATTTTCCATGGTTCCGATAAAAATGATTTATTCACTTCAAACATTCATTTATCAGTCAACAAGACTTCGGAACCATTTCAAAGTGCACATAGCAAAGTATCACAAGAGGAAAACCCTAAAACTAAATTTAGAATGTGGAACTAAAATTCTTGTGTTTTAGTGAAATTAGAGTTGGAAACCACGCCCAGTGATGAAGGGAAAACTTACTTTCAAAGTAAAATACACCCAATTCTTCAGATCTCCACCAAGAGGCGGAACTATGATGTCCCATTTGTAGCTCTAGCACAAATACTCCTATTTCTGAAGGTCTCTTTTATTTCAGATTCTTCCCTATTTGAGGAATGTGCAGTTTAACAACAGTGTTGGAGATGAGGTCTCCTTCTCAGAAAATGGACTGGAATCTGCTCGTTTTGATCTTCTCAACTGGGTTTTCCTCCCTAATCGATCATTTGTCCCCATGAAGATTGGCCAAATAAATCCTGAGGCTCCCCCAGGCCAGGATTTCACCATTAACTCCGATGGAATCGTCTGGGCCACAAAGGTGAGCTCAAAGGAAATGTTGTAAGTTCAGGGAAAGATTCATTCTCTTCCTGAGATGCAGAACATCGTCCTAACTTGAAAAATAATCAATTGAGTCAGAAATTATGGCAGTTATTTGGTGAATAATGTGTTTTACATGTAACACTTTTGAGGTCTGATTTGGGTCATTCCACCAAGGATTAGGCTTGGGACAGGGGTGTAATGTAAAATTTGTTACTACTGGTTCTGTGGGCGTGGCTTGGTGGGGGAGATAATGTGACTAGATGGGCATGGCCAATTTTTTTTTTAAACGTATCAAAGCATTTTTTCTAATGTTTTGAAAAGCCTCTGCCGATCAGGCAACTCAGCTGGGATCGTCGGAGACTTTTCAAAGCATTTTTTAAAATCACATCTTTCGCCAAGAGTTTGCAGAAAAAATGCTCTTAAAAGTTAAAGAAAAAAAAGCCTCTGATGATCGTGCGGCTCAGCTGGGCATGGTGGAGGGGAGGGGGACAGGGATTTTTGCTATCAGTTCTCCGAACCAACTCCCGCCATCGCTACTAGAGTGGGCGATCCGGTCCAAACTGGGAGCATTTCACCCCTGGCTTGGGATCAACATCTGCTTGAAATGCAGGATGCAATTACAGCAAGCAACAGCGATGGAACTCAGTTGAGCCCTCATAGTTCTTTCTTTTAGAAATGCTGCGGTTCAGTCACAAGCCTTCCTCCTCATGATGAAACCCCAGTTCCAATCTCCGGCATCTATTGATGTCTCAGGAGTGCCAGTGGCCTGAATCCCTCAGGAGCTGTTCCATATTTCTGATAGACGGTGGCACTGTGTCTCTTTAGAAGAGAATCTGAACATAGAAGTAGGAATGGGGAAAAGGAGGAATGCAGCAGATTCGTTGCTTAAGTGATAACAAATACTTCTCTTTCAGACCATCCCCATTGCCAGGTGTGGAAGGAAGAGGTGCCAGGCAGGAGAGAGGAGGAGAGTTCCAGAGGGTGAGCAGGTTTGCTGCTACCACTGTGACGCTTGTCCAGAAGGGACCATCTCTAATCAGACAGGTAGAGCAGACTTCAAATTTAAATCTTCCAGAATCAAGGAAGACATTCATAAAATCAGTATATTTTTGTTATTGTGACCGTTTTTGATAAAATTGACATGCACTGATACTTTTCAATAAAACCTTTCTATTGATCTAAACTGCCCTGGCCACAGAGGCCACCTTTCTCGATCCTCAGCAAGGATAGTTTGAGGGCATTTCTGCTTCTACTTTCACCTCCAATTGGGAAACCTCCTTTCAATCTTTTCCTGAGGAAGTGGGGAATGCAGTCCAAGGTTTAATTTGGTCATTTAGTGCCCGCATCTTCCAGCATCTCTATCAACCAGTGAGGAAATAGACCTGCCAGAGAAAGAGGAAATCCATCTATTTATGTCTCCTCGATAGGGCAGAAGAGGAGGAATGAACAGATTTTTTAAAAAGTTTTTTATATTTTGATTTTATACATCTCATTTCGTGAATGGTTTGATTCCTGGGTTTCATACATTTCAATATAAATAATCATAACAATATTATTCTTAATAATTACAGCCCATTTTCATTTTTAATTTTACTAACATATAGTTTCTACTGTCATCTTTCAACTCTAAAGCTTCTCATAATTCTATCATACGTCATATCATCTTAATATCTGTTTTTACTATTTTCCCCCTCATATTTCTACTTCTATTTTAGCCCTCTTCCCCCCCTTTCCCCTATCATTCTAAGAATCAAAGATTTTCCTTTTTTCATTATTCAATATTCCAATATATCAATCATGATCTTTCTCTAGCTTTTCGTTAATAATCAGATTTTTAAATATACATATTATCTCCAATCATTCCTTTCTTGTATTCATTACATTACTACCAGTAGTGAATTGGTCCCAGTTTGCACCGGTTCTATAGAACCAGTAGTAAAACCAGTGGGAGGCTCTGCCCACTGACTCTGATGTCATCAAAATGCTTCTGTGCATGTGCAGAAGCTTCTCTGCATGAAGCTTCATTTCCTTATGTTGTTCTTTTATAAAATCCTTCATGTCTTGGTATGTCAGCTCCATATCATTATATCCACTTATTTCCATTTTACAGTCAGTCCAATTTTTTTAAAAAAAACATCCAAGAGTTATCCACGTCCCTTCCAATCACTTTTATTTCTTCAAAAGTTTTGTATTTTGAAGTTTAAAATAAGTTTGAAGTAACTCCTTATAATCCAACAAAGATCAAAATTCCCATATATGCACAGTTCTCCTCTTAGCAGCAGATGGCGCTCATGATGCAGATTGGTATCATGATCTCTGCATAGTGCTGATTATCCAATTTTAATTATTTTAGATTGTAAATCCAATAGGTGGGTTTTATTTATTTTATTTTATTTTTAAAAAATAGCTTTTCAATGTCATGTCTTCACTTTGGGAATTCAATTTTATTGAATTTTATTAATATATATATATGTTTGTGTGTGTGTGTGTGTTTATTCCGCAGCTAGCAAATAGTTCCAGTATTCTTCCCCCTCCTATTTCTTGGGGATATTTTCAAAGAAAATTATTCTTTTGCCCAGTTCACAAGCCACTCACTTTCTCTGCTCCTGCCCAGTCTTGGGTATTCAGGTTGTCTTCAGCTTCAGGGCAGCCATGTTTTCTGGCACTCCTCCCTGTCCTTGGTGGAGTTGGCTTTCCTAGTCAGAAAAGGGAGACGTGACTCCCCTCTACCTGCTAGGCTGTCCCTCTTCGTCACCCCTCCAAAGTGGCTTTTGAAGAGGGAGGGAATGGAGTTTTTTTTTTAATTAGATTTCTATGCCGCCCTTCTCCAAAGACTCAGGGCAGCTTACAATGTGTTAAGCAATAGCCTTCATACTTTTGTATATTTTATACAAAGTCAGCTTATTGCCCTCACAAATTGGGTCCTCAATTTACCTACCTTAGAAAGGATGGAAGGCTGAGTCAACCTTGAGCCTGGTGAGATTCGAACTGACAGTAATTGCAGACAGCTGGTGTTAATCACAATGCTTTCAGTCTGCTGAGCTATCCAGCCTCAATTCAGGTTGAGCAGCCATGTTTGCTGCCTCTGCTCCCTGTCATTGGCGGAGTGGGCTTTCCTAGTCAGGGAAGGGAGACATAACTCCCTTTGCTTCACCACCCCTCCAGGGTGGCTTTGGTCCCAGTTTCAATCCTCCAATAATGAGAGGTCAGAGCTGACCATGAAGCTCACAGGTCAGGCTTCTGAAGGAACCAGAAGTACAACTGGAAGTCAGGAATGAACAGATTTGAAGTACAAAACAGAGAGGTTAAGGCAGGAATAATGTACTCAAAACAAAACAGCAATATTTCTGGATAACGGATTTGCTGTTCTTCTTTGTTTTAAATTATAAAATGGTCGAAAAAACAAGCAGGAATCTCAGACTGAAAGCCACATTACTCATGGAAGTGCACAGTGAATGGACAGCTGGAACTGAATAAATCCTTGTCTCTGGCTAATCTATCCCCAGAATCATCGTAAATGAAGGATGATTTGCTCTTTTTCTGTTCCATAAATTGCACATGGGTTCTTTCATTATTCCTTTTGTGGGTAAATCACCAGCAGAAAGGCAACAAATGTATCTGCTTTGAGCTACGGATAACGTGCATGATAGTTGCTCCACAACTCCTTAGAGAAAGACTTTTGATTTCAGATGCTGCACGCTGCGAACCCTGCCCAGAAGACCAATTTCCCAATAAGGACAAGGACCAATGCATTGCCAAGAAGCTCCACTTCCTTGCCTATCAAGACACCCTGGGATACATTTTAGTTTCTCTCACTCTTTTTCTCTCTGTGAGCACATCTGCAGTCCTGGTGATTTTCTATAAACATCATGACACACCGATTGTCAAGGCCAACAACCGAGATCTCACTTACATCCTCCTGGTCTCCCTCCTGCTCTGCTTCCTCTGCTCCTTCCTCTTCATTGGTCAACCAGGGAAGATCACCTGTCTCTTCCAACAATCAGCCTTTGCCATTCTCTTTTCCCTGGCAGTTTCCTCCATTTTGGCAAAGACTGTCATGGTGGTTCTGGCCTTCATGGCCACCAAGCCTGGAAACAGCACAAGGAAACTCTTAGGAAAACCACTCACCAACTCCATTGTCATAGCCTGTCCTCTGGTCCAAGCCCTTCTTTGTGCCACCTGGCTGGGAACCTCTCCCCCATTTCTTAACTTGGACTTCCACTCCTTGTTTGGAGAGATCATCTTGGAATGTAAACAAGGCTCAACTGTAATGTTTTATGGTGTCCTTTCTTACCTAAGTCTTTTGGCCCTTGTCAGTTTCGCAGTGGCATTTCTAGCTAGGAAATTGCCTGACAGCTTTAATGAAGCCAAATTCATTACTTTTAGCATGCTGGTCTTTTGCAGTGTTTGGATCTCCTTCCTCCCTACCTATCTGAGCACCAAAGGGAAGTCCATGGTGGCTGTGGAGATCTTCTCCATCTTGGCCTCTGGAGCTGCTCTCTTGGCTTGTATCTTTTTCCCCAAATGCTACATTATTCTACTGAGGCCGGATCTGAATTGCAGAGAAAATATAGTAAGAAACAAGAATTTCTAACTAATTCAAAGATTGGCCTCATTTTTATTTGTCTTTGAGGCATATTTATAATGTGATAAGATTTCTAATAAATGATGACATGAAGGAGGAATTTGTCCATAAAAGAACTCCTTATGAAGTTCTTCAACTGCTTACAATATTCCTGTGGTAAGTTTTTTTGTTTTTTGTCTTTTCAAAGTGTCCTTAGTGAGGTCCAGTGCTCTGTATGGAAGGAAAACTTGTTCTTAAATATGTGTTTATTATTTCTGATATTTCTAAGTTTATATGGCAAGGGGAAAAAATAAGAATTAGTTACAAGCGACTGCAAGATGCTAAAGAAAAAGGAGGTTTGGGTTTACCAGACCTGAAATTGTATTTTGAGGCATGTTGTCTGGCCTGGTTAAAAGAATGAGTGAACTTCCATAATAAGAGACTATTTGAATTAGAGGGCCACGAATTTAGATTTGGATGGCACCGTTATTTATTCTATTTTAAAGTTAAAGTTAATGTTGTTTTTAATAATCACTCTGCTAGACATGCCATACTAAGAGTTTGGAATAAATATTAAAAAAGGTTCTATACGAAGTTACCTCTTTAAATGTTCTCCCAAGAAACTTTTTTAAGACAGAAATGGTGGCAAAGTCAGACTGTTGGATATGTGGTAAAATATTATCTTTCAACTCTGGTGAAGCTACATTATAGTTGAGGGAAGATCTTGAATTATGCTTACCATCGGTTTACGTATGAAGAACTGAAAGAATGGTTTAAATCAAATAAAAATTGTTGTGGGTTTGATTTTGCTAAAAATGAACTGGAAATATTACTGTATGGAGTGATGAGCATATTATTGCTGAGTTTTATAAAACGTTATTGAAATTGAATTTGGAAAGTGAACATGTTAAACATTGTATGATTCAGTGGGCAAGGAATTTTGGATATAATGTGATGCTTGAACAATGGGAAAATATGTGGATGAAAGCTTTAACATTTACACTAAATTTAAAAGAAAAGTTTTATAAGATGATGTATCGCTGGCATTTAACACCGGGTAAGTTATCCAGAATCTATAAAGGTATTTCAAATGAATGTTTTATCTAGCTTTGTTTCCACATGGAGACCCCTTATGGACTTTGTGCTTGAAGTGGTAAAAATGAAACTTTGCTTTTCGGTTTTACCGATTAGATTGATATGTTTTTCTAGCAAAGGCTAATTTATATTATCATGGAAAAACAAAAAGTTATGGTTTGATGTTAATGATTGTTTTTTATTGCACCAGAGGGAGTCGGAAGTCCATGTTTCTTCTTTTCTTTTCCCGAATTTCTCCTCACCATTCACTCCCTGCCCCTCTCCCCCACTGTGTCTTCCTATTTACTTTTGCATTTTATCTTGTAGCCTAATAAAAACTGTTAAACTGCAAAAAGATGTGTTTTTTATTTCAAAGAGGATGCCATGGAGGACTGTCAATGTGATAACCCAAACCTTCGGTTGGACACGGATGCAAAGCAGAAACCAATGCAGCTTGTAAAACAGGGCTGTGACATGGGCCATTCTAGGGATGGGTAACATTGTCCACCCTGCTTCATTCAGCACCATCTGTAACTTCCAAATGCTCTTCAAAGGGAGCCCCATGTAGAGCCCATTGTATGAATTCAAAGGGAAGATGACCAGGGCATGAGTGACTGAGAACAGGGAATCACGATCAGGGAAGAGGAAAGCAGCTGGGACTCTCCTCTCCTCTCTGCCCCACCTGAACCAAGCTCCAGAGCTCACCCACAACCCCTGCACTCATGTATTTCCCAGCCCCACAGCCAGGCCATCCCCGCTTTGCTTCCTGCCTCGCCTTGCAGCAGTGGCACCACCACCACCAGCAGCCAGGATCAGCAGGCAAGCAGGCCCGGGCATCCCTCAGGGAAGTGGGCTGGGCAGGAGAGTCCCTGTGCCCTGGGAACTCAAGTGTTGGGCACCTGCTTCCCAGGGCCCCAGGCAGCCCATGTCCTGCTGCAATCCAGGAAATGCCCCTGTGACCTAAGAGGATCGGTGAGGCTTTGCCAGTGGATGAGGGCCTGGCGCTTATCCTGGTCCCACCGCCAACATGAGGGATGCTGAGCACCCATGCCCACACTGGCCATGCCCACCCAGGCAGCTGCAACCACCCAGTCACCCCCCCCCCAAGGGCAACAACAAACCTGATCTGACCCTCAATGAAATGGAGTTTGACACCTCTGCTCTAGCTCATGTTCAGTCATCTTCATCCCTCATGTTTCTTCAGCAGAGCTCTGGATGTCTCTTGACCCTTTTCAGCTCCCTCAATTGAGTCATGGGAACAATGGACCAAGAGAGGTTGCATGTGAGCGATCCTATCCAAGGCCTCAGTAGCTTTCCTACACAACACCATCTATCAAAAAACAATTATCACACTCACTATATTTTTAAGCATAAAACTTTTAGCAATTTACCCCAAATTAGGAGAAGGAACAAGGCAGGCAGGCAGATCCAGTTGCTCTCAGCAGGCCGATGAGATGGATGCAGCTGTGTGGGATGCAGGCAAAGCAACGCAAGCGACCACCTGCTCAGGATTCGGGAGTCGCTCGTGAAGGTAAGCTGGAGGCTGGTGACGGAGGGATAGTTAGCTAGGCTGTCCTGGGATGGAGCTGAGGTGGCTTAACCAGCCAGGCAAACCCACCTCTCAAGGATGAATTCATGCTGGGTGTGTCTCAACTATAGGCTTCTTCCCAAAAACAGAAGACTTTCTGCCTTCACCCTTCCACCACTCTTGCCTCTATCCTCCCTGTGGCTCACATGAGTGTTGAGATTCTCCACAGCTAAATTTCATTCTGTTTAACAAACTTAATCTCTAGGAGGAGTGACAGAACCTGGACATAGAGTCAAAAGAGGAATTAGCCTAGAGTATCTATGTAGCCACGAAAGTCCAATCCCTCGGGAATTCCATTGACCCCCATCTAACACCAAGATAGCGCAAACCATTCGTTGAGTGGGTTCCTGTTTGCATGATTAGTAATTAATCAGTTTAATTCTAATGTCATATAAGATTTCAATGCTTTGTGTGTGACACAACATTTGCAAAGGCCTTTCTTGACATAGCTACCATACTGTTCTTTGAGGAGAAACTAAGAGTCCAGGAAGAGCCTAGACCGAATGAGAGTCCTAAGCATTACAGTGCAATGTCCCACAGAACCAAAGATGAAAAATACCACTTCTGGGAGAACCAATCATGCACAGCTGCTTCTGTTTCTTAGTGTTTGCTTCAAACTTAGAGTCTTCCTTCCCATGTAAACTTCCATGCACTAATGCAAAACCTCGATAGCACTGCTTGGTCAATCATTGGTTGAACTGAATACCATCAGCATACGAATGATGCCAGACCTCAAACTGAGAAGGCTGTCCAGATGCACCCTGAAAGTCAATGGATTTGGCTCAATATCTCTCCTCCAACCAACACCCAATGGAACCACCTTCAGGTGAAGGAGAGGCTCACATAGCAGTATGCACCCATTCCTGTTCCCTTAGTTTCTGATTTCATCCCCCTGTCAAGTGGTTATTAAAAAACTGGTTCTTCCATCCCAGCATTGCCATGACTGCTCACAGCTACAAGGGTACAACCAATTCTCATGTGCCACCAAACCACATTAGCACTCATACTAGCTGACCAACTATGGCACAGGACAAACTCTCTCTGATCTGTAGGGGGTCAGTTTCATGGGGGTCAAATTCACAACTTCACCAACTTCCATCTGCTCTGGGCATCACAAGAAACACAAACATGTTTTTCCATTCTAGTGAATAAAAAATTATTGCTACTTGGTAGAACAATTGCTTTTCCTTGCAATTATCTGAAGTACAGTAATTCTTAGTGTGTCCCCTGTGGTTTCCAAGATACAAAAACTTCCAAGATAAAACCTGCTTTAAAAAATATCTCTGAGTTCTCCAAATGGGGGCAGAACATGTTACCTTAGCCAGTCTTCAAAACAACCAACTCCTGGGTTGGAAGAGACTCAAATGCCTTTGTTTCCTCCATGGTCACAGCCCAAACACAGGTAAGTAGAACCGTTGTTGCTATAAATTTGTCCTGGTACCATCCAGGTTGCACAGGTGCTGTCTGATCTGCTAAAGTTCCAGTGAGATTACAGGAGAAACCTTCAAATCAGTTTCTGCATAAACCTTGATTTCTGTTCTAGGAGGGAAGCAGACAAGAATGACCGGGCAGGAGTCATGCTACCATTGATGCTAATGCTTCTGCTGTTCTTCTGGCTCCAGGCTCCAACTACAGCAAAGAGGCTACAAACCATGTGTGTGTGCAGGAGTTATATTGATTTAGATGGAAGCTACTACAGGCCTGGTGATCTCATTATTGGTGGGAATTTGCCCTTGGGAGCCATTTTAAAATCTCCCGTCTTTGACTTTAATACTTTGAAGCTTGATTTAGAAAATGAGTAAGTTTCAGCTGAAGGGGATACATGCAGATAAATTGTTTCTTTGCTTTACATTCATGGAATTTTTTAAAAAAATACTTTTAATATTTGTACTATTCTGGTGTAATGCACATTGTGTGCTTTTTTCGATAAATTAGGAAGCTCTTCAAATAGGCTGGAATTCTCAATCTCTTCATCAGGAAGATGATAAACAAGAAAAATGAAGAGGGAAGCTATGCTCGCCTAGTGAAGAAGTCAAATTATAATATTAATCTGAACAGTAACTAGGGATAGAAAATTCAAATAAAAGCTCAACACTCTTCAAGTGTCCAGGAGTTACGAAAATCCCTCTCCATGTTGGAATCAGCATTGCTCAGGAATAATGCCCTTCAGTAAATCTATGAGGTTACCCCCAGTGTAGTCCTGTGCTCAGCAATCCTTACCACACCTGAAGAAGCTGCTCCAAGAGAGACCTTAAATAGTAATGGTGGAATGGGAGCAGTTGGAAAGGATTCCAGACACTGGAGCAAAGTGAATATATCTATAACTGTCTGGTTCGGTTCTGTAACCCAACAAGACAGACACAGACTTCAGAGGATAATTAGAACTGCAACAAAAAAATGGCTACCAAGCTGCCTTCCATTGAGGACCTGTGTACTTCACGAGTCAAAAAGAGGGCTGTGAAAATATTGACAGACCCCTCACATCCTGGACATAAATTGTTTCATCTCCTACCCTCAAAATGATGCTGTAGAGCACTGCACTCAGAATAACTAGACACAAGGACAGTTTTCCCCCGAATGCCATGTTATCGGAGCTTCATCGCTTGAGACTTTCAAGAAGAGATTGCACTGCCATTGGTCAGGAGTGGTGTAGGGTCTTCTGCTAGAGTGGGTTGGGGGTTTGGACTAGATGACCCATAAGGTCCCTTCCCACTCTGTTAATCTGTTAAATCTGCCATCACCCTGCTAAACAAATAATTCCCTCAACGCTGTCAAACTATTTACTAAGTCTGCATTACTATTTATCTTCTCATTATTCCTACCACCCATCTCCTCCCACTTATGACTGTAACCTTGTTGCTGGTATCCTTATGATTCATATTGACTGTTTCCTAGTATGATTTGATTGCTAATTTGTACCCTATGACTATCGTTAAGTGTTGTACCTTTTGATTCTTGGTGAATGTATATTTTCTTTTATGTACACTGAGAGCATATGCACCAAAGACAAATTCCTTCTGTGTCCAATCACAGTTGACCAATAAAGAATTCTAGTCCATTCTATTCTAATATGGCAGGGATGTTAGAGAGTATAAAACAGTCCATAAAATCTATGGAAAAGCTTGTCTCCTTTCTCACAAAATCACTGAGATTTAGCAAGGGAAATCCTTGGGAAAAAAACCAACCCAATAAAATTCGGGAAATTCTGCCCAAAAGTCCCCCCAAACAGTGAAGCAAATTCTAAAGACATGCAAAAACTTTCCTATAATGTTGCCCAGTGTTTTTCTCACTACAGATTCATCACTAGTTACTACCAGCAGTTCCTTGCATTGAGGTTTGCTGTCTCCGAGGTCAATAAGGATTTTCTTCTGCTCCCCAACATCACCCTTGGCTTCCACATCTACTGCCATTTCCAGAGAGAGATATTTATTTTCTTAAACAGCCTCTCCATGCTCTCCTCACGAGGCCAAGTGGTTCCAGGGTACAAATGTGACCTGCAGGAAACTCTGCTGTCTGTCATTGGTGGTCTCAGTGCCAAATCCTCAAGGCTGATGGCCTCCATCTTCAGCATCTTTAAGGTCCCGCAGGTAAGAGAGCTCCACTGGATCAAGTATGGAGTAGACAAAGATCAGAAGTAAACAGAAGCCAAAGATGAAACTAAAAGGGTTTTTTGTGTGGGGGGAATTAATGAACTTGTGACCCTTGGATTATTCTTTATTAAAGGGTAGCTATCGTTTTAGTGTTATTTGTTCTCTGTGTTAAGTTGTTGGTTTCTTCTTTTCTCTTCTGACAACCAATAAAAATGGCTAAGTAGGGAAGAAGATGAAGTTTGCCAGTCAAAAGGAGTCAGCCTGACTGGGGGGCCATCAACCACACAGCGGTAACTACTAAAGTCACCAGAAAACTTTTACTTTGTCTTTGAAAAAAGAATCTCTTTTTCTCCAGCTCGGTGTTGGCTTTGGGTTCTCCCAGGGAGACAGAAGAGTTTATCCTTCCTTCTTCCAGATTAATCCCAAGGAATCTCCTCAGTATATGGGTTTAGTCCAGCTGCTCCTATATTTCCAGTGGAACTGGGTTGGTCTTCTGGCCCCTGAAGATGACAGGGGAGAACGTTTCATTTCAACTCTGACGCCAATGCTCCAGGAGAAGGAGATTTGCCTGGCCTTCACTGAAAGGTTGAAATTGGATGATATTCAAATCACTCTGAAGAAATTAATTTTCAATTTCCCTATTTTGTCTAAAACAGAAGTGTTTATTATGTTTGCAGACTCAGCAGTTACTCTCAGTTTAGTAGGGGCAATATATTATTTTGAAAAATTCGAAAACATATCAATAAGGAAAGTTTGTATCCTCACTGCCCATTGGAAAATTGGTCAGAAAGAATCAGAACAAACATTGCGCTATATAAAGTTTTTTCATGGAGTCTTGCATTTCAGGGACCACTCTGGAGATGTCTCTGAATTCAGCCACTTCCTCCAGTCTTTAGACCCCTTGAACCCCCAGGAAGATGTCTTTCTCCCTCCATGGTGGGAATTTGTCTTTCGCTGCAAGATCCACAAACCAGGCAAGATCCCTCCAAAGGGAGAAAAACAATGTACTGGAAAGGAGAATCTGCAGAATCTGCCCAATTATACTTTTGAAAAAAGAATGACAGGTGAAAGTTACAATATCTACAATGCTGTTTATGCTCTGGCACATGTTTTACATGCAATGTATGGATCCAGAGTTCAATCGACCATGATGAGGCTTGGAAAGAGGATCTCAAATGTCCAGTCATGGCAGGTAATTTCTATGGCTTTTGACTCAGTCCACAGACACTTAAATTGGAAGCTCCCCATACGAATTTCTTCAGTTCCTGATTAAATATCTGTGTCTTCCCATACCAATTCATCTGAGACCCTGCCCCCTTTTTTAGTTTACCCTTTGTTGTGCTACTCAGCTTACTATATGGAAAGAGCTTCTGATTAGGAATGGGTGGAAACTAATCACGAAGGGAAGCAACCTAGAACTAAGGAGAAACTTCTTAAGGATGGGTGTCCCTTTAGAAGTCGTGGGTGACCCATTGCTGGAGTCATTGAAGAAGAGACAGCATAGCCACTTGTCTGAAACTGTAGGGGGTCTGTGTCTTGAGCAGGGGGTTGGACTAGAAGACCTCCAATGCCCCTTCCAATACTGTGATTCTGTTTCTATGACAACCACAGCAAAGAGTAAGGTTTAAAGGGGTCCTAAGGGATTCCTGATCTGTATCAAAGGCCAAAATGTTGGACGTCTCTGAATAGTGAAGGGACCAACCAGGTCAGATGCTTCCTTCCACATGGCCCAGTAGATCAAACCTGGTCCTGCATTTGGCAGCCTTTGACAACGAGCTAGAGAAAATCAGTGGAATTTTCCATCATTCTGATAGAAATGATTTATTCATTTCAAATATTCATTTATCAGTTAAGAATGCCTTGGGCCAAAGTAACTATTTGAAAGTGCATGTAGCCAAGTATCACAAAAGGAAAATCCTAAAATTAAATTTAGACTATGGGACTAACATTCTTGTGTTTTGATGAAATTTCAGTTGGAGGTCATGCCCAGTGATAAAGGGGAAACTTTTAGTTTCAGAGTCAAATACACCTGATTCCTCAGATCGCCATCAAGAGATGGAAATAGCTTCTCAAATGTAAACCTATCTTCTCAAGATGGCCATTATGTGATGATAGAAGCCATGATGTCTCACTGGTAGCTCTAGCCCAAATACTCCAATTTCTGACAGTCTCCTTTCTTTCAGATTCTTCCCTATTTGAGCAATGTGCAGTTCAACAACAGTGCTGGGGATGAGGTCTCCTTCTCAAAAGATGGATTGGGATCTGCTCGTTATGATCTTCTCAAGTGGGTTCTCTTCCCCAATCGATCTTTTGTCCCCATAAAAGTTGGGCAAATAAATCCTGAGGCTCCCGCAGGCCGGGATTTCACCATTGACTCTAATGGAATCGTCTGGGCCACAAAGGTGAGCTGAATGGAAATGTTGTAAATTCAGGGAAAGAATCATTCTCTTCCTGAGATACACAACATCTTTCTAAGTTGAAAAATAATCAACTGAATCAGAAATTATGGCAGTCATTTGGTGAAAAATCTCCTTTGCATGTAACACTTTTGAGGTCATTCCAGAAAGGGTTTTGCTTGGGAACAATATCTGCTTGAAACACAGGATGCAATTACAGCAAGCAACTATTATTTACAATGACCATTGACACTCAGTTGCACCTTCAAAGTTTTTTCTTTTAGAAATGCTAAATGTTCAGTCCCAATCCTAGACTGCAGTTCTAATCTCCCACATCCATGGGGGTGTCAGGAATGCCAATGGCCTGATTACCTCAGGGCTGTTCTTGATTTCTGACAGACAGTGGCCATCTATTCCTTTAGAAGAGATTCTGGACATAGAAGTAAGAATAAGGAAGGGAAATAGGAATGGGGAAAAGAATGAATGCAGCAGGTTCATTGCTTAGGTCATCTCAAGTATTTCTCTTTTCTCTTTCAGACGATGCCCTTTGCCAGGTGTGGAAGGAAGAGGTGCCATGAAGGAGAGAGAAAAAGAGTTCCAGAGGGGAAGCCGGTTTGTTGCTACCAATGTGATGCTTGTCCAGAAGGGACCATTTCTAATCAGACAGGTAGACAAGACATCAAATCTAAATCTTCCAGAATCAAGGAAGATGTTCGCTAAATCAATATATTTTTGTTATAGTGTCATTTTTTATAAGATTGACATGCACTCACACTTTTCAGGAGATCTAAACTGCCCTAGCCATAGAGACCACTTTTCCTGACTCTCAACAAGGATAGTTTGAGGGCACAATTTATGAGTCCCCAAGATCCATTTCTGCTTCTACTTTCACATCCAGTTGGGAAACCAACTTTCAGTCTTTTCCTGAGGAAGTGGGAATGTAGTCGAAGCTTTTTTATTATCATTTAGAGTGAGCTTTTCCAGCAGCTCTATCAACCTCTGAGGAAGTAGATCTGCCAGAGAAAGAGAAGATCCATCTATTTATGACTCTTGGATAGGGCAGGAGGGATGAATAAACAGATCTGACCTGCAAAGCAAGGTCACATAAACAAAACACCAGAATTCCTGGATAACAGATCTGTCTGTCTTCTGTGGGTTCCATTATGGGAGAAAAAACAGGCAGCAATCTCAATCTGTAAGCCTCATTAGTCATGGAAGTTAATGGACAGCTGGAACTCAATCCTTCTCTCTGGCTAATCTATCCCCAGGCTCTTCATACATGAAGGATGATTTGATGTTTTAATGTCCTATCAGTTGCACAGTGTGTTCTTTCATTTTCCCTTTGTGGGTCGGTCAAGAGCAGAAAGGCAACACCTGTATCACCTTTGCGGGAGGGATAATATGCATGGTAGTTGCTCCAGAAATCCGTAGACAAAAACTTTTGATTTCAGATGCAGCTCACTGTGAACCCTGCCCAGAAGACCAATTTCCCAACAAGGACAAGGACCAATGCATTGCCAAGAAGCTCCACTTCCTTGCCTATCAAGACATCCTAGGATACATTTTAGTTTTTCTTGCTCTTTTCTTCTCAGTGATCACTTCTGCAGTCCTGCTTATTTTCTATCAACATCATGACACACCCATTGTCAAGGCCAACAACCGAGATCTCACTTACATCCTCTTGGCCTCCCTCCTGTTCTGCTTCCTCTGCTCCTTCCTCTTCATTGGTCAGCCTGGGAAGGTCACCTGTCTCTTCCAACAATCTGCCTTTGCCATTTTCTTTTCCCTGGCGGTTTCCTCTGTGTTGGCAAAAACTGTCATGGTGGTTCTGGCCTTCATGTCCACTAAGCCAGGGAACAAGACAAGGAAACTCTTAGGAAAACCACTGACCAATTCCATTGTCATAGCCTGTCCCCTGATCCAAGCAGTCCTTTGTGCCACCTGGCTGGTCACCTCTCCCCCGTTTCCTAATTTGGATTTCCACTCCTTGTTTGGAGAGACCATCTTGGAATGTAAGCAAGGCTCAGCTCTAATGTTTTACGGTGTCCTCTCTTACCTAGGACTTTTGGCCTTCATCAGTTTCACAGTGGCATTTCTAGCTAGAAAACTGCCTGACAGTTTTAATGAAGCCAAGTTCATTACTTTTAGCATGCTGGTCTTTTGCAGTGTTTGGATCTCCTTCCTCCCCACCTACCTGAGCACCAAAGGGAAGTCCATGGTGGCCGTGGAGATCTTCTCCATCTTGGCCTCTGGAGCTGCTCTCTTGGCTTGTATCTTTTTCCCCAAATGCTACATTATTCTGCTGAGGCCGGATCTGAATTGCAGAGAAAATATAGTAAGAAACAAGAATTTCTAACTAATGCAAGAATTAGCCTCATTTAGATTTGTCTTTCTGGCATGTTTAGAATGTGATAAGATTTCCTCTGGAACGATCTTCCTCCAGAGTTGAGAATGATCTCCGACCTCCGGACTTTTCGTCAGGCCTTAAAAACATATATTTTTCAGCGTGCCGGCTTAGCCTGATCCCTCTAAATTTTTTAGAGTCTTTTAGAGTTTGATATTTATTTTAATATTAATCTGTTTTAATTATCAGCTAAATTTATATTTGTTTTAATAATATTTTAACTTTTATTTACTGGTTTTTATTTGGCTGTTCACCGCCCTGAGTCCGCAAGGAGAAGGGAGGTATATAAGTCTAAATAAATAAATAAATAAATAAATATGATGTGAAGGAGGAATTTATCCATAAAAGAATTCCTTATGAAGTTCTGCAACTGCTTACAATATTCCTGTGGTCAGTTTTTTTATTTTTCATGTTTTCAAAGTATCCTTAGTGAGGTCCAGTGCCCTGTCTGGAAATAAACTTGTTGTCAAAGATGTGTTTATTATTTTGGATATTTCTAAATTTATATGGCAAAGGATAAAACCCAAAATTAGATACAAAATACTGCAAGATACTAAGGAAATAGGAGGTTTGGGTTTTCCAGACCTGAAATTGTATTTTGAGGCATGTTCTCTGGCCTGGTTAAAAGAGTGGGTGAACCTCCAGAATAAGAGGCTATTTGAATTAGAGGGCCACAAATTAAGGTTTGTTTATTTATGGTATGATAAAGTTAAACTTAATGTTGATTTTAATAATCACTTTGCTAGACGTGCCATACTAAGAGTTTGGAATAAATATAAAACAAGGTTCTAAATGAAGTTGCCTCTTTGGGTGTCCCCCAAAGAAGCTTTTTTAAGAAAAGAAATGGGGGCGAAGGCAGACCGGTGGACGCATGGTAAAATATTATCTTTCAACTCTGATGAACCTACATTAAAGTTGAGGGAAGCCCTTGAATTAGAAGTTTATGTTTGCCATTGGTTTACATATCAAGAACTGAAAGAAAAGTTTAAATGAAATAAAAAGAGTTGTGGGTTTGATTTTGCTAAGAATGAATTGGAAATCGTACTGTGTAGAAGGGATGAGCATATTATTGCTCAGATTTATAAAATGTTATTGAAATTGAATTTGGAAAGTGAACATGTAAAACATTGTATGATTCACTGGGTAAGGAATTTTGGATATAAAGTGATGCTTGAACAATGAAAAATATGTGGATAAAAGGTTTAAAATTTACACTAAGCTATAATTTAAAAGAAAAATTTTATAAGATGATGTATTGCTGGCTTTTAACACTGGATAAGTTATCCAGAATGTATAAAGATATTTCAAATGAATGTTGGAAGTGTAAAAGAAAGAAGGAACTTTTTACCATTTATGGTGGACATGTGATAAAGCAAAGAAAATTTGGAGTAAGATTCATATTATAATACAGAATATTCCTGAAACAAAAATAAAAATGAAACCAGAAACTTTTCCTTTGGGTTTAATGGAAAAAGACTTGGAGAAAAATTTTGATCTTATACATATATATATATATATTATATGCACAAAAGTGGAAGGAGACTTAGAGTCCCATTATGGACAAATGGCTACAGAAGCTGATGGAGTTGGCAGAAGTGGCAAAATTGATCATTTTGGTTAAAGGAAAGAATATAAGTACCTTCGTTTCCACATCGCTTCCAAACTTTGTGCTTGAAGTGAAAAAAATTGAAACTTTGATTTTGGGTTTTATCTTTTAGATTGAAATGTTTTTATAGAGATGTCTTGCTTATATGATTATGGAAAAACAAAAATTGTGGTTTGATATTAATGCTTTTTTTTTACTGCAACAGAGGGACTCAGAAATCCATGTTTCTCCTTTTCTTTTCCCCAATTTCTCCTCACTTTTATCTCCCTGTTTCCCCCTCACACACTGTGTCTTCCTATTTACTTTTGTATTTTGTATTTTGTCTTATAACCTAACAAAAATGTTAAACTGGAAAAAAGATGTGTTTATTATTTCAAGGAGGAAATTTTCTTATTTTGTTCCTTAGTTTATTTAGTTTATTTTTAAGGAAATGTTTTAAAGGTTTGAGTTCAATATCAGTGTTTCTAAACATATATGGCTGTTTCCTTATGTGTTTGAGGCTTTATAGAACTTCCCTACCACTACTCAATTGGTTTTGAAATAGCAGAGTTTAAATCTTCCTCACATCCAGATCTGCAATACTGCCTCATCAATGTTGGGCAGAATTTCCCTGAAAGAAATGAGCAAAAAATGTCATAATTGTATGGAGTATGTTAGTCATCTCTTGTGACATTTCATCTCATGGACTTCCATGGTAAACTATGCTGTTCTATGAGATCTGTATGTACAGAAGGTCTCCACAGGAATCATTCTAGAAGAGTGGAAACATAAGTGATAGTTTGTTAATTATGAATAGATATGATCATACCGTCTATTTCTTATGCATAAATCATATTCTCCTTCTTTCTCAAATGTATAATATGAGTGCAATCTTTGGTCTTCAAGGGTTCCTCCCACTATTCTCTGGAGAAAATTTATCCTGGGCACACTCCTATGAGCAATACTGCTGTGAGAATTGATTATTGGTTTTGGTCCTGCAAATGAAGCCTCAAGGTTTAAGCAGTTGTAATAGCTACATAAATATGACAGATAGTGTTTGTTTAACAACAATGATGCAATAGTAACTTTGCAACACATCATATTGATGGAAATGGGACAATTAGCTGCAGTCGCCTTGCTCCGGCCACCTCATCCCAACCTCCCCATTTCAGCTAACCCACCATGGCCACCTCTACTCATCAGTCCTTCCCTGGTAGCTTCTCCACATCAGCTCCCCCCCCCCACAGCTGATTCTCCCCTGCCACCCTCTTCCGCTGCCTCACCCTGGCTGATTCACTGTAGTACAAATTGCCCTAGCAGATTTGCAACATGGAACAATTAGCCCTTGTGTGTCTCAACTGTTCCCAGACCAAAACCATTCCCAGAAAGTCCTTCCCACTGCACCAACCTCCTCCTCCTCCTCTACTGACTCCTGGAATTGGGGCCCATTCCCCATTTTTTTCATCGGCTCCCACATGAGAATCACTCTCAGTGAAGAGGGATCGGGGCCATGTGAGTTGCAGACAGTCAGAGGCTCTAGGTCAGATCTGCCATAAAGGATGAGAGGGGGGAAATAGGAAAGGGGGGAATGAGGGGAAACATAACAGGCAACCAGAGACAATGGCTGAAGGATCCAAGGACAGAGGCATGGGAACAGAATGCAAAGGGCCACCAAACAGGCCTCAAACTTTAGAAACCAAGACGACTAATTTTAACCTCATCGGACACTAACAAGATGACATATCGGGGAGGGGCTGGGAGTAGGTTAAATCACATGGTTTATAGAGGAATCTTCAGATCTGGAGTATCTGAAGGTACTGAAAAATCCTAGTTAAGGATTTTTCTTTCCTAAATGTCTAAGCTGGGACAGGCCTGACATTCTGTCCACCAGCAAGGCCAGCAAAGGTATTATGCAACTAGTGGTCCCAAGTGGAGAACCATAGATGATGCATCCTAAATTAGGGGCTCTGTCACTCCAAGAGAGATCAAGAATTTTCTTCCCCCAGATAACTGTATAGAGAGCCCAGTCCTTTACTGATAGCAGGCTATAGCTTGTGGGCTCCTCTTTGCAAACTGACCACCCCAGGAATTGATCACCAAACTGAAGCGCTATGATGGGGACAGACATATTCCCCTTGGAATATGGTGGCCGCTTCTGTCATTGCACCAGGTGGCCGTGTGACAAAGTGATTCCTTCTGCTTCCCTCTGGCTGTTTGTGCAGCATTGCAAAAATTCTGGAGCTCCAGCGAAGGTGAAATTTCAGGTGGGGATCAACAGCAGTGATTTCATTTCTTTATTTTCCGAGTGCAGAACATCTTCCATTGAAAGGAGAAATGTGCTGTTTAAAATTGGCCTATTGATCTAAATAAAACAAAATCAAAAACTATATAATAATTAAATGCAGAAGGAGTTTAAAACCCTTATGTGACATTATACAGGCCATCCTCGTTCCAAGTTACAAAGGCACTGAGAAATGTGACTTATGACCGTTTTTCACACTTACGACCATTGCAGCATTCCCATGGGCACGTGGTCAAAATTTGGGCCCTTGGCAACTGCCTCATATTTATGACGGTTGCAATGTCCCAGGGTCACATGATCCCTTTTGCGACCTTCCAACAAGCCAGGTCAAGGGGGAGGCCAGATTCATTTAACAACCATGTCATGAACAGGGGGCCATGGATCCAGTTCACAGGTGGTCACAACTACATCCCATGGACTCTGCCGACATCCTTGGGATCAACTGGATCAAACTGTTCCTAAATTATTGCGTAAGTCCTTTCCCCAGCCTTCTCCATAGGATCCACACCATGCTTGGCCTCCAACTGGGAAGAGATCCAAGCAATTTTATCAACCAGAATTCCTCTGTGGGGCCTGAAGGAAAACCTACATGTGACCCTCACCCAGAAGGTTCCAGATCATCTTTAAAAAGGCCACGGATGTCACTCGGTGTTATAAGAAGTGCAAAAAGAATGGAGAAATATTTGGAATGGAGCAAGTTTAATGTGGATTAAAGAATGGATAACTTTGAGAAACACCAGATTATTGAATCTGGAGGGAAATGATTTGTGATAGGGTGGCATGCCTTTTTATGGTATAAAGGAACAAAAATACAAGGGTATTTTAGAAGGCATCAGACACATCAAGTCTTATTGTTGAATTGGGAGAAGGTCAAAAAATATCATTATTTGAAGATTCCAGTCTGGGTATCTACAATTGAAGCTTTTTCATATCCAGTAATATTTAAAAGGGAACAAATTATTAGATATGGTGAATTATTGGATGAAAAGGGTGAACTTAAATTAAAGCAGGAATTAGAAGACCAGGGATGTAAGATGGCCTGGTTTTCATAGATGCAAATATTTTCTAGATATCGAGAAGATCTCAAGCAAGAAGGTTTTTATAATGTTCTGACTAATTTTGATAAGGTTTTAATGGGCTCTGATGCCTATGTAATTAAAAAATTATATGGATACTTGCTAGAGGTAAAACTGGAAGAAGAAGAAGTAAAAGAATCAATGATAGCGTGGAGGAAAAATTTTGGTTATGGTATTGATTTAGAGAAATGGCAAAAACTGTGGTCACATAATTATGAAATAACAATGTCTACAGCATATAAGGAGAATTTGTATAAGAAGTTTTACAGGTGGCATTTACCCCCCCCCCCCCGACGAGGATAGCCAGAATGTTCCAGAGTAAATCGGAGAAGTGTTGGAAGTGTCATCAGACTCCAGGATCTTATTTCCATATGTGATGGACATGCACAGAAGCAAGGAGATATTGGGCTAAGATACACATGTGGTTGGAAAAAATGACAAAGAGACATATTGACTTTAAAGCAGAGATATTTTTATTAGGGATCTTGCTGGAGACATAGGATAAAGAATTGCAATATTTAACTGTGACTATCTTAACCGCAGCTAGAATTGGATTTGCTAAAAATTGAAAAGGAGAAAGGATACCTACCCATGAAGAAATGATTAAGAAAATGATGGAGTGAGCTGAAATGAGTAAATTGACAGGTGAAATAAGAGAACAGGAAGATAAACAATATCTTTAAACGCTTTCATTGCACCACCCCACCCCCCACCCCCACCCCCAGGTCCCCTCGAGGTGAGCAGGGGAGGCTCCTCCAGGGTCCTTCCCAGGGACCATCGCAGCCCCCCCACCCCTGTGTTCCAGAGGCCTTTTCTCAGGGCCCGTTTGCCAAGGGAAGGAGGTTTGCTCTGTGGCCAAGGAGAAGGGAGAGTTTGCAGAGCCTCAGCCGAAATGGAAGCGCCGCTTTCTTTCACCCATCCCTGCCCTAGAGCGAAGGGAGGAGGAATCCTGTCCCATCCCTCAAACTCCGGACCTCCGCACGTCCCTGGGGTCAGGGCTGCGGTCGGTCGGTGGAACAATTGTCTCCAAGGGGCAACGCCAGCCTTTGAAGCAGACCCAGCCAGTTCCCTTCTTCATCCCGGGGCTTTCTTAAGCATGGCCAGATCGCCGATTCCCTCTGCCCCCCCCCTCCCCGTCCTCTTGAGCTCCCAGGATGAAGCCCCCGTCTCCCCTGCTCCTTTCCCTGCTCCCCCGTCCTCCCCCCCCCCCCGTGACTGCCCCGTCAAGGATTTGGAGATTTCCTCCAAGGCCATCGGAAGAAAGGCTCTTTGGAGCCTGGGGCAGCTGCAGCTGGCAGGCGGCAAGGGCTGGGCTCCGAGCGCTGGGTCCAAAGCAGGGAAGGGCGCAGCGGTCCTTCGGGCAGCTCCTCTTCTCCGCTTCCAGCCGTCGGCAGCAGCAGAGCAGTCAAGCGACGGGTCCAGCGGGGCTGAGAGCGGCGGGCTGTGGGCTGTGCACCCCCCCCCCGGGCGCCTCTCCGTGGCCTTCGTCCGGGCGCCTTGCCGATCAGCGAAGGCAGCGGCTCCCGGCAGATGAGATGCAGGAAAGCGAAAGCGAAAGCGAAAGTGAGAGAGGGCGGGGGCGGAGTCGGGGGAGCGGCAGCCGGAGCAGCTCCAGGGTAAGTAGTGCCGGCAAGAGGGAGTCTGCCCCGCCTCCCAGCTGTCGTTTTCGCCCGACGGAATCGTAGCCTCCTCCCTCTATTTTAGCCGGCGCCTAAGTTGGCTGCTACTCACTTGCTGCCAGGAGCCGCTTCTCTCCTCGCACCGCTTCCCATCTACTGTGTGCGGCTCTTATTTTGAACCTCCGGTCACTTGCTGCCCGACGCTGACAGACGACATGGAGAACTTCCTAGCCCTAACTCAGAGGCTAACTCATCTTCTAACTCAACTTCAAACTGAACCTCTAAGTGTAATTGGAGCTCTAGCTCTAGCTGTAATTGTAATTGTAATTCAAAAGCGAGTGCGAGCGCCAGCGCCACCGTCAACCAACCCTAACCCTGGAATCAACAGGCTCCTCTCGGAATTCAGGGACTTCCTAGACATAACTCTGAAGCTAACTCAACTTCTAACTCAACTTCAAACTGAACCTCTAAGTGTAATTGGAGCTCTAGCTCTAGCTGTAATTGTAATTGTAATTCGAAAGCGAGTGCGAGTGCCAGCGCCAGCGTCAACTAACCCTAACCCTGGAATCAACAGGCTCCTCTCGGAATTCAGGGACTTCCTAGACATAACTCAGAGGCTAACTCATCTTCTAACTCAACTTCAAACTGAACCTCTAAGTGTAATTGGAGCTCTAGCTCTAGCTGTAATTGTAATTGTAATTCGAAAGCGAGTGCGAGCGCCAGCGACAGCGTCAACCAACCCTAACCCTGGAATCAACAGGCTCCTCTCGGAATTCAGGGACTTCCTAGACCTAACTCAGAGGCTAACTCATCTTCTAAGTCAACTTCAAACTGAACATCTAAGTCTAATTGTAGCTCTAGCTCTAGCTGTAATTGTAATTGTAATTCGAAAGCGAGTGCGAGTGCCAGCGCCAGCGTCAACCAACCCTAACCCTGGAATCAACAGGCTCCTCTCGGAATTCAGGGACTTCCTAGACATAACTCAGAGGCTAACTCATCTTCTAACTCAACTTCAAACTGAACCTCTAAGTGTAATTGGAGCTCTAGCTCTAGCTGTAATTGTAATTGTAATTCGAAAGCGAGTGCGAGCAACAGCGCCAGCGTCAACCAACCCTAACCCTGGAATCAACAGGCTCCTCTCGGAATTCAGGGACTTCCTAGACATAACTCAGAGGCTAACTCATCTTCTAACTCAACTTCAAACTGAACCTCTAAGTGTAATTGTAGCTCTAGCTCTAGCTCTAGCTGTAATTGTAATTGAAATTGTAATTCGAAACCGAGTGCGAGCGCCAGTGTCAACCAACCCTAACCCTGGAACCAACAACAACGGCGATGTTGTAATTCCCATAGAAGATTAGTCTCTGGTCCTGGTGGGCTGTACCCCACTCACGACCTATGTACGCCAAAGAGGGCATATGACGCCTGAGAACCCTTTGGGATTGGATTCTCAGGAATCCCAGACGTCTGCATGCCGAGAGCTGGCTGGTGGCTAACTAGGCTTCTTCCCTGGGTAAGGAAAGAGCTACTGAAATACTTCTGTATTGAATTCTCGAGAAACCCTAACCCAACGCCACCAACGCCAATACCAGTGACACAAATGCCAACACCAGTGACACCAATGCCAATACTAACGACATATACCAGTGAACGACATATACCAGTGACAACAACGAATGTTGTAATTTTCATGGGGGATTAGTCTCTGGTCCTGGGCTGTACCCCACTCACGACCTATGTACGCCAAAGAGGGCATATGACGCCTGAGACCCCTCTGGGATTGGATTCTCTGGCTGGTGGCTTCTTCCCTGGGTAAGCAAAGTGTGACCTATTTCGCTTATGTGATGTCACATCCACCCAGCCCCTCCTTACCTTGGAGGACTATAACATCATAACCCACATCGCTTTATCTACCATGTTTATCTGAAGTATTTATACGTTATTGTGAGCCACCCCACCTTGTCCTATAATCCTTCTCAATCAGTAGGATCGTCA
Organism: Coluber constrictor foxii; assembly: GCA_038048745.1. Lineage (NCBI taxonomy): Eukaryota > Metazoa > Chordata > Lepidosauria > Squamata > Colubridae > Coluber > Coluber constrictor. The sequence continues at coordinate 7,488,323 of CM075958.1, read as the reverse complement.
CAATGCCACTCATGGCCCCTCTCGGACCCGTGTGGCCTTTCATCTGGAACCGCTGTAGCAGCAAAGACGTCGGTCCCAGAATCCCTTTCACCTTGACACAATAATTATGCATATAAGGCCCTTCTCATTGGGGATTGCCAGCAGCAGCCTATGAAGTTGTTTCTAGGATTCAGAGGCACATCCCATCGGCTGAAGGAAAATGACGGAGGCTGAGCACATGGAAGAGGCTAACCCCCCCTGAAAGGCTTCCCATCGGCAGAATCAAAAGGATCGACGGAGAGAGCCCGGGACCCCCAATACAAAGAACAGAAGTGTTTCTGAGCCTCACAGCCCCCCAAAACATGTTTACACAGATCAAGAAATAAAAGCATTATTGAAAAGCAAACTTGGCCCCTGTTTCCAGTTGTCATTGAAAGGGAAACAATAACTAGATTCTGTAACCATTAGCTTCCTGTGTTACATAGATGCCTTTGTATTTGTATCACACATATTATGTGTGATTTCTGACAGGTCCTCGCACTTTTGACTGGTCCTCACACTTATGACCATCCTCACATTTATGCCCGTGCAGCATTCCTAACAACCCTGTCATCATTTCACAACTGCTTCTCTTCACCATGGTGATAAGATAGGGCAAAAAACATAAAAAGTGAGGACAGTCGTAAGTTTGAGGACTGGTCAAAAGTGCGAGGACCAGTCAAAAATAACTTTTTCAGCCCTCTGAGTAGTCCATATGCACAAAAGGGCTACCCAGAGGGCTGAAAAAAGTGATTTCTGACAGGTCCTTGCACTTTTGACTGGTCCTCACACTTATGACCATCGTCACATTTATGCCCGTGCTGCATTCTTAACAACCGTGTCATCATTTCACACCTGCTTCTCTACACCATGGTGATAAAATAGGGCAAAAAACGTAAAAAGTGAGGACAGTCGTAAGTTTGAGGACTGGTCAAAAGTGGGAGGACCAGTCAAAAATAACTTTTTCAGCCCTCTGAGTAGTCCATATGCACAAAAGGGCTACCCAGAGGGCTGAAAAAAGTGATTTCTGACAGGTCCTCGCACTTTTGACTGGTCCTCAAACTTATGACCATCCTCACATTTATGCCCGTGCAGCATTCTTAACAACCGTGTCATCATTTCACAACTGCTTCTCTACACCATAGTGATAAGATAGGGCAAAAAACATAAAAAGTGAGGACAGTCGTAAGTTTGAGGACTGGTCAAAAGTGCGAGGACCAGTCAAAAATAACTTTTTCAGCCCTCTGAGTAGTCCATATGCACAAAAGGGCTACCCAGAGGGCTGAAAAAAGTGATTTCTGACAGGTCCTTGCACTTTTGACTGGTCCTCACACTTATGACCATCCTCACATTTATGCCCGTGCTGCATTCTTAACAACCGTGTCATCATTTCACACCTGCTTCTCTACACCATGGTGATAAGATAGGGCAAAAAACGTAAAAAGTGAGGACAGTCGTAAGTTTGAGGACTGGTCAAAAGTGCGAGGACCAGTCAAAAATAACTTTTTCAGCCCTCTGAGTAGTCCATATGCACAAAAGGGCTACCCAGAGGGCTGAAAAAAGTGATTTCTGACAGGTCCTTGCACTTTTGACTGGTCCTCACACTTATGACCATCCTCACATTTATGCCCGTGCTGCATTCTTAACAACCGTGTCATCATTTCACACCTGCTTCTCTACACCATGGTGATAAGATAGGGCAAAAAACGTAAAAAGTGAGGACAGTCGTAAGTTTGAGGACTGGTCAAAAGTGCGAGGACCAGTCAAAAATAACTTTTTCAGCCCTCTGAGTAGTCCATATGCACAAAAGGACTACCCAGAGGGCTGAAAAAAGTGATTTCTGACAGGTCCTTGCACTTTTGACTGGTCCTCACACTTATGACCATCCTCACATTTATGCCCGTGCTGCATTCTTAACAACCGTGTCATCATTTCACACCTGCTTCTCTACACCATGGTGATAAGATAGGGCAAAAAACGTAAAAAGTGAGGACAGTCGTAAGTTTGAGGACTGGTCAAAAGTGCGAGGACCAGTCAAAAATAACTTTTTCAGCCCTCTGAGTAGTCCATATGCACAAAAGGGCTACCCAGAGGGCTGAAAAAAGTGATTTCTGACAGGTCCTCGCACTTTTGACTGGTCCTCAGACTTATGACCATCCTCACATTTATGCCCGTGCAGCATTCTTAACAACCGTGTCATCATTTCACAATTGCTTCTCTACACCATGGTGATAAGATAGGGCTAAAAACGTAATTTTCGTTTTTGCCATATTCCGACCTGGGTACAGCACGGAGACGGTATTGGTCGCATTGAGGGATGATCTCTGGAGGCCGCGGGACAGGGGTTGCTTCTCTGTCCTGGTCCTATTAGATCTCTCAGCGGCTTTTGATACCATCAGCCATGGCATCATGTTGCACCGGTTGGAGGGATTGGGGGTGGGGGGCACCGTGCTGCGGTCGTTCTCCTCCTATCTCTCCAACCGGTTGCAGTCCATGTTGGCAAGGGGGCAGAGGTCGACCTTGAGGCGCCTCGTATGCGGGGTGCCACAAGTGTCGGTCCTCTCGCCGCTCCTGTTCAACATTTATGTGAAGCCGCTGGGTGAGATCATCCGTGGTTTCGGGGTGCGATGTCAACTGTACACTGATGATACTCAGCTGTACATTTCCACCCCTGACCACCCCAATGATGCCCTCGAAGTGATGTCCCAGTGTCTGGAGGCCGTGTGGGTCTGGATGGGGAGAAACAGGCTTCGACTCAACCCTTCCAAGGCCGAGTGGCTGTGGATGCCGGCGTCCCGATATAGCCAGCTGACGCCATCGCTGGCTATTGGGGGCGAGTCATTGGCCCCCACAGAGGGGGCTCGCAACTTGGGTGTCCTCCTGGATACACGGCTGTCTTTGGAGGAGCATGTGACAGCCGTGGCCAGGGGGGCCTTCTATCAGGTTCACCTGATACGCCAGTTGCGCCCCTTTCTGGATCCTTATGCACAGACACCCTTGTCACGTCTCGCCTGGACTACTGTAATGCTCTCTACATGGGGCTCCCCTTGAGGTGCACTCGGAGGCTCCAGTGGGTCCAGAATGCAGCCGCGCAGGTGATTACGGGAGCAACCTGGTGCTCCCACAAAACACCTCTCCTGCGGGAGCTGCACTGGCTCCCAGTGGTCTTCCGGGTGCACTTCAAGGTGTTGGTTCTCACCTTTAAAGCGCTCCATGGCGTAGGGCCGGGGTACTTGCCTGCTGCTACCAATAACCTCCCACCGGCCAATACGCTCACACAGAGAGGGCCTCCTCAGGGTGCCGTCGGCCAAACAATGTCAGCTGCCGGCCCCCAGGGGGAGAGCCTCCTCTGTGGGGGCACCCACCTTGTGGAACAAGCTACCTCCTAGTTTACGATTGATCCCGGACCTTCGCACCTTCTGTAAGGCCCTGAAGACCTACCTATTTCAACAAGCCGGCCTAGCCCAAAGGGGTTTTTTAAATTGTATGGATTGGTTTTTAAAATTGGAATTTTATGGATTTGGGGTTTTAAGTTGACTAGCCAAGGATTTAATTCAGGATTTAGTTTTCTTATAACTTTTGTATTTTATGTATTTTAATTTTGGCTGTTCACCGCCCTGAGTCCCTTCTGGGAGAAGGGCGGTATACAAATCCAAAATAAAATAAAGTAAAATAAAATAAATAAATATTTATTCCTCCTTTATTTTTTTAAAAAAACAATATTACCCTTCTTCCTCATCTCCAATCTTAATCAAATTCAATTTTTCCCTTCTATTTTATATTATACCCCTTCCCATTGTCATCTATTTTTATATCCATCCTCACATTGGTTAATTATGTAATATTACGGTTGTTTAATACAAATTCAACATTTTAATATAAATCAATTAGTTATATAATTCTCTTTTTTATATATTAATCAATATGAGCATGAATATTCCAATTATTTCCATGCAATCCTATTTCTTACGAATCAATTAATTATATTTACCAATAATAATAAACCAAATAATTTCCCCCATATATTCTTCCACAATTTAACCATTTCTGCTTTCAACATAATATACAATTAATAGTATCTCAATTATTACAATTCCCTAGTTAAATAGAGCTTTTTTTTTCTTTTGTGTTTTAAAATCTTGAACTCTCCTCTTTTGCCATTTGCCATAAATTTCCCATTGTTTGCACCTACCTTTTTTGATGAGGAGAAAGAAAAGAAATCTGCCTTTCCAACGTTGCAAGCAAACAGCAAAGCCAACAACCTGCTTTTCTTCCGCTTTCGTTTTCAGTTTGATTTGCACAAGGAGAAAAAAAAAATCTGCTCCAGGACTCTTTGCAGCTAGCAAAAGACCCCTGTGCAAAACAGCTGAGAGCAAATCAGCTGAGAGTCAGAGGCCGATCTAATCAACATAGGTAATTAACCTATGCTGAAGCTGAAAGTGGCTTTTTTTCTATTTTTTTTCAGGCACCAGTCCACTCATTTGTTTTCTTTTGAAACTGATCAGCTGTAGTGCGGCCCTCTGAAGCCCCGTGGCAAGAGTTTAAACAGTTTTTTTCCCCTCTAGCCATCAGCTCAGGAGGCAGCAATAGATTGGGAGTGGGCGGGGTAAGGGACCAACGACAATCGGGACTTTTTTAAAACGCTGCGGGACGCGGGACAAATTGTTCAAAAGCGGGACTGTCCCGCCAAAAGCAGGAAGTCTGGTCACCTTACTGTAATACATATATGCCTTTGTATTTGTATCACACATATTATGTATATTTGTATCTCCTGTAACAAACATATTCTGTTATCAGGCCTCTGTAATGTCCCTGGTATTTGTCAAACATATGTCCCTGCCATTTGACCTGAACCCATATCAACCTTCTCCCTGTTTTTTCTTGTGCCACCTAAGAGCATGGTACGTATCTCCAAGGGATAATTTACACCTCAGCCCTAATTTATGTTTGATCTGGATAAACGCCTGTCTTGCAAGAACCAGGGGGCCAAATGGCCAATTGAGGAAACAAAGGAATGCTCAGGGAAGTTTCTATTCCCCCTTGCAGAGCAACAAGGAATACACACACCTAAATTAGGAGGCCAGAATTGGGTACTAAGCTGACGTCTCTGAGGGTATAAAAGGATGCCATACCTTCCCCAAGGGGCGGCTATCTCCTCGCATGCATTGTATCTGTATGTTCTGGATATAGTTCCACCCAGGATTTTGCTTTTGGCCATACATAAAATCTGTTTTTTTGCAAGCCTCGTCTTGAGTCTCTCTCTTGGGCATTCTGCTGACTCAAGTGTATTTTGGGACCTTACATAATGCATGGAAGCTGAATGCATCCTTTTCTTTGTTCTCAGAGGTTTTTACTTTTGCAGAGATGTAAAAAAATAAATTACTATTTTTTGCAAAGAAAGCCCTTTTTGTATGCGAAATGTTTTTATTTTTATATATTTCCAAAAGATTTGGGTAATGGGTGGCGCTAGAAGGCTGGAAAAATAAAATTAAGAGACAGAATGAAGAATAAAAGCAGGAGGTGATGAGCATGCTCTGTAGATTCCAAGAGGCCCCAGGGCATGCTGGGGCAAGCCCAGTGGTGGGATTCAGCCACTTCGCACCACTTGGGGAGAACCGCTTGTTAACTTTCTGAGCAATTTGGCAAACTGGTGGTTGGAAGAACTCATTAGGGCAGAGAACCGGTGGTTAAATTACTTCAATCCCACCACTGGGCATGCCCCAGGGAGGGGTGGCTTGCGGTCATGCGCGGCGTATGTGGTTGCTAGATAGACGGAGGGCGACGATCGTGATGGCACATGTGACAGGCATGTTTATGGCATGTTCTGACCTGTCCCAGGCGTGGCCTGTGGTTCACGGACTGATCAAAGAGGGGCTCTGCAGAAGGGCCACAATTCAGCCACTTCATTGAGCTGACCTCCATGCCCTACACCAGCATACATCGAGACCCCACAGCCAGGCCACCCCCGCCTCATCCCCTGCCTCGCCTTCAAGCAGTGGCCCCAGCAGTAGCAGAGCCCTCCAGCAGGAGCCCCACCGTCCCCCAGCCCCTCCCCCCAATCAACGAAGCCCAGACTGGGCAAGGAGAGAGAGCAACGCAGCAGCAGCCTGGAGCAGGAGGCAAGTGAGCCCAGGCATCCCCTGAGGGAAGTGGGGCAGGGTGGGGAGTCCTGGTCCCTGGGAGCTCAATAGTAAGATGACCCATGCTGCCATCTGTGCACCCCTTGCATGGCCCGAGAGGGTCAGTGAGTCTCCTCCAGTGGATCAGCCTGGTCCACGCCCCCAACATTAGGGACATCTAGCTCACCATGCCCACCCTGACCACACTCACCCACCCACCGACAAGCACACATCTATGCCACACCCAGGTAGTGGTCAAGGCCTCAGAAGGACCATGCAGCAGAGCCTGGGGTATAATCCTCAGTTCCCTTTGGAACCCCATCAGTCACTAAGAGTGGACTGGTCAAAGAGATCCAGCCTCCCTGCAGAGAGGGGCAGCAGAAAAGAATCTCAAAGTCATGGTCTGGCCAGGACAAAGGGGACAAGGATACCTCATCCTCAGATCACGTTGGAAGTGGTCTGTTTTGAGTTGAATGATGGTGGCCATGGTGAGATGCCTCTAAGACCAGCCCCAGGAATGGCAAATGGACATCTCTCAAGACCATCAGTCTGGGGAACCCCACAGTCAACTGGGAAATGCCCTCCAGAGGCTCAGAGACGGAGGTTGCTGGGCAGCAAGGAGGCTGGTAGAGTAGTATTGATTCCAGCTGGTCCTGTGAATGAATCTTTTAGAAAAAAAATTCAGACCTGGAAATTTGGGGAGCAGCAAAAGACCAAAAGAGACACCCAGATAACAATTGCTACCCTTAGGATACAGCATTTATCAAGATGCCGTAAATCCTGGAGGGATACACGGAATAGATGGGAAGCTCGGGGGTAATGAGGAGGAAAGCGACCTCCCGTTACGAAGAAGGGAAACTCCTTATATCCAACGAGAAGGAGGTCAATCATTATGGTAGATCCAGAGCTATGACTCCCAACTGTGGATCAGGAAGAAGAAAGAGAAAGTAGCATGAAAGCATTGGTGGCAGCTTAGTGGACCCAGCGTTTGAAGACATTTGAAGAAATTGTGCCCAAGGAGAGGGGGACCTGAAGATATTGCGCCCAAGGAGAGGGGGACCTGAAGAGATTGCGCCCAAGGAGAGGGGGACCTGAAGAGATTGCGCCCAAGGAGAGGGGGTCCTGAAGAGATTGCGCCCAAGGAGAGGGGGACCTGAAGAGATTGTGCCCAAGGAGAGGGGGACCTGAAGAGATTGCGCCCAAGGAGAGGGGGACCTGAAGAGATTGCGCCCAAGGAGAGGGAGACCTGAAGAGATTGCGCCCAAGGAGAGGGGGACCTGAAGAGATTGTGCCCAAGGAGAGGGGGACCTGAAGAGATTGCGCCCAAGGAGAGGGAGACCTCAAGAGATTGCGCCCAAGGAGAGGGGGACCTTAAGAGATTGCGCCCAAGGAGAGGGGGACCTGAAGAGATTGTGCCCAAGGAGAGGGGGACCTGAAGAGATTGCGCCGAAGGAGAGGGGCACCTGAAGAGATTGCGCCCAAGGAGAGGGGGACCTGAAGAGATTGCGCCCAAGGAGAGGGAGACCTCAAGAGATTGCGCCCAAGGAGAGGGAGACCTGAAGAGATTGCGCCCAAGGAGAGGGGGACCTGAAGAGATTGCGCCCAAGGAGAGGGGGACCTCAAGAGATTGCGCCCAAGGAGAGGGGGATCTGAAGAGATTACGCCCAAGGAGAGGGGGACCTCAAGAGATTGCGCCCAAGGAGAGGGGGACCTGAAGAGATTGCGCCCAAGGAGAGGGGGACCTGAAGAGATTGCGCCCAAGGAGAGGGGGACCTGAAGAGATTGCGCCCAAGGAGAGGGGGTCCTGAAGAGATTGCGCCCAAGGAGAGGGGGACCTGAAGAGATTGCGCCCAAGGAGAGGGGGACCTGAAGAGATTGCGCCCAAGGAGAGGGGGACCTGAAGAGACTGCGCCCAAGGAGAGGGAGACCTGAAGAGATTGCGCCCAAGGAGAGGGGGACCTGAAGAGATTGCGCCCAAGGAGAGGGGCACCTGAAGAGATTGCGCCCAAGAAGAGGGGGACCTGAAGAGATTGCGCCCAAGGAGAGGGAGACCTCAAGAGATTGCGCCCAAGGAGAGGGGGACCTGAAGAGATTGCGCCCAAGGAGAGGGAGACCTCAAGAGATTGCGCCCAAGGAGAGGGGCACCTGAAGAGATTGTGCCCAAGGAGAGGGGGACCTCAAGAGATTGCGCCCAAGGAGAGGGAGACCTCAAGAGATTGCGCCCAAGGAGAGGGGGACCTGAAGAGATTGCGCCCAAGGAGAGGGGGACCTGAAGAGATTGCGCCCAAGGAGAGGGGGACCTGAAGAGATTGCGCCCAAGGAGAGGGGGACCTGAAGAGATTGCGCCCAAGGAGAGGGGGACCTGAAGAGATTGCGCCCAAGGAGAGGGGGACCTGAAGAGATTGCGCCCAAGGAGAGGGGGACCTGAAGAGATGGCGCCCAAGGAGAGGGGGACCTGAAGAGATTGCGCCCAAGGAGAGGGGGATCTGAAGAGATTGCGCCCAAGGAGAGGGGGACCTGAAGAGATTGCGCCCAAGGAGAGGGGGACCTGAAGAGATTGCGCCCAAGGAGAGGGGGACCTGAAGAGATTACGCCCAAGGAGAGGGGGACCTGAAGAGATTGCGCCCAAGGAGAGGGGGACCTGAAGAGATTGCGCCCAAGGAGAGGGGGACCTGAAGAGATTGCGCCCAAGGAGAGGGAGACCTGAAGAGATTGCGCCCAAGGAGAGGGGGACCTGAAGAGATTGCGCCCAAGGAGAGGGGGACCTGAAGAGATTGCGCCCAAGGAGAGGGGGACCTGAAGAGATTGCGCCCAAGGAGAGGGGGACCTGAAGAGATTGCGCCCAAGGAGAGGGGGACCTGAAGAGATTGCGCCCAAGGAGAGGGGGACCTGAAGAGATTGCGCCCAAGGAGAGGGGGACCTGAAGAGATTGCGCCCAAGGAGAGGGGGACCTGAAGAGATTGCGCCCAAGGAGAGGGGGACCTGAAGAGATTGCGCCCAAGGAGAGGGAGACCTGAAGAGATTGCGCCCAAGAAGAGGGGGACCTGAAGAGATTGCGCCCAAGGAGAGGGGGACATGAAGAGATTGCGCCCAAGGAGAGGGGGACCTGAAGAGATTGCGCCCAAGGAGAGGGGGACCTCAAGAGATTGCGCCCAAGGAGAGGGAGACCTGAAGAGATTGCGCCCAAGGAGAGGGGGACCTGAAGAGATTGCGCCCAAGGAGAGGGGGACCTCAAGAGATTGCACCCAAGGAGAGGGGGACCTCAAGAGATTGCGCCCAAGGAGAGGGAGACCTGAAGAGATTGCGTCCAAGGAGAGGGGGACCTGAAGAGATTGCGCCCAAGGAGAGGGGGACCTGAAGAGATTGCGCCCAAGGAGAGGGGGACCTGAAGAGATTGCGCCCAAGGAGAGGGGGACCTGAAGAGATTGCGCCCAAGGAGAGGGGGACCTGAAGAGATTGCGCCCAAGGAGAGGGGGACCTGAAGAGATTGCGCCCAAGGAGAGGGGGACCTGAAGAGATTGCGCCCAAGGAGAGGGAGACCTGAAGAGATTGCGCCCAAGAAGAGGGGGACCTGAAGAGATTGCGCCCAAGGAGAGCGGAACCTGAAGAGATTGCGCCCAAGGAGAGGGGGACCTCAAGAGATTGCGCCCAAGGAGAGGGAGACCTGAAGAGATTGCGTCCAAGGAGAGGGGGACCTGAAGAGATTGCGCCCGAGGAGAGGGGGACCTGAAGAGATTGCGCCCAAGGAGAGGGGGACCTGAAGAGATTGCGCCCAAGGAGAGGGGGACCTGAAGAGATTGCGCCCAAGGAGAGGGAGACCTGAAGAGATTGCGCCCAAGGAGAGGGGGACCTGAAGAGATTGCGCCCAAGGAGAAGGGGACCTGAAGAGATTGCGCCCAAGGAGAGGGAGACCTGAAGAGATTGCGCCCAAGGAGAGGGGGACCTGAAGAGATTGCGCCCAAGGAGAGGGGGACCTGAAGAGATTGCGCCCAAGGAGAGGGGGACCTGAAGAGATTGCGCCCAAGGAGAGGGGGACCTGAAGAGATTGCGCCCAAGGAGAGGGGGACCTGAAGAGATTGCGCCCAAGGAGAGGGGGACCTGAAGAGATTGCGCCCAAGGAGAGGGAGACCTGAAGAGATTGCGCCCAAGGAGAGGGGGACCTGAAGAGATTGCGCCCAAGGAGAGGGGGACCTGAAGAGATTGCGCCCAAGGAGAGGGGGACCTGAAGAGATTGCGCCCAAGGAGAGGGGGACCTGAAGAGATTGCGCCCAAGGAGAGGGGGACCTGAAGAGATTGCGCCCAAGGAGAGGGGGACCTGAAGAGATTGCGCCCAAGGAGAGGGGGACCTGAAGAGATTGCGCCTAAGGAGAAGGGGACCTCAAGAGATTGCGCCCAAGGAGAGGGGCACCTGAAGAGATTGCACCCAAGGAGAGGGGGACCTGAAGAGATTGCGCCCAAGGAGAGGGAGACCTCAAGAGATTGCGCCCAAGGAGAGGGAGACCTGAAGAGATTGCGCCCAAGGAGAGGGGGACCTGAAGAGATTGCGCCCAAGGAGAGGGGGACCTGAAGAGATTGCGCCTAAGGAGAGGGGGACCTGAAGAGATTGCGCCCAAGGAGAGGGGGACCTGAAGAGATTGCGCCCAAGGAGAGGGGAACCTGAAGAGATTGCGCCCAAGGAGAGGGGCACCTGAAGAGATTGCGCCCAAGGAGAGGGGGACCTGAAGAGATTGCGCCCAAGGAGAGGGAGACCTCAAGAGATTGCGCCCAAGGAGAGGGAGACCTGAAGAGATTGCGCCCAAGGAGAGGGGGACCTGAAGAGATTGCGCCCAAGGAGAGGGGGACCTGAAGAGATTGCGCCCAAGGAGAGGGGGACCTGAAGAGATTGCGCCCAAGGAGAGGGGGACCTGAAGAGATTGCGCCCAAGGAGAGGGGGACCTGAAGAGATTGCGCCCAAGGAGAGGGGCACCTGAAGAGATTGCGCCCAAGGAGAGGGGGACCTGAAGAGATTGCGCCCAAGGAGAGGGAGACCTCAAGAGATTGCGCCCAAGGAGAGGGGGACCTGAAGAGATTGCGCCCAAGGAGAGGGGGACCTGAAGAGATTGCGCCCAAGGAGAGGGGGACCTGAAGAGATTGCGCCCAAGGAGAGGGGGACCTGAAGAGATTGCGCCCAAGGAGAGGGGGACCTGAAGAGATTGCGCCCAAGGAGAGGGGGACCTGAAGAGATTGCGCCCAAGGAGAGGGGGACCTGAAGAGATTGCGCCCAAGGAGAGGGGGACCTGAAGAGATTGCGCCCAAGGAGAGGGAGACCTGAAGAGATTGCGCCCAAGGAGAGGGGGACCTGAAGAGATTGCGCCCAAGGAGAGGGGGACCTGAAGAGATTGCGTCCAAGGAGAGGGGGACCTGAAGAGATTGCGCCCAAGGAGAGGGGGACCTGAAGAGATTGCGCCCAAGGAGAGGGGGACCTGAAGAGATTGCGCCCAAGGAGAGGGGGACCTGAAGAGATTGCGCCCAAGGAGAGGGGGACCTGAAGAGATTGCGCCCAAGGAGAGGGGCACCTGAAGAGATTGCGCCCAAGGAGAGGGGGACCTGAAGAGATTGCGCCCAAGGAGAGGGAGACCTCAAGAGATTGCGCCCAAGGAGAGGGAGACCTGAAGAGATTGCGCCCAAGGAGAGGGGGACCTGAAGAGATTGCGCCCAAGGGGAGGGGGACCTGAAGAGATTGCGCCCAAGGGGAGGGGGACCTGAAGAGATTGCGCCCAAGGAGAGGGGGACCTGAAGAGATTGCGCCCAAGGAGAGGGGGACCTGAAGAGATTGCGCCCAAGGAGAGGGGGACCTGAAGAGATTGCGCCCAAGGAGAGGGGGACCTGAAGAGATTGCGCCCAAGGAGAGGGGGACCTGAAGAGATTGCGCCCAAGGAGAGGGGGACCTGAAGAGATTGCGCCCAAGGAGAGGGGGACCTGAAGAGATTGCGCCCAAGGAGAGGGGGACCTGAAGAGATTGCGCCCAAGGAGAGGGGGACCTGAAGAGATTGCGCCCAAGGAGAGGGGGACCTGAAGAGATTGCGCCCAAGGAGAGGGGGACCTGAAGAGATTGCGCCCAAGGAGAGGGGGACCTGAAGAGATTGCGCCCAAGGAGAGGGAGACCTGAAGAGATTGCGCCCAAGGAGAGGGGGACCTGAAGAGATTGCGCCCAAGGAGAGGGGGACCTGAAGAGATTGCGCCCAAGGAGAGGGGGACCTGAAGAGATTGCGCCCAAGGAGAGGGGGACCTGAAGAGATTGCGACCAAGGAGAGGGGGACCTGAAGAGATTGCGCCCAAGGAGAGGGGGACCTGAAGAGATTGCGCCCAAGGAGAGGGAGACCTCAAGAGATTGCGCCCAAGGAGAGGGGGACCTGAAGAGATTGCGCCCAAGGAGAGGGGGACCTGAAGAGATTGCGCCCAAGGAGAGGGGGACCTGAAGAGATTGCGCCCAAGGAGAGGGGGACCTGAAGAGATTGCGACCAAGGAGAGGGGGACCTGAAGAGATTGCGCCCAAGGAGAGGGGGACCTGAAGAGATTGCGCCCAAGGAGAGGGGCACCTGAAGAGATTGCGCCCAAGGAGAGGGGGACCTGAAGAGATTGCGCCCAAGGAGAGGGGGACCTCAAGAGATTGCGCCCAAGGAGAGGGAGACCTGAAGAGATTGCGCCCAAGGAGAGGGGGACCTGAAGAGATTGCGCCCAAGGAGAGGGGGACCTGAAGAGATTGCGCCCAAGGAGAGGGGGACCTCAAGAGATTGCGTCCAAGGAGAGGGGGACCTCAAGAGATTGCGCCCAAGGAGAGGGGGACCTCAAGAGATTGCGCCCAAGGAGAGGGGGACCTGAAGAGATTGCGCCCAAGGAGAGGGGGACCTGAAGAGATTGCGCCCAAGGAGAGGGGGACCTGAAGAGATTGCGCCCAAGGAGAGGGGGACCTCAAGAGATTGCGCCCAAGGAGAGGGGGACCTGAAGAGATTGCGCCCAAGGAGAGGGGGACCTGAAGAGATTGCGCCCAAGGAGAGGGGGACCTGAAGAGATTGCGCCCAAGGAGAGGGGGACCTGAAGAGATTGCGCCCAAGGAGAGGGGGACCTGAAGAGATTGCGCCCAAGGAGAAGGGGACCTCAAGAGATTGCGCCCAAGGAGAGGGGCACCTGAAGAGATTGCGCCCAAGGAGAGGGGGACCTGAAGAGATTGCGCCCAAGGAGAGGGGGACCTGAAGAGATTGCGCCCAAGGAGAGGGGGACCTCAAGAGATTGCGCCCAAGGAGAGGGGGACCTGAAGAGATTGCGCCCAAGGAGAGGGAGACCTGAAGAGATTGCACCCAAGGAGAGGGGGACCTGAAGAGATTGCGCCCAAGGAGAGGGGGACCTGAAGAGATTGCGCCCAAGGAGAGGGGGACCTGAAGAGATTGCGCCCAAGGAGAGGGGGACCTGAAGAGATTGCGCCCAAGGAGAGGGGGACCTGAAGAGATTGCGCCCAAGGAGAGGGGGACCTGAAGAGATTGCGCCCAAGGAGAGGGGGTCCTGAAGAGATTGCGCCCAAGGAGAGGGGGACCTGAAGAGATTGCGCCCAAGGAGAGGGGGACCTGAAGAGATTGCGCCCAAGGAGAGGGAGACCTGAAGAGATTGCGCCCAAGGAGAGGGGGACCTGAAGAGATTGCGCCCAAGGAGAGGGGGACCTCAAGAGATTGCGCCCAAGGAGAGGGGGACCTGAAGAGATTGCGCCCAAGGAGAGGGGGACCTGAAGAGATTGCGCCCAAGGAGAGGGGGACCTGAAGAGATTGCGCCCAAGGAGAGGGGGACCTGAAGAGATTGCGCCCAAGGAGAGGGAGACCTGAAGAGATTGCGCCCAAGGAGAGGGGGACCTGAAGAGATTGCGCCCAAGGAGAGGGGGACCTGAAGAGATTGCGCCCAAGGAGAGGGGGACCTGAAGAGATTGCGCCCAAGGAGAGGGGGACCTGAAGAGATTGCGCCCAAGGAGAGGGGGACCTGAAGAGATTGCGCCCAAGGAGAGGGGGACCTGAAGAGATTGCGCCCAAGGAGAGGGGGACCTGAAGAGATTGCGCCCAAGGAGAAGGGGACCTCAAGAGATTGCGCCCAAGGAGAGGGGCACCTGAAGAGATTGCACCCAAGGAGAGGGGGACCTGAAGAGATTGCGCCCAAGGAGAGGGAGACCTCAAGAGATTGCGCCCAAGGAGAGGGAGACCTGAAGAGATTGCGCCCAAGGAGAGGGGGACCTGAAGAGATTGCGCCCAAGGAGAGGGGGACCTGAAGAGATTGCGCCCAAGGAGAGGGGGACCTGAAGAGATTGCGCCCAAGGAGAGGGGGACCTGAAGAGATTGCGCCCAAGGAGAGGGGGACCTGAAGAGATTGCACCCAAGGAGAGGGGGACCTGAAGAGATTGCGCCCAAGGAGAGGGAGACCTCAAGAGATTGCGCCCAAGGAGAGGGGGACCTGAAGAGATTGCGCCCAAGGAGAGGGAGACCTGAAGAGATTGCGCCCAAGGAGAGGGGGACCTGAAGAGATTGCGCCCAAGGAGAAGGGGACCTCAAGAGATTGCGCCCAAGGAGAGGGGCACCTGAAGAGATTGCGCCCAAGGAGAGGGGGACCTGAAGAGATTGCGCCCAAGGAGAGGGGGACCTGAAGAGATTGCGCCCAAGGAGAGGGGGACCTCAAGAGATTGCACCCAAGGAGAGGGGGACCTGAAGAGATTGCGCCCAAGGAGAGGGAGACCTGAAGAGATTGCACCCAAGGAGAGGGGGACCTGAAGAGATTGCGCCCAAGGAGAGGGGGACCTGAAGAGATTGCGCCCAAGGAGAGGGGGACCTGAAGAGATTGCGCCCAAGGAGAGGGGGACCTGAAGAGATTGCGCCCAAGGAGAGGGGGTCCTGAAGAGATTGCGCCCAAGGAGAGGGGGACCTGAAGAGATTGCGCCCAAGGAGAGGGGGACCTGAAGAGATTGCGCCCAAGGAGAGGGAGACCTGAAGAGATTGCGCCCAAGGAGAGGGGGACCTGAAGAGATTGCGCCCAAGGAGAGGGGGACCTGAAGAGATTGCGCCCAAGGAGAGGGGGACCTGAAGAGATTGCGCCCAAGGAGAGGGAGACCTGAAGAGATTGCGCCCAAGGAGAGGGGGACCTGAAGAGATTGCGCCCAAGGAGAGGGGGACCTGAAGAGATTGCGCCCAAGGAGAGGGGGACCTGAAGAGATTGCGCCCAAGGAGAGGGGGACCTGAAGAGATTGCGCCCAAGGAGAGGGGGACCTGAAGAGATTGCGCCCAAGGAGAGGGGGACCTGAAGAGATTGCGCCCAAGGAGAGGGGGACCTGAAGAGATTGCGCCCAAGGAGAAGGGGACCTCAAGAGATTGCGCCCAAGGAGAGGGGCACCTGAAGAGATTGCACCCAAGGAGAGGGGGACCTGAAGAGATTGCGCCCAAGGAGAGGGAGACCTCAAGAGATTGCGCCCAAGGAGAGGGAGACCTGAAGAGATTGCGCCCAAGGAGAGGGGGACCTGAAGAGATTGCGCCCAAGGAGAGGGGGACCTGAAGAGATTGCGCCCAAGGAGAGGGGGACCTGAAGAGATTGCGCCCAAGGAGAGGGGGACCTGAAGAGATTGCGCCCAAGGAGAGGGGGACCTGAAGAGATTGCGCCCAAGGAGAGGGGGACCTGAAGAGATTGCGCCCAAGGAGAGGGGGACCTGAAGAGATTGCGCCCAAGGAGAGGGGGACCTGAAGAGATTGCGCCCAAGGAGAGGGGGACCTGAAGAGATTGCGCCCAAGGAGAGGGGGACCTGAAGAGATTGCGCCCAAGGAGAGGGAGACCTGAAGAGATTGCGCCCAAGGAGAGGGGGACCTGAAGAGATTGCGCCCAAGGAGAGGGGGACCTGAAGATATTGCGCCCAAGGAGAGGGGGACCTGAAGAGATTGCGCCCAAGGAGAGGGGGACCTCAAGAGATTGCGCCCAAGGAGAGGGAGACCTGAAGAGATTGCGCCCAAGGAGAGGGGGACCTGAAGAGATTGCGCCCAAGGAGAGGGGGACCTCAAGAGATTGCGCCCAAGGAGAGGGAGACCTGAAGAGATTGCGCCCAAGGAGAGGGGGACCTGAAGAGATTGTGCCCAAGGAGAGGGGGACCTGAAGAGATTGCGCCCAAGGAGAGGGGGACCTGAAGAGATTGCGCCCAAGGAGAGGGGGACCTGAAGAGATTGCGCCCAAGGAGAGGGGGACCTGAAGAGATTGCGCCCAAGGAGAGGGGCACCTGAAGAGATTGCGCCCAAGGAGAGGGGGACCTGAAGAGATTGCGCCCAAGGAGAGGGAGACCTCAAGAGATTGCGCCCAAGGAGGGGGAGACCTGAAGAGATTGCGCCCAAGGAGAGGGGGACCTGAAGAGATTGCGCCCAAGGAGAGGGGGACCTGAAGAGATTGCGCCCAAGGAGAGGGGGACCTGAAGAGATTGCGCCCAAGGAGAGGGGGACCTGAAGAGATTGCGCCCAAGGAGAGGGGGACCTGAAGAGATTGCGCCCAAGGAGAGGGGGACCTGAAGAGATTGCGCCCAAGGAGAGGGAGACCTGAAGAGATTGCGCCCAAGGAGAGGGGGACCTGAAGAGATTGCGCCCAAGGAGAGGGGGACCTGAAGAGATTGTGCCCAAGGAGAGGGGGACCTGAAGAGATTGCGCCCAAGGAGAGGGGGACCTGAAGAGATTGCGCCCAAGGAGTGGGGGACCTGAAGAGATTGCGCCCAAGGAGAGGGGGACCTGAAGAGATTGCGCCCAAGGAGAGGGGGACCTGAAGAGATTGCGCCCAAGGAGAGGGGGACCTGAAGAGATTGCGCCCAAGGAGAGGGGGACCTGAAGAGATTGCGCCCAAGGAGAGGGAGACCTGAAGAGATTGCGCCCAAGAAGAGGGGGACCTGAAGAGATTGCGCCCAAGGAGAGGGGGACCTGAAGAGATTGCGCCCAAGGAGAGGGGGACCTGAAGAGATTGCGCCCAAGGAGAGGGGGACCTCAAGAGATTGCGCCCAAGGAGAGGGGGACCTGAAGAGATTGCGCCCAAGGAGAAGGGGACCTGAAGAGATTGCGCCCAAGGAGAGGGAGACCTGAAGAGATTGCGCCCAAGGAGAGGGGGACCTGAAGAGATTGCGCCCAAGGAGAGGGGGACCTGAAGAGATTGCGCCCAAGGAGAGGGGGACCTGAAGAGATTGCGCCCAAGGAGAGGGGGACCTGAAGAGATTGCGCCCAAGGAGAGGGAGACCTGAAGAGATTGCGCCCAAGGAGAGGGGGACCTGAAGAGATTGCGCCCAAGGAGAAGGGGACCTGAAGAGATTGCGCCCAAGGAGAGGGAGACCTGAAGAGATTGCGCCCAAGGAGAGGGGGACCTGAAGAGATTGCGCCCAAGGAAAGGGGGACCTGAAGAGATTGCGCCCAAGGAGAGGGGGACCTGAAGAGATTGCGCCCAAGGAGAGGGGGACCTGAAGAGATTGCGCCCAAGGAGAGGGGGACCTGAAGAGATTGCGCCCAAGGAGAGGGGGACCTGAAGAGATTGCGCCCAAGGAGAGGGGGACCTGAAGAGATTGCGCCCAAGGAGAGGGAGACCTGAAGAGATTGCGCCCAAGGAGAGGGGGACCTGAAGAGATTGCGCCCAAGGAGAAGGGGACCTGAAGAGATTGCGCCCAAGGAGAGGGAGACCTGAAGAGATTGCGCCCAAGGAGAGGGGGACCTGAAGAGATTGCGCCCAAGGAGAGGGGGACCTGAAGAGATTGCGCCCAAGGAGAGGGGGACCTGAAGAGATTGCGCCCAAGGAGAGGGGGACCTGAAGAGATTGCGCCCAAGGAGAGGGAGACCTGAAGAGATTGCGCCCAAGGAGAGGGGGACCTGAAGAGATTGCGCCCAAGGAGAAGGGGACCTGAAGAGATTGCGCCCAAGGAGAGGGAGACCTGAAGAGATTGCGCCCAAGGAGAGGGGGACCTGAAGAGATTGCGCCCAAGGAGAGGGGGACCTGAAGAGATTGCGCCCAAGGAGAGGGGGACCTGAAGAGATTGCGCCCAAGGAGAGGGGGACCTGAAGAGATTGCGCCCAAGGAGAGGGGGACCTGAAGAGATTGCGCCCAAGGAGAGGGGGACCTGAAGAGATTGCGCCCAAGGAGAGGGAGACCTGAAGAGATTGCGCCCAAGGAGAGGGGGACCTGAAGAGATTGCGCCCAAGGAGAGGGGGACCTGAAGAGATTGCGCCCAAGGAGAGGGGGACCTGAAGAGATTGCGCCCAAGGAGAGGGGGACCTGAAGAGATTGCGCCCAAGGAGAGGGGGACCTGAAGAGATTGCGCCCAAGGAGAGGGGGACCTGAAGAGATTGCGCCCAAGGAGAGGGGGACCTGAAGAGATTGCGCCTAAGGAGAAGGGGACCTCAAGAGATTGCGCCCAAGGAGAGGGGCACCTGAAGAGATTGCACCCAAGGAGAGGGGGACCTGAAGAGATTGCGCCCAAGGAGAGGGAGACCTCAAGAGATTGCGCCCAAGGAGAGGGAGACCTGAAGAGATTGCGCCCAAGGAGAGGGGGACCTGAAGAGATTGCGCCCAAGGAGAGGGGGACCTGAAGAGATTGCGCCCAAGGAGAGGGGGACCTGAAGAGATTGCGCCCAAGGAGAGGGGGACCTGAAGAGATTGCGCCCAAGGAGAGGGGAACCTGAAGAGATTGCGCCCAAGGAGAGGGGCACCTGAAGAGATTGCGCCCAAGGAGAGGGGGACCTGAAGAGATTGCGCCCAAGGAGAGGGAGACCTCAAGAGATTGCGCCCAAGGAGAGGGAGACCTGAAGAGATTGCGCCCAAGGAGAGGGGGACCTGAAGAGATTGCGCCCAAGGAGAGGGGGACCTGAAGAGATTGCGCCCAAGGAGAGGGGGACCTGAAGAGATTGCGCCCAAGGAGAGGGGGACCTGAAGAGATTGCGCCCAAGGAGAGGGGGACCTGAAGAGATTGCGCCCAAGGAGAGGGGCACCTGAAGAGATTGCGCCCAAGGAGAGGGGGACCTGAAGAGATTGCGCCCAAGGAGAGGGAGACCTCAAGAGATTGCGCCCAAGGAGAGGGGGACCTGAAGAGATTGCGCCCAAGGAGAGGGGGACCTGAAGAGATTGCGCCCAAGGAGAGGGGGACCTGAAGAGATTGCGCCCAAGGAGAGGGGGACCTGAAGAGATTGCGCCCAAGGAGAGGGGGACCTGAAGAGATTGCGCCCAAGGAGAGGGGGACCTGAAGAGATTGCGCCCAAGGAGAGGGGGACCTGAAGAGATTGCGCCCAAGGAGAGGGGGACCTGAAGAGATTGCGCCCAAGGAGAGGGAGACCTGAAGAGATTGCGCCCAAGGAGAGGGGGACCTGAAGAGATTGCGCCCAAGGAGAGGGGGACCTGAAGAGATTGCGTCCAAGGAGAGGGGGACCTGAAGAGATTGCGCCCAAGGAGAGGGGGACCTGAAGAGATTGCGCCCAAGGAGAGGGGGACCTGAAGAGATTGCTACCAAGGAGAGGGGGACCTGAAGAGATTGCGCCCAAGGAGAGGGGGACCTGAAGAGATTGCGCCCAAGGAGAGGGGCACCTGAAGAGATTGCGCCCAAGGAGAGGGGGACCTGAAGACATTGCGCCCAAGGAGAGGGAGACCTCAAGAGATTGCGCCCAAGGAGAGGGAGACCTGAAGAGATTGCGCCCAAGGAGAGGGGGACCTGAAGAGATTGCGCCCAAGGGGAGGGGGACCTGAAGAGATTGCGCCCAAGGGGAGGGGGACCTGAAGAGATTGCGCCCAAGGAGAGGGGGACCTGAAGAGATTGCGCCCAAGGAGAGGGGGACCTGAAGAGATTGCGCCCAAGGAGAGGGGGACCTGAAGAGATTGCGCCCAAGGAGAGGGGGACCTGAAGAGATTGCGCCCAAGGAGAGGGGGACCTGAAGAGATTGCGCCCAAGGAGAGGGGGACCTGAAGAGATTGCGCCCAAGGAGAGGGGGACCTGAAGAGATTGCGCCCAAGGAGAGGGGGACCTGAAGAGATTGCGCCCAAGGAGAGGGGGACCTGAAGAGATTGCGCCCAAGGAGAGGGGGACCTGAAGAGATTGCGCCCAAGGAGAGGGGGACCTGAAGAGATTGCGCCCAAGGAGAGGGAGACCTGAAGAGATTGCGCCCAAGGAGAGGGGGACCTGAAGAGATTGCGCCCAAGGAGAGGGGGACCTGAAGAGATTGCGCCCAAGGAGAGGGGGACCTGAAGAGATTGCGCCCAAGGAGAGGGGGACCTGAAGAGATTGCGCCCAAGGAGAGGGGGACCTGAAGAGATTGCGCCCAAGGAGAGGGGGACCTGAAGAGATTGCGCCCAAGGAGAGGGAGACCTCAAGAGATTGCGCCCAAGGAGAGGGGGACCTGAAGAGATTGCGCCCAAGGAGAGGGGGACCTGAAGAGATTGCGCCCAAGGAGAGGGGGACCTGAAGAGATTGCGCCCAAGGAGAGGGGGACCTGAAGAGATTGCGCCCAAGGAGAGGGGGACCTGAAGAGATTGCGCCCAAGGAGAGGGGCACCTGAAGAGATTGCGCCCAAGGAGAGGGGGACCTGAAGAGATTGCGCCCAAGGAGAGGGGGACCTCAAGAGATTGCGCCCAAGGAGAGGGAGACCTGAAGAGATTGCGCCCAAGGAGAGGGGGACCTGAAGAGATTGCGCCCAAGGAGAGGGGAACCTGAAGAGATTGCGCCCAAGGAGAGGGGGACCTCAAGAGATTGCGTCCAAGGAGAGGGGGACCTCAAGAGATTGCGCCCAAGGAGAGGGGGACCTGAAGAGATTGCGCCCAAGGAGAGGGGGACCTGAAGAGATTGCGCCCAAGGAGAGGGGGACCTGAAGAGATTGCGCCCAAGGAGAGGGGGACCTGAAGAGATTGCGCCCAAGGAGAGGGGGACCTCAAGAGATTGCGCCCAAGGAGAGGGGGACCTGAAGAGATTGCGCCCAAGGAGAGGGGGACCTGAAGAGATTGCGCCCAAGGAGAGGGGGACCTGAAGAGATTGCGCCCAAGGAGAGGGGGACCTGAAGAGATTGCGCCCAAGGAGAGGGGGACCTGAAGAGATTGCGCCCAAGGAGAAGGGGACCTCAAGAGATTGCGCCCAAGGAGAGGGGCACCTGAAGAGATTGCGCCCAAGGAGAGGGGGACCTGAAGAGATTGCGCCCAAGGAGAGGGGGACCTGAAGAGATTGCGCCCAAGGAGAGGGGGACCTCAAGAGATTGCGCCCAAGGAGAGGGGGACCTGAAGAGATTGCGCCCAAGGAGAGGGAGACCTGAAGAGATTGCACCCAAGGAGAGGGGGACCTGAAGAGATTGCGCCCAAGGAGAGGGGGACCTGAAGAGATTGCGCCCAAGGAGAGGGGGACCTGAAGAGATTGCGCCCAAGGAGAGGGGGACCTGAAGAGATTGCGCCCAAGGAGAGGGGGACCTGAAGAGATTGCGCCCAAGGAGAGGGGGACCTGAAGAGATTGCGCCCAAGGAGAGGGGGTCCTGAAGAGATTGCGCCCAAGGAGAGGGGGACCTGAAGAGATTGCGCCCAAGGAGAGGGGGACCTGAAGAGATTGCGCCCAAGGAGAGGGAGACCTGAAGAGATTGCGCCCAAGGAGAGGGGGACCTGAAGAGATTGCGCCCAAGGAGAGGGGGACCTCAAGAGATTGCGCCCAAGGAGAGGGGGACCTGAAGAGATTGCGCCCAAGGAGAGGGGGACCTGAAGAGATTGCGCCCAAGGAGAGGGGGACCTGAAGAGATTGCGCCCAAGGAGAGGGGGACCTGAAGAGATTGCGCCCAAGGAGAGGGAGACCTGAAGAGATTGCGCCCAAGGAGAGGGGGACCTGAAGAGATTGCGCCCAAGGAGAGGGGGACCTGAAGAGATTGCGCCCAAGGAGAGGGGGACCTGAAGAGATTGCGCCCAAGGAGAGGGGGACCTGAAGAGATTGCGCCCAAGGAGAGGGGGACCTGAAGAGATTGCGCCCAAGGAGAGGGGGACCTGAAGAGATTGCGCCCAAGGAGAGGGGGACCTGAAGAGATTGCGCCCAAGGAGAAGGGGACCTCAAGAGATTGCGCCCAAGGAGAGGGGCACCTGAAGAGATTGCACCCAAGGAGAGGGGGACCTGAAGAGATTGCGCCCAAGGAGAGGGAGACCTGAAGAGATTGCGCCCAAGGAGAGGGAGACCTGAAGAGATTGCGCCCAAGGAGAGGGGGACCTGAAGAGATTGCGCCCAAGGAGAGGGGGACCTGAAGAGATTGCGCCCAAGGAGAGGGGGACCTGAAGAGATTGCGCCCAAGGAGAGGGGGACCTGAAGAGATTGCACCCAAGGAGAGGGGGACCTGAAGAGATTGCGCCCAAGGAGAGGGAGACCTCAAGAGATTGCGCCCAAGGAGAGGGGGACCTGAAGAGATTGCGCCCAAGGAGAGGGAAACCTGAAGAGATTGCGCCCAAGGAGAGGGGGACCTGAAGAGATTGCGCCCAAGGAGAAGGGGACCTCAAGAGATTGCGCCCAAGGAGAGGGGCACCTGAAGAGATTGCGCCCAAGGAGAGGGGGACCTGAAGAGATTGCGCCCAAGGAGAGGGGGACCTGAAGAGATTGCGCCCAAGGAGAGGGGGACCTCAAGAGATTGCACCCAAGGAGAGGGGGACCTGAAGAGATTGCGCCCAAGGAGAGGGAGACCTGAAGAGATTGCACCCAAGGAGAGGGGGACCTGAAGAGATTGCGCCCAAGGAGAGGGGGACCTGAAGAGATTGCGCCCAAGGAGAGGGGGACCTGAAGAGATTGCGCCCAAGGAGAGGGGGACCTGAAGAGATTGCGCCCAAGGAGAGGGGGTCCTGAAGAGATTGCGCCCAAGGAGAGGGGGACCTGAAGAGATTGCGCCCAAGGAGAGGGGGACCTGAAGAGATTGCGCCCAAGGAGAGGGAGACCTGAAGAGATTGCGCCCAAGGAGAGGGGGACCTGAAGAGATTGCGCCCAAGGAGAGGGGGACCTGAAGAGATTGCGCCCAAGGAGAGGGGGACCTGAAGAGATTGCGCCCAAGGAGAGGGAGACCTGAAGAGATTGCGCCCAAGGAGAGGGGGACCTGAAGAGATTGCGCCCAAGGAGAGGGGGACCTGAAGAGATTGCGCCCAAGGAGAGGGGGACCTGAAGAGATTGCGCCCAAGGAGAGGGGGACCTGAAGAGATTGCGCCCAAGGAGAGGGGGACCTGAAGAGATTGCGCCCAAGGAGAGGGGGACCTGAAGAGATTGCGCCCAAGGAGAGGGGGACCTGAAGAGATTGCGCCCAAGGAGAAGGGGACCTCAAGAGATTGCGCCCAAGGAGAGGGGCACCTGAAGAGATTGCACCCAAGGAGAGGGGGACCTGAAGAGATTGCGCCCAAGGAGAGGGAGACCTCAAGAGATTGCGCCCAAGGAGAGGGAGACCTGAAGAGATTGCGCCCAAGGAGAGGGGGACCTGAAGAGATTGCGCCCAAGGAGAGGGGGACCTGAAGAGATTGCGCCCAAGGAGAGGGGGACCTGAAGAGATTGCGCCCAAGGAGAGGGGGACCTGAAGAGATTGCACCCAAGGAGAGGGGGACCTGAAGAGATTGCGCCCAAGGAGAGGGGGACCTGAAGAGATTGCGCCCAAGGAGAGGGGGACCTGAAGAGATTGCGCCCAAGGAGAGGGGGACCTGAAGAGATTGCGCCCAAGGAGAGGGGGACCTGAAGAGATTGCGCCCAAGGAGAGGGGGACCTGAAGAGATTGCGCCCAAGGAGAGGGAGGCCTGAAGAGATTGCGCCCAAGGAGAGGGGGACCTGAAGAGATTGCGCCCAAGGAGAGGGGGACCTGAAGATATTGCGCCCAAGGAGAGGGGGACCTGAAGAGATTGCGCCCAAGGAGAGGGGGACCTCAAGAGATTGCGCCCAAGGAGAGGGAGACCTGAAGAGATTGCGCCCAAGGAGAGGGGGACCTGAAGAGATTGCGCCCAAGGAGAGGGGGACCTCAAGAGATTGCGCCCAAGGAGAGGGAGACCTGAAGAGATTGCGCCCAAGGAGAGGGGGACCTGAAGAGATTGTGCCCAAGGAGAGGGGGACCTGAAGAGATTGCGCCCAAGGAGAGGGGGACCTGAAGAGATTGCGCCCAAGGAGAGGGGAACCTGAAGAGATTGCGCCCAAGGAGAGGGGGACCTCAAGAGATTGCGTCCAAGGAGAGGGGGACCTCAAGAGATTGCGCCCAAGGAGAGGGGGACCTGAAGAGATTGCGCCCAAGGAGAGGGGGACCTGAAGAGATTGCGCCCAAGGAGAGGGGGACCTGAAGAGATTGCGCCCAAGGAGAGGGGGACCTGAAGAGATTGCGCCCAAGGAGAGGGGGACCTCAAGAGATTGCGCCCAAGGAGAGGGGGACCTGAAGAGATTGCGCCCAAGGAGAGGGGGACCTGAAGAGATTGCGCCCAAGGAGAGGGGGACCTGAAGAGATTGCGCCCAAGGAGAGGGGGACCTGAAGAGATTGCGCCCAAGGAGAGGGGGACCTGAAGAGATTGCGCCCAAGGAGAAGGGGACCTCAAGAGATTGCGCCCAAGGAGAGGGGCACCTGAAGAGATTGCGCCCAAGGAGAGGGGGACCTGAAGAGATTGCGCCCAAGGAGAGGGGGACCTGAAGAGATTGCGCCCAAGGAGAGGGGGACCTCAAGAGATTGCGCCCAAGGAGAGGGGGACCTGAAGAGATTGCGCCCAAGGAGAGGGAGACCTGAAGAGATTGCACCCAAGGAGAGGGGGACCTGAAGAGATTGCGCCCAAGGAGAGGGGGACCTGAAGAGATTGCGCCCAAGGAGAGGGGGACCTGAAGAGATTGCGCCCAAGGAGAGGGGGACCTGAAGAGATTGCGCCCAAGGAGAGGGGGACCTGAAGAGATTGCGCCCAAGGAGAGGGGGACCTGAAGAGATTGCGCCCAAGGAGAGGGGGTCCTGAAGAGATTGCGCCCAAGGAGAGGGGGACCTGAAGAGATTGCGCCCAAGGAGAGGGGGACCTGAAGAGATTGCGCCCAAGGAGAGGGAGACCTGAAGAGATTGCGCCCAAGGAGAGGGGGACCTGAAGAGATTGCGCCCAAGGAGAGGGGGACCTCAAGAGATTGCGCCCAAGGAGAGGGGGACCTGAAGAGATTGCGCCCAAGGAGAGGGGGACCTGAAGAGATTGCGCCCAAGGAGAGGGGGACCTGAAGAGATTGCGCCCAAGGAGAGGGGGACCTGAAGAGATTGCGCCCAAGGAGAGGGAGACCTGAAGAGATTGCGCCCAAGGAGAGGGGGACCTGAAGAGATTGCGCCCAAGGAGAGGGGGACCTGAAGAGATTGCGCCCAAGGAGAGGGGGACCTGAAGAGATTGCGCCCAAGGAGAGGGGGACCTGAAGAGATTGCGCCCAAGGAGAGGGGGACCTGAAGAGATTGCGCCCAAGGAGAGGGGGACCTGAAGAGATTGCGCCCAAGGAGAGGGGGACCTGAAGAGATTGCGCCCAAGGAGAAGGGGACCTCAAGAGATTGCGCCCAAGGAGAGGGGCACCTGAAGAGATTGCACCCAAGGAGAGGGGGACCTGAAGAGATTGCGCCCAAGGAGAGGGAGACCTGAAGAGATTGCGCCCAAGGAGAGGGAGACCTGAAGAGATTGCGCCCAAGGAGAGGGGGACCTGAAGAGATTGCGCCCAAGGAGAGGGGGACCTGAAGAGATTGCGCCCAAGGAGAGGGGGACCTGAAGAGATTGCGCCCAAGGAGAGGGGGACCTGAAGAGATTGCACCCAAGGAGAGGGGGACCTGAAGAGATTGCGCCCAAGGAGAGGGAGACCTCAAGAGATTGCGCCCAAGGAGAGGGGGACCTGAAGAGATTGCGCCCAAGGAGAGGGAAACCTGAAGAGATTGCGCCCAAGGAGAGGGGGACCTGAAGAGATTGCGCCCAAGGAGAAGGGGACCTCAAGAGATTGCGCCCAAGGAGAGGGGCACCTGAAGAGATTGCGCCCAAGGAGAGGGGGACCTGAAGAGATTGCGCCCAAGGAGAGGGGGACCTGAAGAGATTGCGCCCAAGGAGAGGGGGACCTCAAGAGATTGCACCCAAGGAGAGGGGGACCTGAAGAGATTGCGCCCAAGGAGAGGGAGACCTGAAGAGATTGCACCCAAGGAGAGGGGGACCTGAAGAGATTGCGCCCAAGGAGAGGGGGACCTGAAGAGATTGCGCCCAAGGAGAGGGGGACCTGAAGAGATTGCGCCCAAGGAGAGGGGGACCTGAAGAGATTGCGCCCAAGGAGAGGGGGTCCTGAAGAGATTGCGCCCAAGGAGAGGGGGACCTGAAGAGATTGCGCCCAAGGAGAGGGGGACCTGAAGAGATTGCGCCCAAGGAGAGGGAGACCTGAAGAGATTGCGCCCAAGGAGAGGGGGACCTGAAGAGATTGCGCCCAAGGAGAGGGGGACCTGAAGAGATTGCGCCCAAGGAGAGGGGGACCTGAAGAGATTGCGCCCAAGGAGAGGGAGACCTGAAGAGATTGCGCCCAAGGAGAGGGGGACCTGAAGAGATTGCGCCCAAGGAGAGGGGGACCTGAAGAGATTGCGCCCAAGGAGAGGGGGACCTGAAGAGATTGCGCCCAAGGAGAGGGGGACCTGAAGAGATTGCGCCCAAGGAGAGGGGGACCTGAAGAGATTGCGCCCAAGGAGAGGGGGACCTGAAGAGATTGCGCCCAAGGAGAGGGGGACCTGAAGAGATTGCGCCCAAGGAGAAGGGGACCTCAAGAGATTGCGCCCAAGGAGAGGGGCACCTGAAGAGATTGCACCCAAGGAGAGGGGGACCTGAAGAGATTGCGCCCAAGGAGAGGGAGACCTCAAGAGATTGCGCCCAAGGAGAGGGAGACCTGAAGAGATTGCGCCCAAGGAGAGGGGGACCTGAAGAGATTGCGCCCAAGGAGAGGGGGACCTGAAGAGATTGCGCCCAAGGAGAGGGGGACCTGAAGAGATTGCGCCCAAGGAGAGGGGGACCTGAAGAGATTGCACCCAAGGAGAGGGGGACCTGAAGAGATTGCGCCCAAGGAGAGGGGGACCTGAAGAGATTGCGCCCAAGGAGAGGGGGACCTGAAGAGATTGCGCCCAAGGAGAGGGGGACCTGAAGAGATTGCGCCCAAGGAGAGGGGGACCTGAAGAGATTGCGCCCAAGGAGAGGGGGACCTGAAGAGATTGCGCCCAAGGAGAGGGAGGCCTGAAGAGATTGCGCCCAAGGAGAGGGGGACCTGAAGAGATTGCGCCCAAGGAGAGGGGGACCTGAAGATATTGCGCCCAAGGAGAGGGGGACCTGAAGAGATTGCGCCCAAGGAGAGGGGGACCTCAAGAGATTGCGCCCAAGGAGAGGGAGACCTGAAGAGATTGCGCCCAAGGAGAGGGGGACCTGAAGAGATTGCGCCCAAGGAGAGGGGGACCTCAAGAGATTGCGCCCAAGGAGAGGGAGACCTGAAGAGATTGCGCCCAAGGAGAGGGGGACCTGAAGAGATTGTGCCCAAGGAGAGGGGGACCTGAAGAGATTGCGCCCAAGGAGAGGGGGACCTGAAGAGATTGCGCCCAAGGAGAGGGGGACCTGAAGAGATTGCGCCCAAGGAGAGGGGGACCTGAAGAGATTGCGCCCAAGGAGAGGGGCACCTGAAGAGATTGCGCCCAAGGAGAGGGGGACCTGAAGAGATTGCGCCCAAGGAGAGGGAGACCTCAAGAGATTGCGCCCAAGGAGAGGGAGACCTGAAGAGATTGCGCCCAAGGAGAGGGGGACCTGAAGAGATTGCGCCCAAGGAGAGGGGGACCTGAAGAGATTGCGCCCAAGGAGAGGGGGACCTGAAGAGATTGCGCCCAAGGAGAGGGGGACCTGAAGAGATTGCGCCCAAGGAGAGGGGGACCTGAAGAGATTGCGCCCAAGGAGAGGGGGACCTGAAGAGATTGCGCCCAAGGAGAGGGAGACCTGAAGAGATTGCGCCCAAGGAGAGGGGGACCTGAAGAGATTGCGCCCAAGGAGAGGGGGACCTGAAGAGATTGCGCCCAAGGAGAGGGGGACCTGAAGAGATTGCGCCCAAGGAGAGGGGGACCTGAAGAGATTGCGCCCAAGGAGTGGGGGACCTGAAGAGATTGCGCCCAAGGAGAGGGGGACCTGAAGAGATTGCGCCCAAGGAGAGGGGGACCTGAAGAGATTGCGCCCAAGGAGAGGGGGACCTGAAGAGATTGCGCCCAAGGAGAGGGGGACCTGAAGAGATTGCGCCCAAGGAGAGGGGGACCTGAAGAGATTGCGCCCAAGGAGAGGGAGACCTGAAGAGATTGCGCCCAAGAAGAGGGGGACCTGAAGAGATTGCGCCCAAGGAGAGGGGGACCTGAAGAGATTGCGCCCAAGGAGAGGGGGACCTGAAGAGATTGCGCCCAAGGAGAGGGGGACCTGAAGAGATTGCGCCCAAGGAGAGGGGGACCTGAAGAGATTGCGCCCAAGGAGAGGGGGACCTGAAGAGATTGCGCCCAAGGAGAGGGGGACCTGAAGAGATTGCGCCCAAGGAGAGGGGGACCTGAAGAGATTGCGCCCAAGGAGAGGGGGACCTGAAGAGATTGCGCCCAAGGAGAGGGGGACCTGAAGAGATTGCGCCCAAGGAGAGGGAGACCTGAAGAGATTGCACCCAAGGAGAGGGGGACCTGAAGAGATTGCGCCCAAGGAGAGGGGGACCTGAAGAGATTGCGCCCAAGGAGAGGGGGACCTGAAGAGATTGCGCCCAAGGAGAGGGGGACCTGAAGAGATTGCGCCCAAGGAGAGGGGGACCTGAAGAGATTGCGCCCAAGGAGAGGGGGACCTGAAGAGATTGCGCCCAAGGAGAGGGGGACCTGAAGAGATTGCGCCCAAGGAGAGGGGGACCTGAAGAGATTGCGCCCAAGGAGAGGGAGACCTCAAGAGATTGCGCCCAAGGAGAGGGAGACCTGAAGAGATTGCGCCCAAGGAGAGGGGGACCTGAAGAGATTGCGCCCAAGGAGAGGGGGACCTGAAGAGATTGCGCCCAAGGAGAGGGGGACCTGAAGAGATTGCGCCCAAGGAGAGGGAGACCTGAAGAGATTGCGCCCAAGAAGAGGGGGACCTGAAGAGATTGCGCCCAAGGAGAGGGGGACCTGAAGAGATTGCGCCCAAGGAGAGGGGGACCTGAAGAGATTGCGCCCAAGGAGAGGGGGACCTGAAGAGATTGCGCCCAAGGAGAGGGGGACCTGAAGAGATTGCGCCCAAGGAGAGGGGGACCTGAAGAGATTGCGCCCAAGGAGAGGGGGACCTGAAGAGATTGCGCCCAAGGAGAGGGGGACCTGAAGAGATTGCGCCCAAGGAGAGGGGGACCTGAAGAGATTGCGCCCAAGGAGAGGGGGACCTGAAGAGATTGCGCCCAAGGAGAGGGAGACCTGAAGAGATTGCACCCAAGGAGAGGGGGACCTGAAGAGATTGCGCCCAAGGAGAGGGGGACCTGAAGAGATTGCGCCCAAGGAGAGGGGGACCTGAAGAGATTGCGCCCAAGGAGAGGGGGACCTGAAGAGATTGCGCCCAAGGAGAGGGGGACCTGAAGAGATTGCGCCCAAGGAGAGGGGGACCTGAAGAGATTACGCCCAAGGAGAGGGGGACCTGAAGAGATTGCGCCCAAGGAGAGGGGGACCTGAAGAGATTGCGCCCAAGGAGAGGGGGACCTGAAGAGATTGCGCCCAAGGAGAGGGGGACCTGAAGAGATTGCGCCCAAGGAGAGGGGGACCTGAAGAGATTGCGCCCAAGGAGAGGGAGACCTGAAGAGATTGCGCCCAAGGAGAGGAAGACCTGAAGAGATTGCGCCCAAGGAGAGGGGCACCTGAAGAGATTGCGCCCAAGGAGAGGGGGACCTGAAGAGATTGCGCCCAAGGAGAGGGGGACCTGAAGAGATTGCGCCCAAGGAGAGGGAGACCTGAAGAGATTGCGCCCAAGGAGAGGGGGACCTGAAGAGATTGCGCCCAAGGAGAGGGGGACCTGAAGAGATTGCGCCCAAGGAGAGGGGGACCTGAAGAGATTGCGCCCAAGGAGAGGGGGACCTGAAGAGATTGCGCCCAAGGAGAGGGGGACCTGAAGAGATTGCGCCCAAGGAGAGGGGGACCTGAAGAGATTGTGCCCAAGGAGAGGGGGACCTCAAGAGATTGCGCCCAAGGAGAGGGAGACCTGAAGAGATTGCGCCCAAGGAGAGGGGGACCTGAAGAGATTGCGCCCAAGGAGAGGGGGACCTCAAGAGATTGCGCCCAAGGAGAGGGGGACCTCAAGAGATTGCGTCCAAGGAGAGGGGGACCTCAAGAGATTGCGCCCAAGGAGAGGGGGACCTGAAGAGATTGCGCCCAAGGAGAGGGGGACCTGAAGAGATTGCGCCCAAGGAGAGGGGGACCTGAAGAGATTGCGCCCAAGGAGAGGGGGACCTGAAGAGATTGCGCCCAAGGAGAGGGGGACCTGGAAACAACACTACGGTGAAGGTGAATCTCCAAGGAGAGGAGAGAAACGACCCCTGAATACAGCGGTGATTTGGCAGTAGGCGTGGAGGAATACAGAAGATTGAGAATATTAAATTGTGAAAAACAGAACGTGGGGAAGCCCTGGATAGGAGCAAATTAACTTGTAAGATACATTAATAAATCTGAGTGGGATCGAGCTAGAATAGAATACTTTGACCTGTGCGGAACTTCCTGGATTTTGTGAGTTTTGGGAGAAGAATCTTCACTTGAGGGAGAAGAATTCCTGTGTTAAATAGGAGAAAAGAGCCATCTAGTGGCAAGAAGATGAACAGTGGCTGATGTAATATATAGAGACCAGATAGGAAAATACTTGTAAATATCTTGGGGCTTATGGATTTTAAATACTCAGCTGAACAGAGGTCTTTGGAAAAAGTACAGAAATACTCATAAAGCATACTATAAGTTATATATAACCCCATAATTGGATATATAGATACCTATACCTATATCTATATTTATATTTATACGTGTATAGATTAATTAGACCTAAACCTTTATAAATAGTGTTCTTGTTGTTGTTGTTGTTGTTAGTAGTAGTAGTAGCAGTAGTAGTAGTAGTAGTAGTATCCATACTAGAAGGTTTGAACTAACTGTAGCTTGTAAGGTGACCTTGACAGTCTGGACTGGAGTGATAAGAAAGCAGATGTGCAAGAGAGAGAGATTGGATTGTTCACTTTGTCCCACATCCCAATTTCTATTTTCTCTGTTTTGCTTTTTTCCTTACTTTTCTGAGCTTTTTTGTTTTGGATTGGTTTTGGTGGAATTCTTCTTGGCTTTTTTCCCCCTCTCTCTCTGCATGATTAGAAAAGAAGTGCCCTATATAGAATTTGGATTAAGGCAAGAAGAGCCTGTTTTGCTTGCTTTTTTTTCACTTTTACCTTTCTCTTTGCTCCTAAGATTTTTTTTTTGGTATATTGTTTTTTAGGGGGTGATTGATTCTCCCCCCCCCCCCATTTTTAATTTTTTCTAATCCATCCAATGGGGAGATTAAATATTTGGATTACAAATTTATCTTATACAGCGTCATGAAGAAATTTACAGCATATCTGCTTCCAACAGCAAGTCCACTAACGACAGAAACACAAAAAATATCAGAGTCGATGGAGTTAAAGAATTTTTTGCAGTCACAGCATGATGATTGCATGACAGGAAGAAACAATATGGCAGCATCTTAGAATATCCCAAAATAGGGAAGCTTCATCTATCTCTCACCCACCAAAAGAAAAGAGGAGTAGCAGTATATATTAAAGAATGGGTAAAGCTCAAGTAAATTTATTCTGATGAAGATGGAAGAATCCTAATGGTTGAAATAGTAATAAACCAGAAACAAACATTGCTCATGGTAATCTATGCACCAAATAATAACTAAGAGGAATTCTACCATAAACTATATGGGAAATTAATAGAGACAAGGTATGAAAACATGTTTAGAGGGCGATTTTAATGCAGTGGTGGATAAGAAGAAAAACTACACAAGCAGCCAAAAATAAAAATAAAAAAAATAAGAAGAAGAAGAGAAGAACATTACCAAATACATTCCTGGTGATGGTACAAGAACTAAACTCGCAAGATACGTGGAGACAGCTAAATTCGAAAAAGAATCAATACACCTTATATTCAAACCCTCCTAAGCCATGGTTGAGGATCAACATGATTTGGATGAACCCAGAATTGGGAAAAGACATAGAGGAAATAGAAATTACGACAAATACCTGGGCAGATCACAACCCTCTGGAAGTGAGATGGAAAGGTATGAAAAGAAGAAGAAGAAATGGATGTCGAACTAAAAAAATATTGAAAGAGAAAGCCTATGTCCAAATGATGGGGAAAAAGTTGAAACTATTTTTTAAAGAAATTAAGAAAGAGCAAACATCATTGCAAAACCTGTGGGATACCACTAAGGGATACATTTGTGGACTATCGATAGCGTATGTAGCCGGAAGAAATAAGGAAAAAGGAGACAACAAATTATACTCAAGGAAGAACACAGGAAAGTGAAGCTAACTTTACAAAAAGAACCACAGAGTGATAAAATTAAAGAAGAAAGGGCTCTAGTGAAACACAAAATAAACTTATTGGCACAGGAAGAAAGGGCACAAAATATAAAAATGGTGAAACAATTTTTTTTTTGAACATGCAAACAAACCAGAGAGATGGCTGGCCTATGAATTAAAGAAAAAGAAAGTGAATAAACTAATACAGCTGCTAGATGAGAATGGAAATCTACATTATCAGATGGAAGAAAAAAAAACCATTACATTTTTTTTGAGGATTTGTATAGCCAAGAAGATATATTAGAAGAGAATATAAAACTGTATTTAAGGGAGAAAGAACTAACTACAATACCGGAAATTAAAAGGGAAATGCTGAACGATAAAATAACCTTGATGGAATTAAAAGAGGCAATCAAAAAACAAAAACAAAACAATAAAACACAGGGACCCGATGGACTTCCCGCGGAACTATACAAAAATATGCAAGAACCATTGGAGACGATTCTACTAGAATTATATAATGAAACCTTGGCAGAAGCCAAATTACCAGGAACATGATCCGAGGCATACATCACATTAATATTACAAGAGGACACAGACCACCAACAGACTAAAAACTGTTTTTACCAATTTTGCTTCTCAATGCCGACAATAAAATATTTGCTGCCATAATTGCAGAAAGAGTCAAAAAATTATTAAATGAAGTCATTCAGACAGATCAAAAGGGTTTTCTACCAGAAAGGCAAATTAGAAATAATACGAGAATGGTAATGAATGTTTTGGAATTTTAGAAGGGATACCCCGAGAAACAAGCAGCTTTGATATTTTTAGATGAGCAAAAAAGCCTTTGACAACCTAAATTGGCAGTTTCTTATCCAGCAGTTCAAAAATATGAATTTTGGGGGAAAATTTGTGAGGATGATAACCGCAATATATTCTACTCAAACAGCAAATGTAACATTAAATGGGGAAACAACAGGGAAAATGAACATAGCTAAGGGTGTAAGGCAGGGATGCCCATTGTCACCTCTACTCTTGATTCTATCCTTAGAGGTATTACTAACACGTATTAGACAGGAACAAGGAATAAAAGGAGTAAAAATTTAAAAAGAAGAATATAAACTACAGGCATTTGCGGACGACATAGTGTTCTTTATAGAGGAGCCTCTGGAAAAAGGAATGAAATTAATACAAGAAATAGAAGAATTTGGCAAAGTGGCAGGACTTAAAATAAACAAGGATGAAACAAAAATAAGAGCTAAAAAACTTACTGAAAGACAGAAAAATGAACTGGAGAGGAAATTGAAAATACAGATAACTAAAAAGGTTAAATATCTTGGAATTTGGTTGAGGGCAAAATGCTCCTCAATAAAAGAGGATAATTAGAATAAATCGTTTCATTGAATAAAAAAAGATTTAGACCCCTGGGGGAAAACTACAACTATCATTAATTGGAAGAATTGCCACAATCAAAATGAATATATTACCAAAAATTTTATATCTATTTCAAACAATACAGATAAAATTAGGCAAACATTTTTTTTGAAGAGCTGAATAAAGTAATAACTAAATTTGTCTGGCTAAGAAAGAAACGCAGAATAAAATTAAAATTACCACAAGACATCAGAAGTAAAGGAGGTTTCGGACTCCCAGACTGGGAGCTATATTACCAAACGGCAGCCGTAACGTGGATAAAGGAGTGGATAAACTTAAAAAACCAAGAGAACATTGACATTGGAAAGACACGAATTGCAATTAGGGTGGCATGAATTTATCTGGGAAGGGAAAAGTAAAGTACACACATATTTTCAGAGACACCAGGTGAGAGAAGCACTTTTATATGTATGGAGGAAAATAAAGAAAAATCATTATACTAAAATGCTAGTGTGGCTGTTAACCATGGAGGCGATGATGTACCCAAATGTATCAGACTTAGATAAAGTTGTAAGGTATAAAGAACTATTAGATGCCAAGGGAAGTTAAAAACAAACCAAGAGCTAAAACAACAAGGAATAGATATAGATTGGTGGCCGTACATACAAATTTAGGCAAGATACAAAAAAGATCTAGAAGAATATGGTTTCTACAAGGAGCAACAAGAGCTTGATAAAATAATACAGGGGACGAAGAAAAAAATGATATCCAAAATATATAACTATTTACTGAGATTTACGATGGAGGAAGAAACCGTCAAAGAAACGATGACAGCCTGGGCAAAGAATTTTGGTTATAATATTGAATTAGAACACTGGGAAAAATTATGGGGAAAAAACTACAAATTAACAATGTCGGCAGCCTACAAAGAAAATCGATATAAAATGTTTTACCGTTGGCATTTACCTTTGGCTAAATTGCCCAAAATGTTTCCAAATCTATCTGCGGAAGTGTAAAAATAATGAAGGTGCATTTTCCCATATGTGGTGGTTGTGTTCAGAAGCCAGAAAATATTGGATTAGAACAAGAAAATGGTTAGAAGAAATTACGAATCATTGAATTGAGTTAAAACCAGGATTATTTCTATTAGGGATAATACTAAGAAAATTCAATATATCATATTGCATGTAACAACAGTGGCCAAAATTGCCTATGCACAAAGCTGGAAACAGGGCAGAATACCCTCCGAGAGAATGGTGATTAGGCTGAGATGGACAGGTTAACATTGGAATTAAAAGAAAGAGGGGAACTGGAATATTATTTAGTCTGGGAAATGTGGTACAAATGGCTAGAGAACAGATGTAAAGATTAAATATGAAGGTAGCTAGAGAGAAATACTAAAGATGATGTATATAGTTAAAGGAAGAATAAGGAATGTTATGTATGTTATGCATTTATGAATATTATCGATGCTGGAATGCTGAAAAAATTATAAATGTGATATAAAATGATGAAATATGTTTAATGAAAACAATATATATATATAAAAAGAAATGCTGTAGTTCAGCCACAGACCTTCCTCTGCAGGCTGTGATCCCAGTTCCAATCTCCCACGTCCATAGGTCGGTCAGGAATGCCAGTGGCCTGAATCCCTCAGGATTGTTCCTGATTTGTGGTAGACGGTGGCAATCTATTTCTTTAGAAGAGAATCTAAGCATAGAAGTCAGAATAAGGAAGAGAAATGGGAATGGGGTGGGGGGAATGAACGCACAAGGTTCATTGCTTGAAGAATGTCAAGCATTTCTCTTTCAGACCATCCCCTCTGCCAGGTGTGGCATGAAGAGGTGCCATGCAGGAGAGAGGAGAAGAGTTCCAGAGGGCAAGCAGGTTTGCTGCTACCAATGTGATGCTTGTCCATAAGGGACCTTTTCTAATCAGACCGGTAGAGCAGACTTCAAATTTACTTCTTCCAGAATCAAGACATTCATTAAATCAATATATTTTTGTGGATTGTGTCATTTTCGATAAGATTGACATGCACTCATACTTTTCAGGAGAACTTTCAGTTTATAGATCTAAGTTGTCCTGACCACAGAGGCCACTTTCCCAACCCTCAGCAAGAATAGTTTGAGAGCACAATTTACCAGTCCCCAACATCCATTTCTGCTAAAACTTTCACATTCAATGCTGAGGCAGTGGAGTATGCAAGCTTTTTTTTATTATTATTCAGAATAAACTCCTTCCTTCAGCACTATCAACCTCTGAGGAAATAGACCCGCCAGAGAAAAAGGAGATCCACCTATCCACCAAACAAAACAGCAGCATTCCTGGATAAGAGATCTGTCTGTCTTCTTTGTGTTCCATTATAAAATAGCGGAAAAAATAGGCAGGAATCTCAAATTGAAAGCCTCATTACTCATGGAGGTGCACAGAGAATGGACAGCTGGAACTCAATCTTTGTCTATCACTAATCGAGTCCCAGGATCATCATAAATGAAGGATGATTTGCTCTTTTTGATGCCCCATAAATAGAACAGGGGATTATTTCATTGCTCCCTTTGGAGGAGGACAATAGCAGAAAGGAAACTCTCATATCATTTATGCGGGAGGGACAATGTGCATGGTAGTTGCTCAAGAAATTCTTAGACAAAAACTTTTGATTTCAGATGAAGCTCACTATGAACCCTGTCCAGAAGACCAATATCCCAACAAGGACAAGGACCAATGCATTGCCAAGAAGCTACCTTGCCTATCAAGACACCTTGGGATACATTTTGGTTTTTCTTGCTCTTTTCCTCTCTGTGATCACTTCTGCAGTCCTGGTTGTTTTCTATAAACATCATGACACACCGATTGTCAAGGCCAACAACCGAGATCTCACTTACACCCTCCTGGTCTCCCTCCTGCTCTGCTTCCTCTACTCCTTCCTCTTCATTGGTCAACCTGGGAAGCTCACCTGTCTCTTCCAACAATCTGCCTTTGCCATTCTCTTTTCCCTGGCGGTTTCCTCTGTGTTGGCAAAAACTGTCATGGTGCTTCTGGCCTTCATGGCCACCAAGCCAGGGAACAGGACAAGGAAACTCTTAGGAAAACCACTGACCTACTCCATTGTATTAGCCTGTCCGTTGGTCCAAGTAGTTCTTTGTGCCAAATGGCTGGGAATCTCTCCTCCATTTCCTAATTTGGACTTCCACTCCTTGTTTGGAGAGACCATCTTGGAATGTAAGCAAGGCTCAACTGTAATGTTTTACATTGTCCTTGCCTATCTAGGTTTTCTGGCCCTCATCAGTTTCACAGTGGCCTTTCTGGCTAGGAAATTGCCTGATAGTTTTAATGAAGCCAAATTCATTACTTTTAGCATGCTGACCTTTTGCAGTGTTTGGATCTCCTTCCTCCCCACCTACCTGAGCACCAAAGGGAAGTCCATGTTGGCTGTGGAGATCTTCTCCATCTTGGCCTCTGGAGCTGCTCTCTTGGCTTGTATCTTTTTCCCCAAATGCTACATTATTCGACTGAGGCCTGATCTGAATTGTAGAGAAAATATAGTAAGAAACAAGAATTTCTAACCAATGCAAGGATTGGTCTCATATACATTTGTCTTTGAGGCATGTTTAGAAAATGAAAAGATATTTCCAAAAAATGAGGACATGAAGAAAGAATTTCTCCATTAATGAATTCCTTATCAAGAGCTGCAACTGGTTAAAATTTACCTGTGGTCAGCAACAATCACCAGATTTTTGTTTGTTTTGTCTTCAGAATGTCCTCAGTGAATTGCCTTGCATGAATGAAAGCTTCTTGTTAAAGATATGTTTATTATTTCAAGGATGACATTTTCTTATTTCGTTTCTTATTTTATTTCAATCATTTTTAAGATAGTATTTTAAAGGATTGGGTTCAGTTTCAATGCTTTTAAACATATATGGTTCTTTTCTTAGATATGTGAGTCTTTATTGAGTTCCTTACGACAATTCAATTATTTTTGAAATGGTAGAGTTCAAATCCCCCACCCATCCAGATCTGCTGTACTTCCTCATCAATATCCAGCAGAATTTCCCTCGGATGTATGAGGAAAGTTATGTCATAAATGTATGCAGTATGTTAATCATCTCTTGTGACATATCAGCTCTTTGAATTTCTCAGTAAACCATGATGGTCTATGGGATCTGTGTGCATAGAAAGTCTGCACAGGCATAATTCAACCCACGCCCAGGATCACAATCAAATTTCCTTAATGAGTATATGTTTCCAGCAAGGTCATCCAGGGCATGACAGTCATCTCACTTTCCTAAGTAAAGTCAGGAGACATTTTCCAATCCCCTATTCCTGTGACATATGATAAATTAAAAATGATAATAAGCACCTTGAATGGTGCCTTGGGGGAATGTGGGAGCCACTGCAGCTCATGGAACAAAAGTCTAGCATGGGTAAACCTAGAATTGTCCAATCTTGTGAGCACCACTTCATTTTGGAGCAGCTGATTTTTGGAAGCAGCCACCAGCAACCCCATTCAATTGTGATCAATTGGAAAATGATGGTCACTTCTGTATTTGCACGATGCAGCCGTTTGACGAAGTGATCCATCCTACTTCCCTCATGCGGTCTATGCAACATTGCAGAAATTGCCAGAGAAGTTTCAGGTGGGTGACAACATCAGTGATTTTGGGTCTATGGTGGTGATTCTGAGCCTGGGGGGAAGGGGTACAATATCATCACATGGCGTCCATGAAGGCTTGAAGAAATTTAAATCTCGTGTTAAATCTTGGGTGTCCGTAGCCATGATCCATGGCCACAAAAGATACTAGGGCAAAACCTTGGCAGTATTGCTTGGTCAGTTGATGTTTATACAACGGAATATTATGCTATCCAAGCATTGTTCACAATTACAAAGGTACACCTGATTCTCATGTGCCACCAAACCCCATTAGCACTCATACTAGCTGACCAACTATGGCCAGGGCCAAACTCCATCTTGTACGCAGGGGGTCAGTTTCATGGAGGTCAAATTCACAACTTCACCATGACTCCATCTGCTCTGTGCATTACAAAAAACACAAACATGTTTTTCCATTCTGGTGAATGAGAAGCTGTTGCTACTTGGGTAGAACAATTGTTTTCCTTGCAATTATCAGAAATACAGTAATTCGTAGCGTGTCCCATGTGGATTTCTAGATACAAAATCTTCCAAGGTAAACCCTGCTTTAAAAATATGTCACAGTTCTCCAGATGGGGGCAGAACATGTCACCTGAGCCAGTCTTGCCATGGATTTGAAGACATTCACATATGTTTGCTTCCTCTGTGGTCATGGCCTGAACACAGGTAAGAGGAAGTATCGTTGCTATAAATTTATCCTGGTGCCATTCCAGGTGGCAGAGATGGTGTCTGATCTGCTAAAGTTCCAGTGAGATTTCAGGAACAACTTTCAAATCAGTTTCTGCCTAAACCTTGATTTCTGTTCCAGGAGGGAAGGTGATAAGACTGAGGGGGCAGGAGTCAATGCTTCTTCTGATGCTGATGCTCTTCTGGCTCCTGGCTCCAACTACAGCGAAGAGGCTGCAAACCATATGTGTGTTCAGGGATTATATCGATTTAGAGGAAAGCTACTACAGGCCTGGTGATCTCATTATTGGTGGGAATTTGCCCTTGGAAACCGTTTTAAAGTCTGTTGTCCCAGACTTTAATACACTGAATCTTCTTCTCGAGAGGGCGTAAGTTTCAGCTGGAGGGGAAACATGCTGATAATTGTTCTCTTTGCTTTAAATTCAGGGACATTACTCAGAAATACTTCGAGTATTTTCCACTCTCCTGGTGTAGTCCACATTTTGTGCTTTTCTCAATAAAATAGCAACCTGTTAAAACAGGCTGGAATTCTCAATCTCTTCACAAGACGATGATAAACAGCAAAAATGAACAGGGAAACTGTGCTGGCCTAGTGAGGAGTCAGATTATTATATTAATCTGTAACTTGTGGTAGAAAGTTCAACTAAAAGCTCAACAGCTCTTCCAATGTTCAGATGTTACAAAAATCCCTCTCAGTTTTGGAATCAGCATTGCTCATGTCTAATGGCCTTCAGTAAATCTTTGAGTTGACCCCCACTGTAGTCCTGTGCTCAGAAATCTTTACCACACCTGAGGAAGCTTTTCCAAGAAAGACCCTAAATTACCAGTCTGAAAGAGGAGCAGGTGGGAAGGATTACAACCACTTAAGCAAAGTGAAGATGGCAGGGATGATAGAGGGTATAAAACAGCCCGTGATATCTATGGAAAAGCTTGTCTCCTTTCTCACAAAGTCACCCAAGTTTAGCCAAGGGAGACGCTTTGAAAAGAAAAAAACAAAATCCTAACCCAATGACAACCCTAACCCAACATTGGGTGTTGCTGCCCCCAAATCCCCCCCCCAAACAGTGAAGCAGCTCCACCAGCACACACAGGCTTTCCTGTAATGCTCCTCAATCTTTTTCTCACTATAGGCTCATTCCAGGTAACTACCAGCAGTTCCTTGCATTGATGTTTGCTGTCTCTGAGGTCAATGAAAATGTTCTTCTGCTCCCAAACATCACCCTTGGCTTCCACATCTATGGCCATTACCAGAGGGAGAGGTCTATTTCTTTAAACAGCCTCTCCATGCTCTCCTCACGAGGCCAAGTGGTTCCAGGTTACACATGTGACCAAGAGGACACTCTGCTCTCTATCATTGGTGATCTCAATGCCAAGTCCTCAAGGCAGATGGCCTCCATCTTCAGCATCTTTAAGGTCCCACAGGTAAGAGAGCTCCATTCAGTAGACAACGATAAAAACCACACACAAAATCATCTGATGTACCACAACCGGCTCTCCCTAAGAAGGGAGGGAGATTGAGGTTGCCACTCTAGGTGAATCAACCTGAGTGAGGGGGCCATCAACCTTTACTTTGTCTTTGAAAAAAGAATCTCTCCTTCTCCAGCTCGGTGTTGGTTTTGAGTTCTCTCAGGAAGAGAGAAGAGTTTATCCTTCCTTCTTCCGGATTAATCCCAAGGAATCTCCTCAGTATGTGGGTTTAGTCCAGCTGCTCCTGTATTTCCAGTGGAATTGGGTTGGGCTGGTGGCCCCGGAAGATGACAGAGGAGAGCATTTCATCTCAACTCTGATGCCAATCCTCAAGGAGAAGGAGATCTGCCTGGTCTTCACTGGAATATTGAAATTGGATGGTATTCATCTCATGGTGAAAAAATTACTTCGCATCTTCCGAACATGGTCTAAAACAGAAGTGTTTATTTTGTTTGGTGATTCCACTGTGGCTAGCAGTGTACAAGGGGCTGTAACTATTTATGAAGAAATCAAAAGGATATCATTTAGGAAAGTTTGGATATTAACTTCCCATTGGAAACTCAGTATGGTGGAATGTAAAGACGTATTGCTATATATAAAGCCTTTCCATGGAGCCTTGCATTTTACGGACCACACCGGGGATGTCTTGGAATTCAGCCACTTCCTCCTGTCTTTAAATCCCTTGAACCCCCAAGGAGATGCCTTTCTCTCTCTATGGTGGGAAAGAGTCTTTGGCTGCAAGATCCATAAATCAGGCAAGATCCCTCCAAAGGGGTGGAAACAATGTACAGGAAAGGAGAATTTGTGGAGTCTGCCCAATTACACTTTTGAAACAAGAATGACAGGAGAAAGTTACAATATCTACAATGCCATTTATGCTCTGGCACACGCTTGGCATGCAATGGATGGATCCAGAGCCCGACCGACCATGATGAGACTTGGAAAGAGGATCTCAATTGTCCAATCATGGCAGGTAATTATTGTGGCTTTTGACTCAGTGCATAAATACTTAGAGAGGAAACTCCCCATATCAATTTCTTCAGCTACTGATTAAATGTCTGCATACTCCCATATCAATCCCTCTCAAATCATATTAAAGCATCAATTGTTAAAAGTGGTTAAGAGCAATATTTGATTGAAAGATGGGGGAAGGAGAAGTAAGCCCAACCAGTGGTCTACTGGATCCACAGAGGAAAGACCTTCGTAACCTCCTGAATGTCCTTGAACAGAGGCCCAAGTTTCAGGGGTTGAGTTCCATTCCCAGGAAGAGATGTCAGCATAACAGAGTTGGAAGGGACCTTTGAGGTCTTCTAGTCCAACCCCCTCCTCAAACTGGAAATCCTATCATCTAGTTTTTATCTAATTTGATAAAAAGATTTGAACAAGTATTGTTAAGCCAAAGGTATATTAAAACACTTTTTCTGAATCTCTCCTTGCGCATACAATTACAAAGTTCAGTCATTTGTTTAAAATCTTCATACTGAACAGAAAAAGATGAAAGATACATACACCCATTCCTTCATGCAATATGCT
This sequence comes from Coluber constrictor foxii, assembly GCA_038048745.1. Classification (NCBI taxonomy): domain Eukaryota; kingdom Metazoa; phylum Chordata; class Lepidosauria; order Squamata; family Colubridae; genus Coluber; species Coluber constrictor. The sequence goes on along the minus strand of CM075958.1, from coordinate 7,445,953 downwards.
ACTGTCAGTACCGAGTTGTTATTAATTAAAGATCTGCCACATGCTCATTTTAAGCTTGGTTTATGTTTCCATGGATTAGTATCCTGTGTTCCTCCATCCCATTTGTTCAGTTTACCATTTGTGGCTCTAGTCAGATTGTTGTGTGAAAGCAGCCTCTGTCAACCACAGCACACGGCAGGATTCAAAGTGGTCCTAAAGGGATCCTGATTTGATTTTTTCAATACCAAAGGCTTAATGTTGGACCTCTCTGGACAATGAAGTGACCAACCAGGGCTGGTGCTTCCTTCTCCATGGCCCCACATGGTTGGACCTGGTCCGGCATTCTGCTGCCTTTGACTGTAAGCTAGTGAAAGTCAGTGGAATGTATCTGAATATTAGTAGCTGAGGTTGGTAGTTAGCTATAGTTCTGAGCTCCAAGATTGGCAATTTGGTTACAAACATTTAGTTACCATTTGAGGAGACATCTTCAGTGCCCTTTGAATTGTGTTCATCTGTCAGAACACTGGCCTTTAAAGTCAGTGGACTTTTCCATGGTTGCGATAGAAATTATTCATTTCTAAAATTCTTTTGTGAATTAACTAGACTTGGGCCAAAGTAACTGTTTGAAGCTGGGTGTAGCCCATAATTAAATTTGGATTATGGAATTAAATATTTTTTATGTACTGTATTTTGATAAAACTGGAGCTGGAAACCATGCCCTCTCATAAAGGAAACTTTTGTAGTTCCAAATATTTGGTGTTACTCCTGATTCCTCAGATCTCCACCAAGAGAACTCTTCTAGCTTCTCATAACATCAACCCATTTTCTCAAGATAGTCACCATGTTATGATAGAAGCCACAATATCTCATTGATAGCTCTAAGCCAAGTACTTCAATATTTGAAGGTCCCTTTTTTTCAGATTCTTCCCTATTTGAGGAATGTGCAGTTCAACAACAGTGCTGGAGATGAGTTCTCCTTCTCAGAAGATGGACTGGGATCTGCTCGTTTTGATCTTCTCAACTGGGTTTTCTTCCCCAATCAATCTTTTATCCCCATGAAGGTTGGGCAAGTAAATCCTGAGGCTCCCCCAGGCCAAGATTTCACCATTAACTCTGATGGAATCATCTGGGCCACAAAGGTGAGCTGCAAGGAAATATTGTAAGTTCAGGGAAAGATTCATTCTCTTCCTGAGATGCAGAACATCTTCCTAACTTGAAAAATAAGCAATTTAATCAGAAATTATGACAATTGTTTGGTGCAATGCAGCAGGTTCATTACTTAGGTCATCCCAAGGTTTTCTCTTTTCTCTTTCAGAAGGTGCCCTTGGCCAGGTGTGGCATGAAGAGATGCCATGCAGGAGAGAGGAGAAGAGTTCCAGAGGGCAAGCAGATTTGCTGCTACCATTGTGATGCTTGTCCAGAAGGGACCATTTCTAATCAGACAGGTAGAGCAGACATCAAATGTAGATCTTCCAGGATTAGGAAGACATTCATTAAGTCATTTTCATTATTGTCATTTTTGATAAGATTGACATGAAAACATATTTTTCAGCAAAACTGCCCTGGCCACAGAGGCCACCTTTAGCGATCCTCAGCAGTTCCATGCAGGATTGCTTTAGGGCAGAATTGATGCATATCCAACTTAAATTTCCACTCCTCTAACATCCAATTGGAAAAGCCAACTTTCATCTTTCCTGAGGAAGTGGGGTGTGTGGTCAAAGCTTTAATTTTTATTATTCAGAAGATGCTCCTTCCATCAGCACTATCAACCTCTGAGGAAATAGACCTGTCAGAGAAAGAGGAGATTCATATATCTATGTCTCTTTGGTAGAGTAGGAGCGATCAAAGAAGTCTGAATAAACAGATTTGAGGTACAAATAACAGAGATTAAAGCAGGAATGATGTACATACAAAGAAAACAAAAGTATTCCTGGATAATAGTTCTATTGCTCTTCTGCGTGAACTGTTATAAAATGGTAGAAAAAACAGGCAGCATCTCAAACTGAGAGCCAAGGTAGTTAATCAAGACATCCTTAGACAAAGACTTTTTTATTTCAGATGCAGCTCACTGTGAACCCTGCCCAGAAGACCAATTTCCCAACAAGGATAAGGACCGATGCATTGCCAAGAAGATCCACTTCCTTGCCTATCAAGACACCCTGGGATACACCTTAGTTTTTCTTGCTTTTTTCCTTTCTGTGATCACTTCTGCAGTCCTGGTGATTTTCTATAAACATCATGATACACCGATTGTCAAGGCCAACAACCGAGATCTCACCTACATCCTCCTGGTCTCCCTCATCTTCTGCTTCCTCTGCTCCTTGCTTTTCATTGGTCAGCCTGGGAAGATCACTTGTCTCTTCCAACAATCTGCCTTTGCCGTTCTCTTTTCCCTTGCAGTTTCCTCTGTGTTGGCAAAAACTGTCATGGTGGTTCTGGCCTTCATGGCTACGAAACCAGGGAACAAGACAAGGAAACTCTTAGGAAAACCACTGACCAACTCCATTGTCTTAGCCTGTCCCTTGGTCCAAGTAGTTCTTTGTGCCACCTGGCTGGGAACCTCTCCTCCATTTCTTAACTTGGACTTCCACTCCTTCTTTGGAGAGACCATCTTGGAATGTAAGCAAGGCTCAGCTGTAATGTTTTACATTGTCCTTGCGTACCTAGGTTTTTTGGCCTTCATCAGTTTCACAGTGGCATTTCTAGCTAGGAAATTGCCTGATAGTTTTAACGAAGCCAAGTTCATTACTTTTAGCATGCTGGTCTTTTGCAGTGTTTGGATCTCCTTCCTCCCCACCTACCTGAGCACTAAAGGGAAGTCCATGGTGGCTGTGGAGATCTTCTCCATTTTGGCCTCTGGAGCTGCTCTCTTGGCTTGTATCTTTTTCCCCAAATGCTACATTATTTTACTGAGGCCGGATCTGAATTGTAGAGAAAATATAGTGAGAAACAAGAATATCTAACTAATGCAAAGATTGGCCTCATTTATATTTGTCTTTCAGACATATTTAGAATCTGATATTTTTTTTTTAAAAAAAAAGGTTGACAAGAAGGAGGAACTTGTCCATTAAAGAATTCCTTATCAAGTTCTACAACTGGTTACATATCAGGTCTCATAGATCTCTATTGGGACGCTACCATTCTGGCGGGAGGGGGAGGCTTGTGTGAGATTCTTTGTGCAGGGTTTCATTTACTTTGCTTTGCTGTACCTTGTGGGAAATAGGGAGGGGACAAGGAATGTGCTTTGAGCCATCTGCTTTATCTCACCACTAGAGAAAGTGACATTGAAGCACCTGGGAATTGACAGTTATCACCATCTCTACCTGAGGTTCTCAAAACATCTTCACACTTTGGGATTGGCTCAATATTGAACTGGATATTGAGAGGGGCTTTGCTTGTAGTGGCTTAGCCTAACGCTTTGAGTGGGAAACTTCAGTTCCTGCCTATATTTCTTTTGCTGTCACTGTCTTTCAATAAAAGATCCCTTTCAAATGATAATTGTTTCAAGAGTTCTGCTTTTTTAAGAAGACAGGCGAGGCAGGACCTTACATTACAATTTACCTGTGGTCAGCAACCATCATCCAGTCTTTGTTTATCATGTTTTCAAAGTGTCCTCAGTGATGTCCAGAGCCCTGATTTGATGTGAAGCTTGTTCATAAATATGCATTTATTATTACAAGGAGAGAATTTTCTCATTTTATTCCTTTTAATTTGGTTCATTTTTAAGTTAGTATTTTAAAGGGATGTGCTCAGTATTCATGTTTTTAAGGAAATATGGTTGTTTCCTTAAATATCTGAGGCATTATAGAATTACCTACCACTATTCAATGATTTTTCAAAGGTGGAGTTTAAATCTCTCTCACATCCAAATCTGCTATAGTTCCTCGTCAATGTCGACGAGATGGATTTTCCTGAGATAGATGAGCAAAGTATGTCATAACTGTTTGCAGTATATTAATAACCTGTCATCTCTTGGACATCCTTGGTGAACGATGGTGGTCTATGAGATCTTTGTGCACAGAGGGGCTGCAGAGGAATAATTTGACCCAGGATCACAATCTAGTTTCCTTAATGAGTATATGTTACTAGCAATGTCATCCAGGACATGAGAGTCATCCCAGCTTTGTAAATTAAGTCAGGAAGCATCTGTCAATCAGCCAGTCCTGTGACATGTAATTCTTTAAAGGTGATAAACGGCACTTTGAATGGTGCCTTGGAGGAACCTGGGGGCCACTGCAATTTATGCAACAGAAGTCTAAAATGGGTGAACTTAGAGGGGTCCAATATTTGGGCTTCATTTTGGACCAGCTGCTGTTTTCAAGGGGTCTTCAAGGGGAGCCCTAATGCAAGAACATTGCAGCATGAAACAGGAGAGAATGTTCACAGCTCAGGTTTAGATGGTGGCAGTGGTTTGTTCTCCAATGAGATTTGATTATTGGTTTTCAGTCCTGCATTTCATTCCAGTGGTTTTTGGATGGAGGGGGCTTGAAGGATTAAGCAGTCATAATAGTCACACAAACATTACAATTGGTTCTTGTTGAGCAATGATGATGAAAAAGTTACTTTGTCCCATTGACAACATTTGGAAGTTTGTAAAGCATACAAAAACTGAAGTCATTCCATAATTGTTGCTATAGTTTTACGTAGCAAAAAACTTCCAGCATGATTTTCAAAGCAGCCACTGCTGACTCCAATTGTGATCGCTTGGGAAATGGTGGCCACTTCTGTTAATTGCAGCCATTTGACAAAGTGATCCATTCGGTTTTTCTCATGCGGTCTATGCAGTATTGCAGAAAGCTCCTGAGCTCCCGTGCCTGGTGGGTGGGTGTCAACAGTAGTGATCTTTGGTCTATGGTGTGTGAGGGGCCAAGGGTCAGAGACAATAACAGAATGGCTGATGATGGCCATGGTGGTGTTAGTAGATCAGATTCTTCTAGACACCATCAGCACACAGTAAGCCTATTTTCATTTGGACTGCCTGGACTCCTGACTGTCCATGCTTGATGGTTGATGACATTATAGACCATCAAGAGGTCATGTTGAGTCAGAATGGATGCACTGTCCTCATCCTGCACCTTTCAAAGTTCATCTAAAAGTGCAACCCATACTATTTCCATCCCATAATGAGCCTGAACTTTCACAGAAATCAGGAATAATCAAAATTCCACCAAAATTGTCCAGTATGGAAGGACCCAGAAATTGTTTCTTGAGTATTAGCCAAACCAAGTAATCCTTCATAACTGTTTGAACAAACCCATCTTTCAAGGATGAATTCATGCTGGGTATCTCTCACATGTAGGTTTGTTCCCCATAATTCCTGACTTTCTGCCTCCATCTTTCCATCCCTCTTGCCTCTATCATCTCTGTTGCTCTCATGCAAGTTCAAACTTTCCTCAGCTCAATTTTGTTCTGTTTAACAAACTGAAGCTGAAGGAGGATTGGCAGAACCTGAGCATGGAGTCAAAAGAGGAATCAGCTTAAATTCTCTTCATAGCCACAGATGAACTAAGTCCAATCCCTCATGAATTCCATTAACCCTTATGTAATACTAAGATAATGCTAAACATTAGTTGAGAAAGTTCCTGTTTGGATGATTACTAATTAATTGGTCTAATTGGACCAATTCCAGTCTAATTGGAAGTTTGTGTATGATCCAAATGTTTTCTGCCTGACAGAACATTTACAAAGAACTAGCTGACCAAAGTCAAGGCCATCTCCACAGAAACCAGTAATGGCTAGAGGGAATGACTTCTACGACCCGTAAAATTGCTTTGTTGGGGAATGTGACTGATGATACACCTTGGAGGGAGGGGAAAACTGGGTCAGAGGCAAGGCACAAATTGAGTGAAGTCAGAGTTTCAGCTTTGGAAGCCATATTAACCTCGGAAGCTTCCACACTGCCACCTTCTTGCGCTTGGGAAGGTAGGAGGGGGGATTTGATAGAGCGATTTTTGCTAAAAATAGCATTCTCCTTTTTGTCAAGGTCATAGTGCTCCTGCATCTGGAGGAAGAGTGGTTGAAGAGGTGTCTCAAGTGGGACGGATGGTGACTGGGCCATGTGATGGACTGATGGGTGTAGGGGCTGGATATGGGGTTTTGATTTATTGAGGGAAAACCCGGAACTTTCAGATTTGGATTTTCCCAGATGTGCCAGTGTATCTATTCCAATAAATGAAGATTTTGAGATGAAGATTGTCTTGGAGTTTTTAATTGGAGTTGGAACGTTCTGGAATGCTGACATTGAGTTGGCTTCACTGGGTCAGTGTTGACATGATGCTCCTAATAAACAACTGGATTTTCCTTGAAACTTTGCTTGTGAGTCTTGCTCTTATTAGGGCATTGGTCAGGCCCCTGACAGCCAATCTGTCAGACTGACTGAAGAAGGGGGATCCCTTGGGTATTCTGACATTGGGACGAAGACCGTACCACTTACCACCTTGAAAGGGGTCAGTCCCGTGCTACTGTGAACAGCATTATTGTACCTGACCTCAGTGAATGTCAAGAGGTCTCCCCAATCAGACTGCTGGAGGTTCATGTAACATCTCAGGTATTGTTCTACAATGGCATTCAGTCTCTCTACCCTCCCACTGGTGCTCAGATGGAAGGCCAAGCTAAGACCTTGGGATGACTCAATGGACCGCAGAAACTCCCTCCAAAATTTAGCCATGATCTGCACTGTGATTGATTTATTCTCCAAGCAGACACACTTCTTTCTTGAGATAGTTACCATACTGCTCTTTGAGCAGAAACTATTAGTCCAGGAAGACCCTAGAGTGAATAAGAGTCCTAAACATTACAATTCAATGTCATGATGAACCAGACGGACCCTGAAAGTCAACGGATTTACCTCAATCTCTCTCCTGCAACCAACACTGAATGGAACCAGCTTCAGATGAAGGAGAGATTCACATCACAATATACCTATTCTTTGTTATCAAAGTTTCTAATTTTGTCCTTTGCCATGTGGTTATTAAAAAATTGGTTAATCCATCCAAGCATTGGCATGACTGCTCACTAGGGCTCATTGCCTTAGAAGACTGAGGAAAATTCTCAGGGTCGACTCTCACCCTAATCATCACTTCTTTACCCTTCTACAATCAGGAAGGAGATATAGAAGTATAGCCAGCCACACAAATAGGCTGAAGAACAGTTTTTATCTGTGGGCTGTCAGACTCCTGAATGAGAAATAAAATCATGACTATGTAATATGATGGACTGCAAGGCCGGCACAATGTGTAATATGTTCACACTGGAGAAATAGGACTGGGTGTTTTCTAAATATGATTTATTGGGTTAGGGATTTTCTGTCTTCACTGTGAGTTATATTGTATTGAGGGGGTGCCCTAAGGGAGCTCAACCAATCTCATTGTACATATGTTGTACACTGACAATAAAGATTTGAATTGAATTGAATTGAGTTACAAGGTTATAACTGATAGTTGTATGCCACCAAACCCCATGACTCTCACAGTAGCTGACCAACTGTGGCCCAGGCCAAGCTCCATCTTGTTTCCAGGGAGTCACTTTCATGGAGGTCAAATTCACAACTTCAGCATGACTCCATCTACTCTGTGCATTACAAGACACATAAACACTTTTTTCCATTCTGGAGAATGAGAAGCTATCGCTACTTGGGTAGAACAATTGCTTTTCCTTGCAATTATCAGAAGTAGAGTAATTCATAGTGTGTCCCCTGTGGATACAAAATCTTACAAAATAAAACCTGCTTTAAAAAAATATCTCTGAGTTCTTCAGAACTCTTTTGTTTCCTCTATGGTCATGGCCCAAACACAGGTAAGATGAAGCATTATTCCTATAAATCGTTGCTGGTGCCATCCAGGTGGCACAGGTGGTGGCTGATCTGCTAAAAGTCCAGTGAGATTTCAGCAGCAACCTTCAAATCAGTTTCTGCACAAAGTTTCTTTTCTGTTCTAGGAGGGAAGAAGACAAGAAAGACGGGGCAGGAGTCATGCTGGATGCCCTTCTGATGCCCTTCCAGCTCCTATCTCCAACTTCTCTGAAAAGGCTGCAAACCATCTGTGTGTGAAGAACGACTGGGCAGGAGTCATGATACTGTTGATGCTGATGCTCTTCTGGCTCCTGGCTCCAACTGCAGCAAAGAGGCTGCAAACCATATGTGTGTTGAGGGATTATATCGATTTAGATGGAAGCTACTACAGACCTGGTGATCTCATTATTGGTGGGAATTTGCCCTTCGGAATCATTATAAAGTCTCCTGCCTTTGACTTTAATACAGTGAAACTTGTTTTTAAAAAGGGGTAAGTTTCAGCTGAAGGGGAAACATGGAGATGAATTGTTTCTTTGCTTTACATTCAGGGATTTTTTTCAAAAAATAACTTCTAGTGTTTTGAACTGTCCTGGTGTAGTGCATATTTTATACTTTTCTCCATAAATTAGGAAGCTCTTAAAATAGGCTGCAATTCTCAGTCTCTCCATCAGGAAGATGATAAACAACAAAAATGAAGAGGCAAGCTGTACTGGCCTAGTGAAGAAGTCAAATTATAATATTAATTTGAATAGTAACTTCTGGCAGAAAATTCAAATAAAAGCTCTACATTCTTCCAGGAGTTATAAAAATCCCTCTCAACATTGGAATCATCATTGCTCATGTCTAACGGCCTGCAGTAAATCTCTGAGGTGACCCCCACTGCAGTTCTGTGCTCAGCAATCTTTGCCACACCTGAAGAAGCTGCTCCAAGAGAGACCTGAAATAATTACATTGAAAGTAGAGGAGTTGGAAAGGATTACAGCCACTGCAGCAAAGTGAATATAGCAGAGATGATAGAGAGTATAAAACAGTCTATGATATCTATGGAAAGAGTTCTCTCCTTTCTCACAAAGTCACCCAAGTTTAGCCGAGGGAAATTGTTTGAAAAAAAAACCCAACCCAATGAAATTTGGGAGTTTCTGCCTTCAAATGTCCCCCCCCCCCAAAACAGTGAAGCAAATTCTACAGCCATGTACTAGCTTTCTTGTAACATTCTCCAATATCTTTCTCACTACAGACCTATTCTCAGTGACTACCAGCAGTTCCTTGCATTGATGTTTGCTGTCTCCGAGGTCAATAAGGATTTTCTTCTGCTTCTCAACATCACCCTTGGATTCCACATCTACTGCCATTTCCAGAGAGAGATGGATATTTCCTTAAACAGCCTCTCCATGCTCTCCTCACGAGGCCAAGTGGTTCCAGGGTACAAATGTGACCAACAGGACACTCTGCTGTCTGTCATTGGTGGTCTCAGTGCCAAATCCTCAAGACTGATGGCCTCCATCTTCAGCATCTTTAAGGTCCCACAGGTAAGAGAGCTCCCTTGGATACAGTATGGAATACACAGAGATCAAAACACACAAGATGAAACTAAAAGTAGTTGGTTTTTTTTGTTTTTGTTTTTTTTTTTGTTTTTTTTGTGGGATGGGAGCATATAATCAGCTTGTGGCCCATAGATTACTCTTTATTAAAGGGCATCATTTTAGTGCCATTTATTCTCTATATCAGGTTGTTGGTTTCTTCTCATGTCTTGTGACATACCACAACCAATAAAAATGGCTAAGAAGGGAAGAAGATGAAGTTTGCCTATCAAAGTGAGTCTATCTGAGGTGCATCAATCACACAATGGTAACTACTAAGGTCATCAGAAAACATTTACTTTGTCTTTGAAAAAAGAATCTCTTTTTCTCCAGCTCGGTGTTGGCTTTGAGTTCTCTCAGGGAGAGAGAAGAGTTTATCCTTCCTTCTTCCGGATTAATTCCAGGGAATCTCGTCAGTATGTGGGTTTAGTCCAGCTGCTCCTGTACTTCCAGTGGAACTGGGTTGGTCTTCTGGCCCCTCAAGATGAGAGGGGAGAACATTTTATCTCAACTCTGACTCCAATGTTCCAGGAGAAGGATATCTGCCTGGCCTTCACTCTAATGCTGGAATTAGATAATACTGAAATCACTTATAAGACTTTTATTCTCAATTTCCGCACCTTCTCTAAAACAGAAGTGTTTATTCTGTTTGCAGACTCAGTTGTTACTCTTACTGTAATAGGGACGGTACTTGTTTTTAAACAACTCATAAAAGTCTCATTTAGAAAAGTTTATATCTTCACTTCGCATTGGAAGCTTGGCATGGAAGAATCTGAATACACATTGCAATATGTAAAGCTTCTTCATGGGGTCTTGCATTTTAGGGACCACTCCAAGGATGTCTCTGAATTCAGCCACTTCCTCCTGTCTTTAGACCCCTTGAACAACCAAGGAGATGTCTTTCTCCCTCCATGGTGGGAATTTGTCTTTGGCTGCAAGTTCCATAAATCAGGAAAGATCCCTCCAAAGGGAGAAAAACAATGTTCAGGAAAGGAGAATCTGCAGAATGTGCCCAATTACATTTTTGAAAAAAGAATGACAGGAGAAAGTTACAATATCTACAATGTAGTTTATGCTCTGGCACACGCTTTGCATGCAATGCATGGATCCAGAGTTCAATCGACCATGATGAGGCTTGGAAAGAGGATCTCAAACGTCCAGTCATGGCAGGTAATTTCTGTGGCTTTTGACTCAGTCCGCTGACACTTTAATTGGAAGCTCCACATATGAATTTCTTCAGTTCCTGATCAAATGTCTGCGTCCTCCCATACCAATTCATCTGAGACCCTGCCCTTTTTTTCAGTTTACCCTTTCTTGTGCTACTCAGCTTGTTGTGTGAAAAGAGCTTCTGACTAACAATGGATGGAAACTAACCAAGGAGAGAAGCAACCTAGAACTAGGGAGGAATTTCTTAAGGAACAAATTACCTTTAGAAGTTGTGGGTGCCCCATTGCTGGAGTCATTGAGGAAGAGACAGGATAGCCACTTGCCTAAAACTGTAGAGGGTCTCTTGTTTGGGGTTGGACTAGCAGACCTCCAATGCCCCTTCCAATACTGTGATTCTGTTTCTATGACAACCACAGCACAGAGCAAGATTCAAAGGGGTCCTAAGGGGTTCCTGGTCTGAAATTCACCAGAATTTTCTGCATCAAAGGCTAAAATGTTGGACCTCTCTGGATAGTGAAGTGACCAACCACGTCAGATGCTTCCTTCGACATGGCCCAGTTGATCAAACCTGGATCCTGCCTTCTGCTGCCTTTGTCAATGATCCAGAAAATCAGTGGAATTTTCCATGCTTCTGATAGAAATAATTCATTGATTTCAAACATTCATTTAACAGATAACAAGAATTTGGGCAAAACAAACTATTGAAAAGTGCATGGAGCCAAATCTCACAAAAGCCAAAAATTAAATTTAAATTGTGGAAATAAAATTCTGTTTTGATCAAATTGGAGTTGGAAATCATGGCCAGTGATAAAGGGGAAACTTTTAGTTTCAGAGATAAACACACTTGATACCTCAGATCGTCATCAAGAGATGGAAATATCTTCTCAAATAAAAATTTATCTTCTCAAGATGGCCATTATGTGATGATAAAAGCCATGGTGTCCCATTTCTAGCTCTAGCCAAATACTCCAGTTTCTATTATTTCAGATTCTTGCCTATTTGAGGAATGTGCAGTTCAATAACAGTGCTGGAGATGAGGTCTCCTTCTCAGAAGATGGACTGGGATCTGCTCATTTTGATCTTCTCAACTGGGTTTTCTTCCCCAATCGATCTCTTGTCCCCATGAAAGTTGGGCAAGTAAATCCTGAGGCTCCCCCAGGCCAGGATTTCACCATTGACTCTGATGGAATTATCTGGGCCAGAAAGGTGAGCTTCAAGTGAAGGTTGCAAGTTCAGGGAAAGATTCATTCTATTTTTTTTATTTATTCATTTAGTCAAGCAAGTATTTTATGACTGATACAAGTGTAAACATATTATAAATACATGAAAAGGATATGAATAAAAAAAAAATAGGACAGGGACGATAGACATGCTGGTGCGCTTATCCACGCCCCTTACAGATCTCTTAGGAATGGCATAAGGTCCACAGTAGACAGTCTAAGGGTGAGGCTTGGGAACAACCTCTGCTTGAAATGCACGATGCAATTAGAGCAACCACAGTGATTTCTATGGACCAGTTATGCTCAGTTGTATCCTCGTGTTTCTTTCTTTTAGAAATGATTGCCTGGGGGAGAAATATAGGAACAACAATTCAGCTTGATGCATGGCAAAACGTATGGAACAAAACTATGAAACTGACCCTTTCTTCCCCTTTCAAAGAAAACTTTTATAAAATGATCTACCGTTGGTATTTCCCCCCCACCAGACTTGCTAAGATGTCCCCAGGGTCCTCTGATAGATGTTGGAAATGTGGGTCGGCCAAGGGTACTTTCTTCCACCAGTGGTGGACTTGTCCATTAACTAGACACTATTGGGGGAAAATACAACAGTGGCTGCTGGAAATAACAGGTGTGAGCTTTCCCCTTCATCCAGACCTCTACTTGCTTGGAATAAGACCAGACTATATTGATAACAAAGATTATATATATTTGTCCATGTCACAACAGCGGCGAGAATGGCATTTGCCCAACTGTGGAAAGATGCAGATACGCCCCCCGATCATCTGATAATAAACAAGATTCTCCGATGTGCTGAGATGGATAGATTAACGTATATTTTAAAAGATAAGAAAGATTCAATATAAAATAGAAGTTGGGACAAATGCTTTGTCTGTCTCAAAAGAAGGTTAAACCTAGGAAATGGGTGACAAGATCGTCTATTTAGATTAATTAGATATAGATATAGATTAGGCTATATGATTTCTTAAAATTTCAACAAAAACAGGCTAATTGTTTTGTAGATAGTAGAAATTGACTCTATTGAAATGTTTGGTTTGGATGACACTAGTTATTATTAATTGGAGAGTGAGCTTAACTCCCGGTTAGTCATGTGTGTCGTTTCATTTTAGTCTTGTGTTTATGTGTTTCTACATTTCACCATTTATATTGTTTCCCAATTTTTATTTTGTGTTAATTTTAATGTAAATATTTAATAAAGATTTTTTTTTAAAAAAAAAGAAATGTGCTCGTCCCATCATAAACCTTCCTCTGCAGACTACGATTCCAGATCCAATCTCCCACATCCATGGGGGTGTCAGGAATGCCACTGGCCTGATTACCTCAGGGCTGTTCTTGATTTCTGAGAGACGGTGGCAATCTATTTCTCTAGAAGAGAATCTGGACACAGAAGAAGGAACAAGGAAGGGAAATAGGAATGGGGAAAAGAATGAATGCAGTTTATTGCTTAGCTCCTCTCAAGTATTTCTCTTTTCTCTTTCAGAAGATGCCCTTTGCCAGGTGTGGCATGAAGAGGTGCCATGCAGGAGAGAGGAGGAGAGTTCCAGAGGGCAAGCAGGTTTGCTGCTACCAATGTGAGGCTTGTCCAGAAGGGACCTTTTCTAATCAGACAGGTAGACAAGACTTCAAATGTTAATCTTTCAGGATCAAAGAAGGCATTTTTTGTTATTGTGTCATTTTTGATAAGATGGACATAAAATCATATCTTTCAGCAAAACCTTTCAGTTTACAGATCTAAACTGCCACAGAGGCATTTTTCCCGATCCTCAGCAGTTCCATGCACGATAGCTTCTGGGCAGAATTTATGAATCTCCAACTAGGATTTCCACTGCTACTCTAACATCCAATTGGAAAAACCGCCTCCTAATCTATCCTGAGGAAGTGGGCTGTGAGGTCCAAGCTTTAATTTTTATTATTCAGAATATGCTCCTTCCGTCAGCACTATCACCCTCTGAGGAAATAGAGCTGCCAGGGAAAGACGACAACCATCTCTCTATCTCTCTTGGATAGAGCAGGAGGGAGAGAAAAAAAGTCTGAACGAACAGATTTGAAGTACAAAGCAGAGAGGTCAAGGCAGGGATAATGTACTCACAAACAAAATGGCAGCATTCCTGAATAAGTTTAAGTTTAAGTTTTATTAGATTTATATACCGCCCTTCTCCTTGCGGACTCAGGGCGGTGAACAGCCAAATTAAAAAGCAAATACACAAAAGTTAAAATTTCATAAAAAGAACAAATATAAATAGCCATAGTTAAAACAAATTAAGTTAAAAAGATAGTAAACTCTAAAAAATACTAAAATATTTAACAGGAATCAGGCTAAGCCGGCAAGCTGAAAAAAATATGTTTTTAAAGCCCGCTGGAAAGTCAGGAGGTTGGAAATTGTTCTTAACTCTGGAGGAAGATCGTTCCAGAGGGTAGGAGCTGCCACAGAGAAGGCTCTCCCGCTGGGATTCGCCAGCCGGCATTGTCTGTCTGACGGAACCCTGACGAGGCCCTCTCTGTGGGAGTGACCCGGCCGGTGGGAGGCAATTGGTGGCAGAAGGCGGTCCCATAAGTACCCTGATCCTAAGCCATGGAGTGCTTTAAAGGTGATTACCAACACCTTGAAACGCACCCGGTAGTCCACTGGTAACCAATGCAGCTCGCGCAGGAGAGGTGTCACATGCGAGCGCCCAGTCGCTCCCATAATCCCCAGCGCGGCCGCATTTTGCACCATTTGGAGCCTCCGGGTGCACCCCAAGGGGAGCCCCATGTAGAGAGCATTACAGTAGTCCAGGCGAGAAGTGACGAGAGCCTGAGTGACCGTGCATAGGGAGTCCGGATCTAGAAAGGGCCGCAACTGGCGTTATCAGGCGGACCTGATAGAAAGCCCCCCTGGCCACAGCTGTTGTGTGATCCTCTAAAGACAGCCGTGGGTCCAGGATGACGCCCAAGTTGCACACCCTTTCCGTGGGGGCCAATGATTCGCCCCCAATAACCAGTGATGGTGTCAGCTGGCTATATTGGGACGCCGGCAGCCACAGCCACTCGGCTGTGATATGTTGTTCTTCTGTGGGTTCCATTATAAAATAGGAGAAAAAAACAGGCAGGAATCTCAAACTGAAAGCCACATTACACATGGAAGTGCACAGTGAATGGATAGCTGGACCTGAACAAATCCTTGTCTCTGGTAATCTATCCCCAGGATCACCCTAAATGGAAGATGATTTGCCCTTTTTGATTCCCCATAAATTTTACAGGGAGTCCTTTCATCATTCCCTTTGTGGACAGGCCAACAGGAGAAAAAGGAAGTCATATCACCTCTGTAGGAGGGATAATGCATGTGGCAGATAACCCTGAAATTCATAGCCAAACACTCTTGATTTCAGATGCAGCTCACTGTGAACCCTGCCCAGAAGACCAATTTCCCAACAAGGACAAGGACCAATGCATTGCCAAGAAGATCCACTTCCTTGCCTATCAAGACACCCTTGGATACAGTTTAGTTTCTCTCACTCTTTTTCTCTCTGTGAGCACATGTGCAGTCCTGGTGATTTTCTATAAACATCATGACACACCAATGGTCAAGGCCAACAACAGAGAACTCACCTACATCCTCCTGGTGTCCCTCCTGCTCTGCTTCCTCTGCTCCTTCCTCTTCATTGGTCAACCTGGGAAGATCACCTGTCTCTTCCAACAATCTGCCTTTGCCATTCTCTTTTCCCTGGCGGTTTCCTCTGTGTTGGCAAAGACTGTCATGGTAGTTCTGGCCTTCATGGCCACCAAGCCAGGGAACAAGGCAAGGAAACTCTTAGGAAAACCACTGACCAACTCTATTGTCTTAGCCTGTCCCCTGATCCAAGCCCTTCTTTGTGCCACCTGGCTGGGAACCTCTCCTCCATTTCTCAACTGGGACTTTCACTCCTTGTTTGGAGAAATCATCTTGGAATGCAAGGAAGGCTCAGCTTTAATGTTTTACATTGTCCTTGCGTACCTGGGTTTTTTGGCCTTCATCAGTTTCACAGTGGCCTTTCTGGCTAGGAAATTGACTGATAGTTTTAATGAAGCCAAGTTCATTACTTTTAGCATGCTGGTCTTTTGCAGTGTTTGGATCTCCTTCCTCCCCACCTACCTGAGCACCAAAGGGAAGTCCATGGTGGCTGTGGAGATCTTCTCCATTTTGGCCTCTGGTGCTGCTCTCTTGGCTTGTATCTTTTTCCCCAAATGCTACATTATTTTACTGAGGCCGGATCTGAATTGTAGAGAAAATATAGTGAGAAACAAGAATTTCTAATTAATGCAACAGCTGGCCTCATTTATATTTGTCTTTGAGGCATGTTTAGAATGTGATAAGATTAAAAAAAAATGATGACATGAGGGAGAAATTTGTTCGTAAAAGAATTGCTTATCAAGTGATGCAACTGGTTACAATTTATCTGCTTTCAGCAACAATCACCCAGCCTTTTGTTTATCATTTCTTCAAAGAATCCTTGTGTTGTTCAGTGCCCTATGTGGATGGAAAGCTAGTTTTTATTATTATTTATTTATTATGTCAAGGAGGAAATTTTCTCATTTTAATCTTTTTTAATTTAGTTGTTTTTTAATATAGTGTTTTAAAGGATTTGGTTCAGTA
Source organism: Coluber constrictor foxii (assembly GCA_038048745.1). Lineage (NCBI taxonomy): Eukaryota > Metazoa > Chordata > Lepidosauria > Squamata > Colubridae > Coluber > Coluber constrictor. Next base: position 7,429,588 of record CM075958.1, on the reverse strand, counting down.
TCAGTTTTTTTAAGTAGATATGGATCTCTCCCTCTCTCTCTCTCTCTCTCTCTCTCTTTCTCTCTCTCTCTTTGTGTGTGTGTGTGTGTGTGTGTGTGTGTGTTAATTTGCAATATATAATTTTATGTTTTATTAAAATACAAATAAGGGAAGAAAAAATAGGAAATTAAGGAAAAGGAGCGGGGAAAAGGGGGTATGAGATACAAGGGGAAAGAGAAAAAAAGAAAGAAAAGGGGCATTGACTTCCAATATTTCTTAGCACAGTCCAAGATAATCACACTCCAACCTCAACTTTTTGCTTTTACACATTAATGTACAAGTAGCCGTTCCTATAACATTAAATCTTTCTAATCATCAAAACCAAATCAAAGTTTCATTTTTTTCTTCATAAGCACAAATTCCAGAAATGATTTCCAAATGAAAACATATTTTCTTCTTTGAATAAAATTATCAATTTAACCCTTTCTGCTTTAAATTTTTTTTGGCTATGGAAATAAAAAGGTTTTTCCCTTTTTTTCAGCAAGGTCAAAGTATTTGGATTAATACAATGAATTTTGTAAATAAAAATGGTGACAGGTCACAAAGATTACTAGGTGCAAACAGTATTAAGTTATTTTTGATAACATCCCGCTTTCCTTCAAAAGGTCTGTCATGTGAGAAAAAGAAATATAGAAGGAGTGTGTGCTAACTGACCCATAAAGTAGCAAACTTCAATTCTATGATTTTCAATAAACCTTAACAAAATGTCTATGGCAATATAAGGTACAGTAACGTAACTGATATGTTCTTTGATTAAAGAGAATATTTCTTTGTTGACAACAGTAACGGTTGATTAGTGGGAAAATAACTGATAGGCTGTTAATTATGAATATGTATGACTACATCATCTATTTCTTATGCATAACTCATTTTCTCCTCCTTTCTCAAATGTACAAATATGAGTGCATCCTTTGGTCTTCAAGAGTTCCTCCCACTATTCTCTGGAGAGAACTTATCCAGGGTGCAACAAATAATTCTGCTGTGAGACTTGATTATTGATTTTTGGTCCTGCATTTGAATCCACTGTGGTTTTGGGAGGATTAAGGATTAAACAGTTGTATAATAGCCAACTAAACATTACAGACAGTCCTTTTTTAGCAACAAGGATGAAATAGTATCTTTGCAATACATCACGTGAATGAGATTAGGACAGTTGGCTGCAGTCGCCTCCCCCTGGTCAGCCCAGCTCCCCCCCATCCCAACCACAACCCACCACAACCACCCTTCTCTGGCAGTCACTAAGAGTGGACCGGTCAACCCTTAGATTCCCACTATGGACGAATGGCTACCGAAGCTGATGGAGTTGGCAGAAGTGGCCAAATTGATCATTTTGCTTAAAGGAAAGAATATAAGTACCTTTGTTTCCACATGGAAACTGCTTCTGAACTTTGTGCTTGAGGTGGATAAAAAATGAAACTTTGATTTTTGGGTTTTTACCAGTTAGATTGATATGTTTTTCTAGAAATGGCTAGCCTATATTATTATGGAAAAAGAAAAAGTTGTGGTTTGATGTTAATGCTTTTTTTTTTACTTCCACAGAGGTTGTTGGAAGTCAATGTTTCTTCTTTTCTTTTCCCCAAATTCTCCTCACTTTTCTCTCCCTGTTTCCCTCTCACACACATTATGTCTTCTTAATTACCTTTGTATTTTGTATTTTATCTTGTAGCCTAATAAAAACTGTTAAACTGCAAAAAGACGTGTTTATTATTTAAAAGAGGATGCCACGGAGGACTTTCAATGTGATAAGCCAAACCTTCAGTTGGGCACGGATGCAAAGCAGAAACCAATGCAGCTTGTAAAACAGGGCTATGACATGGGCCATACTAGGGGCAGATAACATTGTCCATCCTGCTTCATTCAGCACCAGCTGCAGCTTCCAAATACTCTTCAAAGGGAGCCCCATGTAGAGCCCATTGGATGAATTCAAAGGGAAGATGACCAGGGCATGAGTGACTGAGCCCAGGGAAACACGATCAGGGAACAAGGAAGCAGCTGGGACTCCCCTCCCCTCTCTGCCCCACCTGAACCAAGCTCCAGAGCTCACCCACAACCCCTGCACTCATGTATTTCCCAGCCCCACAGCCAGGCCACCCCCACTTTGCTTCCTGCCTCGCCTTGCAGCAGTGGCACCACCAGCAGCAGCAGCCAGGATCAGCAGGCAAGGAGGCCCGGGCATCCCTCAGGGAAGTGGGGCTGGGCAGTAGAGTCCCTGTGCCCTGGGAACTCAGTGTTGGGCTCCTGCTTCCCAGTGCCCCAGGCAGCCCATGTCCTGCTGCAATCCCGGAAATGCCCCTGTGACCTAAGAGGATCGATGAGACTTTGCCAGTGGATGAGGGCCTGGTGCTTATCCTGGTCCCACTGCCAACGTGAGGGATGTTGAGCACCCATGCCCACCCTGGCCATGCCTACCCAGGTAGCTGCAACCACCCAGTCACCCCCACCCCGGCCCCCCAAGGGCAACAACAACCTGATCTGACCCTCAATGAAATGGAGTTGGACAGCTCTGCCCTAGCTCATGTTCAGTCAGCTTCATCCCTCATGTCCCTTCAGCAGAGCTCTGGATGTCTCTTGATCCATTCAGCTCCCTCAACTGAGTCATGGGGCATGTTGGGAACAATGGATCAAGAGAGGCTGCATGTGAGTGAGGCCTCAGTAGCTTTCCTACACAACACCATCTCTCAAAAAACAATTATATCATATTATTTTTTTAAAGCATAAAAAAAAATAGCAACTTACCCAAAATTAGGCGAAGAAACAAGGCAGGCAGGGAAGCCTCTGGGAAGCCTCCTGGGAGTAACCCCCCCCCCCAGTAGGTAGTAAAAAAAAATGCTTTAAAAAAAAGGTTCAGAGGATCAGGCAGCAGAGCTGATTGTCAGAACCTTTTTTAAAAACTTTTTTAAAAAGAATTTTTTACTACCTATTACCCAAACAGGTAATTAAAAAATGCTTTAATTTTTTTTTAAAAAAGTTCAGACAATCATCTGTGCCACACAATCATCAGAATGTTGTGTGTTTTTTTTTACTTTTAAAAGCATTTTTTTTACTGCCTGTTCGGGCGAAGCAGAAGCATTTTCACTACCTGTTCGGGAGAATCACCAGGAACCGGCAGCATTTCACCCCTGATCCAGGATCCTCTCGAGGTGCAGCCCTGTCACTTTCTCAGTCACCCCCTCCTAAAAGAGGAGGAAGGAGACTGGATGAAATGATCAGCATGGTGGTATAGAATAACAGAGTTGGAAGGGACCTTGGAGGTCTTCTAGTCCAACCCCCTGCTTAGGCAGGAAACCCTACACCACTTCAGACCAAGGGTTATCCAACCTCTTCTTAAAAACTTCCAGTGTTGGAGCATTCACAACTTCTGGTGGCAAGTTGTTCCACTGGTTAATTGTTCTAAGTGTCAGGGAATTTCTCCTTAGTTCTAGGTTGCTTCTCTCCTTGATGAGTTTCCATCCGTTGCTTCTTGTCCTGCCCTCAGGGGCTTTGGAGAATAGTTTGACTGCCTCTTCTTTGTGGCAACCCCTGAGATATTGGAAGCCTGCTATCATGTCTCCCCTAGACCTTCTCTTCATTAAACTAGACATATCGGGTTCCTGCAACCATTCTTCATATGTTTTAGCCTCCAGTCCCCTAATCATCTTTGTTGCTTTTCTCTGCAATCTTTCTAGAGTCTCAACATCTTTTTTACATTGTGGCGACCAAAACTGAATGCCGTATTCCAAGTGTGGCCTTACCAAGGCCTTATCAAGTGGTATTAACACTTCACGTGATCTTGATTCTATCCCTTAAATTCTATTAGTGTTCAAGAAAGATTTCTTGAGGAGAGGTCATAACAGCAGTTCTTTAAAGTTCCCTGGGAAGACTCTCTTCCTCAAGGATGAATTAACGGTCATTAGGATCCGCCCCCATGTCGCCTCCCAGGTGGCCTTGACCAGCCAAGAAGGACATGGATCTAGTTCACAGGTGGTCACACCTACATCCCTAGGATGACTTCCTTGGGTTCAATTGGATCAAACTGTTCCTAGATAACTGGGTAAGTCCTTTCCATAGCCATCTCCATAGGATCTATACCATGCTTGGCCTCCAACAGGGAACAGATCCTAGCAATTTTATCAACCAGATGCACAGAGAATTCCTCTGTGAGGCCTGAAGGAAAACCTACATGTGACCCTTACCCAGAAGGTTCTGGATAATCGTTTAAAAGCCATGGGTGGCACTCGGTGTAATAAAAAGTGCAACAAGAATGGAGAAATATAGACATTTTACAGCTTCTACTTCCATGAGGTAGGCCTTAATAGAACTTCTAGCTCATGTTGAATCAGATTCATCTCTCATGTTCCTTCAGCAGAGCTCTAGATGTGTTTTTATGCTTTTTAATTCAGTCTTTTGAATCATGGGGCATTTTAGGAGCAATGGATCAGGAGAGGTTGCATGCAAGCGATCCTATCCAAGGCCACAATAGCTTTCCTATTTCAGGCAGTAACCAAGGCCTCAGCAGAGCCATGCATCAGAACCTCTGGTATAATCCTCAGTTTCTTTTGGAACCTCATCAAGTCTGTCAAGTCATTAAGGGTGGACCAGTCAAATAGATCTTGTCTCCGTGGAGAGAAGAGCAGCATAAAGAATCTCACAGTCATCAGGCCATGATCTGGCCAGGACAAAGAGGATAAGGGTAGCTCCTCCTCAGATCACGTTCTAGTAGTCTGTCAAGAAAACCATGTTGGGTGTGTCATCATTGTTTTGACTTGAGCCAGGAATGATGGTGGCCATGGTGAGATGCCTCTAAGGCCAGCCCCAGGGATAGCAAATGGCCATCTCTCAAGACCATAAGTCTGGGGAACCCCACAGTCAACCGTGAAATGCCCTCCAGAGGCTCAGACACGGAGGTTGCCGTACAGCAGGAAGGTTGGTACAGTAGTAATGATCCCAACTGGTCCTGTGATTGAACCTTCAAGAAAAGAATTTCAGACCTGGCAATTTGCAGAGCAGCACCCCAAAAGAAATGCTCGGATGACAATTGCTACAGCAACAGAAATTTGCAAGTCTTTCCATAAAATTGGCAAAAAGTTAATATCCTGAGATTCTTCCTCAGATTACATTTCTGCCTTGTGTCACTATTCCCAAGTAGCCTTCAGATTATCTGATCCAACTAGGGCATAAGCCAAAGTCCATCTTGTGTGCAGGCGTCACTTTCACATAGGTCAACTAGACAGCTTCCCCATGACTCCATCTGCTCTGTGAATTACAGGAAGAGACACAAACATGTTTTCCATTCTGCTGCATGAAGAAAAAGCTGTTGCTAAGGGGAGAGGACAATGGCTCTTCCCTGCAATTATCAAAGAACAGTCATTCTCTATGTATCCCCTGTGGATTTCTAGACACAAAGATCTTCCAAGATAAAATTTGCTTTAAAAATATCTCTGAGTTCATCAGATGGGGGGCAGATCGTGTCACCTTAGCCTGCCTTGCAAAGAGCTCAATCCTGGGTTGGAAGAGACTCACGTGCCTTTGTTTCCTCTATGGTCACAGCCCAAACACAGCTAAGAGGAAGCATTGTTGCTATAAATCTATGCTGGTGCCATCCAGGTGGCACAGGTGGTGTCTGATCTGCTAAAGTTCCAGTGAGATTTCAGGAGCAACCTTCAAATCAGTTTCTGCAGAAAGTTTCTTTTCTGTTCTAGGAGGGAAGAAGACAAGAAAGATGGGGCAGGAGACATGCTACTGCTGATGCCCTTTTGGCTCCTATCTCCACCTTCTCTGAAAAGTCTGAAAACCATCTGTGTGTGAAGAATCACTGGGCAGGAGTTATGCTACTGCTGATGCTGATGCTCTTCTGGCTCCTGGCTCCAACTACAGTGAAGAGTCTGAAAACCATATGTGAGCTCAGGGGTTATATTGATTTAAAGGAAAGCTACTATAGGCCTGGTGATCTCATTATTGGTGGGAATTTGCCTTTGGGAACCATTGTAATATCTGTTGTCCCAGCCTTTGATACAATGAATTTTCCTATAAATAGTGGGTAAGTTTCAACTGGAGGGGAAATATGCAGACAATTCTTTTCTTTGCTTTAAATTCAGGGAGTTTTTTTTCAGAAATACTTCTAGAATCTGTACTATCCTGGTGCAGTGCACATTTTATGCTTTTCCCAATAAAATAGCAAGCTGTTGAAATATGCTGGAATTCTCAATCTCTTCGTAAAGAAGATGATAAACAACAAAAATGAAGTGGGAAGCTGTGCTGGCCTAGTGAAGAAGTTGAATTGTAATATTAATCTGAATGTCAAGTTTCCGAAAGATGCCCTAATTAATTCGTGAGCCATGATCCAAACTTCAAAGGAAATATAGTGATTTATTAGGAGCAACATTCTGGCAGTACTCGGATGCAGTCAGGACTGATCCCACGTAGATTTACGTTCCCCTATGACTCGGTCTCTCCCCTCCCCCATGGCCATGTCATAAATCACATTCTCAAATTAACCGCTTTGGCTGGCTGTGAAACCTAACACCCTCCTTCTGATTGCAGTCAGAAAAAATGTATGGAATTCACTTCAGTTCTCCCTCCCTCCAGCTCATGGCAAATTGAAAGCTTTGCAAGTTGACACTGAGCAGTAACTTCTGATAGAAAATTCAAATGAAAGCTCAGCACTCTTCAAGTGTTCAGGATACAAACATCCCTCCCAGTGCTGGAATCAGCATTGCTCATGCATAACGGCCTTCAGTAAACCTATGAGGTGACCCCCACTGTACTTCTGTGCTCAGCAATCTTTACCCCACCTGAAGAAGCTGCTCCAAGAGAGACCTGAAAGAATTACATTGAAATGGGAGCAGTTGCAAAGGATTTCAGCTACTGAAGCAAGGTGAATATGGCAGGAATGATAGAGAGTATAAAACAGTCCATGATATTTATGGAAAGGCTTGTCTCCTTTCTCACAAAGTCATCCAAGTTCAGCCAAGGGAAATCCTTTGAAAAAAACCCAAACCCAGTAAAATTTGGGAGTTTCTGCTCCCAAAATTTCCCCCAAACAGTGAAGCAAATTCTACAGCATGCACAAGATTTCCTGTAATGTTCTCCAATGTTTTTCTCACTACAGCCTCATCATTGGTAACTACCAGCAGTTCCTATCATTGATGTTTTCTGTCTTCCATGTCAATAAGGATTTTCTTTTGCTCCCCAACATCACCCTTGGCTTCCACATCTATGGCCATTTCCAGAGGGAGATATTTATTTCCTTAAACTGCCTCTCCATGCTCTCCTCGCAAGGCCAAGTGGTTCCAGGGTACAAATGTGATCTGAAGGACACTCTGTTCTCCATCATTGGTGGTCTCAGTGCCAAATCCTCCAGGCAGATGGCCTCCATCTTCAGCATCTTTAAGGTGCCACAGGTAAGGCAGCTCTCTTGGATACAGTATGGAGTAGACAAACTCTCAGCTTTCCAATCCACGTCTATGCAAATGCCGAAACAATCAAAGCGAGTTCACTGCGTTTGGATGATTCGCTATACATGGGAATCAGGAAAAGACGAGAATGCTCCATATAAAGTTGGCACTGAGAGCGACCGCCTCTCAGCACAATTTAAGCAAGCTGCACCGCCCGCGTCCCACCCTCGTAATGCATCTCAGCTGTTCGGAGTTTGCAGCAGCCACTTCCTGCTCGTTCTATCCAGGATATGGGATCATGACGCTCCTGAAGCCATGATGATGTTGATTCGTCGGCCACATATCCCCTCATCTCTCACCCATTCTACCATCACCCGTAGTCCATTAGTGTCTCCACCACAACCGAAAGGCACCTAGCACATCCCCTCCTGGAAAGATTGCAGGAGCGTTGTGTGTGTGAACATTCTTGTGACAAGCCATGGTTGGGCTCGACACAAACATCAGAAGCATTCTCAGAAGCTAAAGTGGTAGTTTTTTTCTGAGAGGGGGCATAGAACAAACATGTGACATCAAAATGTGTTGCTGGGAGATCTTCCTTCACTCAAAATGAGTCAACCTGACTGCTGGGGTCACAAACCACATAATGGTGACACCTAAAGTCAAATATCTAACTTTGACTTTTACTTTGTTTTTGAAAAAAAATCTCTTTTTCTCCAGCTCGGTGTTGGCTTTCAGTTTTCTCAGGGGGAGAAAAGAATGTATCCTTCCTTCATCCGGATTAATCCCAAGGAATCTCCTCAGTATGTGGGTTTAGTGCAGCTGCTCCTATATTTCCAGTGGAACTGGGTTGGTCTTGTGGCCCCTGAAGATGACAGGGGAGAACATTTCATTTCAATTCTGATGCCAATGCTCCAGGAGAAGGAGATCTGCCTGGCCTTCACTCAAAGATTGAAAGTAGATGATATTCAGATGATAATAAAAAAATTACTTCTCAATTTACAGACTTGGTCAAAAACTGAAGTGATTATTCTGTTTGGAGACTTCGATTGTAGTGTCAGTATACAGACAATTTTGTCTGTCCAGGAAAAATTGAGCAAGACAACATTTCAGAATGTTTGGATCTTAACCTCCCATTGGAAACTTAGTTTGTATGAAACTGAAGACACATTGCTACTTCTAAAGTCTTTCCATGGAGTCTTGCATTTCAGGGACCACACCGGGGATGTCTCAGAATTTAGCCATTTCCTCCTGTCTTTAGACCCCTTGAACCCACAAGGGGATGTATTTCTCCCTCCATGGTGGGAAAATGTCTTTGACTGCAAGATTCACCAACCAGACAAGTTCCCTCCAAAGAGGGAAAAACAATGTACAGGAAAGGAGAATCTGCAGAATCTGCCCAATTACATTTTTGAAACAAGCATGACAGATGAAAGTTACAACATCTACAATGCCATTTATGCTCTGGCACATGCTTTGCATGCAATGTATGGACCCAGAGCCCGACCAACAGTGATGAGGCTTGGAAAGAGGATCTCCAATGTCCAGTCATGGCAGGTAATTTCTGTGGCTTCCTTAGAAAGGAAAACATATTAAAAGCAAATACTAGAAAGCTATGAAATAAGAATAATGTTTTATTGGAAGAGTTTAGAGGGGGAGAGAAGGAAACCAAATGAGCTGTCCATTAGATCCATAGAAGAAAGACCTTCATAAAGTCCAGAAAGGCTTCAATGGTTGCCAGAGTTTCAGGAGGTAACCATGACAGGGAGTAGATGTCAGCTGAGACCAAAAGAACAAGATGGCTGTGTTTGAGAAAGAAGCTTCCAGAAGTCAGTAGAAGTCCTAGTTGGCATATTTGCGGAACACCCTCCGTTTCCCTCAGCATGTAACACAAATCCAACTTGTAAAAAGACACTCAATTCCTTTTAACCTTGGTTTATGTTTCTATAGCTTAACATCCTTTGTGACCCCACCCAATTTGTCCAGTTTGACATTTATTGCACTGCTCAGCTTGTTGTGTGAATGCAGAAAGTCTTGGTCCATCTGAGCACATAAAGCAGGACTCAAAATAGTCTTAGTGGGTTGTTTGTCTGAAACCCATCAGACTTTTCTGCATTAATGGATAGTTGTTGAACTTCTCTGAACAGTGAAGAGACAAACCAGGGCAAGCCCTTCCTTTTCCTTGACTCCATTTCATCAAACATGGGCTCTGCATTGTGCTCTGTTCAATTCTCAGATGGAGAAAAACTGTACTCTGTTCTCATACAAATTATTTCATTGTTGCTAAAGTGAATTGATCAGTTACAAGACCCCAGGACAAAGTAAATATTTAAAACTACATGTAACCAAGTATTACAGGAGGAACAGCATATACAACCTCATAGATGATCTTCACTCTATCAAGGACCTTGGAGTTCTCATCTCAAATGATCTAAGCACCAAAGCCCACTCTAACAGCATTGCCAAAAAGGCATTAAGAGTTGTTAATCTAACCTTGTGAAGCTTCTTCTCGGTAATATTGTACTGCAAATTGGGGCATGCAAAACCTTTGCTAGACCAATTCCCAAATGCAGCTCATCTGCCTGGACCCCACACTGTATATCAGACATTAATACAATTGTACAAGTCCAGAGATATTTCATGAGAAGAGTACTCCACTCCTCTGCTCACAACAGAATACCTTATGCCACCAGGCTCGTAATCTTGGATTAGACAATTTAGAACAATGCTGCCTTTGGTCTGACCTAAGCATGGTACACAAAATTATCTGCTACAACATCTTATTTGTCAATGACTACTTTAGCTTCAACTGCAATAACACAAGCACACAATAGATACAAACTCAAGGTAAACTGCTCCAAACTCGATTGTGTAAAATACGACTTCAGCAACAGAGTGGTCAATGCCTGGAATGCTCTACCTGACTCTGTGGTTTCTTCCCCAAACCTCCAAAAGTTTACCCTTAGATTGTCTACTCTTGACCTCACCCCATTCCTAAGAGGTCTGTAACTGGCGTGCATAAGAGCACCAGCATGCCTACCGTCCCTGTCCTAATGTCCCTTTTTATTCATATCCATTTCATGTATTCATAATCATGTTTATATGTATATGTGTTATCTTATACATATTCGAGAAATAATAAATAAATAAATAAATAAATAAATAAATAAATAAATAAATAAATAAATATTATTAATTTTGGAATGTGGCACTAAAATCTTTCAATGTACTTATTCTGATGAAGCTTGATTTGAGGTAAACATGATACAAAGGACCAAAGAAAAACCATTTGTAGTTTCAGAGTTAAATATTTGGTGTTACTGCAGATTCCTCAGTTCTCCACGAAGGGAACTCCTCAATTTTTTCAGAAATAAACTCATCTTCTCAAATTGGTCGCCATGTTCTGATAGAAACCATAACCGTAGCTCTAACCAAATACTCCTGTTTCTGAAGGTCTCTTTTATTTCAGATTCTTCCCTATTTGAGGAATGTGCAGTTCAACAACAGCGCTGGAGATGAGGTCTCCTTCTCAGAAGATGGACTGGGATCTGCTTGTTATGACCTTCTCAACTGGGTTTTCCTCCCCAATCGATCTTTTCTCCCCATGAAGGTTGGGCAAGTAAATCCTGAGGCTCCCCCAGGCCAAGATTTCACCATTAAATCTGATGGAATCGTCTGGGGCACAGAGGTAAGCTTTAAGGTAATATTGTAAGTGCAGGGAGATTCATTCTCTTCCTGAGTTACAGAAGATCTTTCTAAGTGGAAAAATAATCAATTGAGTCAGAAATTATGGAAGTCATTTGGTGAAAAATCTGCTTTGTATCTAGCATATTTGGGGTTTGATTTGTTTCATTCCACAAAGGGTTAGGCTTGGGAGCAACATCTGCTTCAAATGCAGGATGCAAATACAGCAAGCAACATGGATTTCCATGGATCACCGATGCCTTTTAGAAATGCTGTGGTTCAGTCACAAGCCTTCCTCTGCAGGCTGAGATCCCAGTTCCAATCTCCAGCATCTGTTGGTAGGTTGCGAGTGCCACTGGCCTGAATCCCCCAGCAGCAGTTCCTGGTTTTTGATAGACAGTGGCAATCTATTTCTTTAGAACAGAATCTGGAAATAAAAGGAGGAATAAAGGAGGGAAATCGTAATGGGGAAAAGAATGAATGCAGCAAGTTCATTGCTTAAGGAATTACAAATACTTCTCTTTCAGACCATCCCCTTTGCCAGATGTAGCATAAAGAGGTGCCATGCAGGAGAGAGGAGAAGAGTTCCAGAGGGAAAGCAGGTTTGCTGCTACCAATGTGAAGCTTGTCCAGAAGGGACCATTTCTAATCAGACAGGTAGACAAGACTTCAAAAGTAGATCTTCCAAGATCAAATTCATTAGATCTATTTTGTTTTTTTGTTATCATTTTTGATATAGTTGACATGCACTCATACTTTTCAGCAGAACATTTCAGTTGGTGGATTTAAATTGCCCTGGCCACAGAAGTCACCTTTCCCAATCCTCAGCCGTTCCATGCAAGATAGTTTTAGAGCAGAATTTATGAATCTCCAACTTGCATTTCAACTCCTCCTCTAATATCTGATTATGAAACCCAAATTCTAATCTTTTCCTGAGGAAGTGGGGTTTTCAGTCCAAGCTTTAATTCTTTTTTTTATATAAATTTTTATTACATATATAAACACACAAAATACACATACACATGCACATACAAATGCGACAAATACGACATTATTAACAAAATAACATCTAAATGTAATGTCTGATTTCCTCCGACATCAATAACCTAAATTCCTCTATATGTATTCCTTCCTCTCGCCTTATATAACGATATTATTTTTAAATATTATTTATGCGTTGTTATATCTTTTTTGGTACAGAATTTTGTTTTACTCTTTTAGGATCCTCTTTTGGTTTTGGTTTTCCCTCTGCCAAACCAGGTAGTAGTCAGATTCTTCCTTTCCTTGAATTTCCTTGGTGAGTCTGTCCATCTCAGCACATTCCATGACTTTAGATATTATTCTATCTTGTGTTGGGACTTCTTCCAACTTCCAATTTTGTGCATAAGTGATCCTTGAGGCAGTCAAAATATGTGTGATCAAATATATTATTTCTCTGTCATATGCCTAATAAATATGTTTCCTGTCTTAGTGGTACTTTTTGAGCTGTTATTTGTTCCAATTGAGTTTTGATATTATTCCAGAATTGTTTGGCTTTGGGACACGACCACCACATGTGGTAGTATGTCCCTTTTTGTGCTTTGCATTTCCAGCAGAGTGAAAATGTATTGGGGAACATTTTGGAGATCCGTGCCAGTGGGAGATGCCATCTATAAAACATCTTGTAGATATTTTCTTTGTACGGTACTGATAGCGTTAGTTTTCTGTTAATTTTCCATAGCTTTTCCCATTTGTTTAGTTCTATACGGTATCCGAAATTCATCGCCCATGCAATCATATTTTCCTTGACTATCTCCTCCTCTAATTTATATTCCAGTAAGAAGTAATAGATTTTTGTTATTAGTTTCTCATTGGGGCCCAATAAGATTTTGTCCAGTTGGTTTAGTTCTTTTTGGATTCCAAATTTCTCCATATCTGTTTTGTGTCTGGATTTTAATTGTAAGTAACGGCCACCAATCCATTTCAAGACCTTGAGTTCTTAATTGTACTATTGTTTTTAATTTTCCTTCTTCATTTAAGAGATCCTGGTATGTTTTCATTTTATTTGTGTCCATTGTATTTGGACAGATTTGTGCTTCCATTGTAGAGATCCAACGTGGTATCTTATCATAGTGAATCTTTCTAATTTCGTTCCAGGTTTTGATCACGGTATTCCTCACGATATGTCTACGGAATTGTTCTTGTTTTGTGGGTTTGTCTTCCCATAGGTATGCATGCCATCCCTTTATCAAGTCGAAACCTTCCAATGTTAATGTCCATCTGGTCTTCAATGCAATCCAATCCTTTATCCATGTTAATGCTGATGCTTTATAATAAATCTGCCAATCAGAAAGTCCCATTCCTCCTCTATCTCATTTATTCTGTAAGTGCTTTAATTTGATTCTTGCCTTTTTTTTCCTGCCATATGTATTTTAGTATCATCCTGTCCAAATCTTTAAAGTATGTTCTGACCGTGTTTACTGGAATCACCCTGATTAGGTACAGCACTCTTTGTAAAATATTCATTTTGATAGTAGCAATTTTACCTAAAAAAGATAACTGGAGTTTTGTCCACTTTTCCAAGTCTTTTTCTACTTGTTTAGCCAGTTTAGTATAATTGTCTTCCTTCAGCGTCGATATTTTGTTGTTGAGCCACACTCCTAGGTCTTTGATCTCTTTTGTTGTTTGCATTCCTAGCATATTTTCCAACTCTTTTTCTTGGTGTTTGGTGAGATTCTTTGTTAAAATTTTAGCTTTTTGTTTGTTGATTTTCAAGCCCTCCACTTTTTCATATTGCTGTATTTTAGTCAGTAATTTTAGTACTGATTGTAGCGGTTTTTCTAAGATAAGTACTATGTCATCGGCGAAGGCTTGCATGATACTCCTGATTTTTTATTTTTAATCCCTTTATTTCTGTATCTTTTCTGATTTCTTCTAATGGTATTTCCAAGGTTAAGATAAACAATATGGGGAATAGGGGGCAGCCTTGTCTCACCTCTCTTTTTATGTCAAATTGTCCTGTTGTCTCACCATTAATTAATATTTTTGCGGTTTGGGTACTGTATATCCTTTTAATCATCTTTACAAATCTTTCTCCAAATTTCATCTTGTCCAGTTGTGCAATGAGGAATGTCCAATTAAGGTTATCAAACGCTTTTTGTGCATCCAGGAAGATTAAGGCTAGCTGTTTGTCCGGTCTTTGCTCATAGGATTCAAGGGGGTCCATAATTGTTCTTGTGTTATTTTGGATTTGTCATCTGGGGATGAAGCCATTTTGGTCGGGATGTATATAGTGTTTGATAAAGGTTTTCAGTCTCTGTGTTATGATGGATGTATATAGTTTGTAATCTACATTGAGGAAGGACATTGGTCTGTAATTTTTGATTTCAGTGGGGTCCGAATCTTGTTTTGGAATTAATGTGATTATTGTCTCTTTCCATGATTACGGGGTTGCAGCTTCCAAAAGTGTGTTGTTGAATACTTTAATTCTTATTACTTAGTGCATGTTTCATTCATCAATACTATCAACCTCTGAGGAAATAGACCTGCCAGAGAAAGAGGAGATTCATCTATCTGTGTCTCTTTGATAGAGTAGGAGCGATCAAATAAGTCTGAATGAACACATCTGAAGCACAAAGCAGAGAGGTTAAGGCAGGGATCATGTACAGATAAACAAAAAAGCAACATTCCTGGATAATAGGTCTATCGATCTTCTGTGGGTTCCATTATAAAGTAGGGGAGAAAACAGGCAGCAATCTCCAATTGAAAGACACATTACTCGTAGATGTCATAGTGAATGGATAGCTGGAACTGAACTAATCCTCGTCACTGGCTAATCTATCCTAAAATCATTATAAATGCAGCATCATTTGCTTGAATGAATGAATTCTTAAACAAAGATTCTTGATTTCAGATGCTGCTCACTGTGAACCCTGCCCAGAAGACCAATATCCCAACAAGGACAAGGACCAATGCATTGCCAAGAAGATCCACTTCCTTGCCTATCAAGACACCCTGGGATACACTTTAATTTCTCTCACTCTTTTTCTCTCTGTGAGCACATGTGCAGTCCTGGTGATTTTCTATAAACATCATGACACACCGATTGTCAAGGCCAACAACCGAGATCTCACCTACATCCTCCTGGTCTCCCTCCTGCTCTGTTTTCTCTGCTCCTTCCTCTTCATTGGTCAACCAGGGAAGGTCACCTGTCTCTTCCAACAATCTGCCTTTGCCATTCTCTTTTCCCTGGCAGTTTCCTCCGTTTTGGCAAAAACTGTCATGGTAGTTTTGGCTTTCATGGCCACCAAACCAGGGAACAAGGCAAGGAAACTCTTGGGAAAACCACTGACCAACTCCATTGTCATAGCCTGTCCCCTGATCCAAGCACTTCTTTGTGCCACCTGGCTGGGAACCTCTCCTCCATTTTTCAATTTGGACTTCCACTCCTTGTTTGGAGAGATCATCTTGGAATGTAAGCAAGGCTCAGCTCTAATGTTTTACATGGTCCTTGCCTATCTTGCTGTTTTGGCCCTAATCAGTTTCACAGTGGCCTTTCTGGCTAGGAAATTGCCTGATAGTTTTAATGAAGCCAAATTCATTACTTTTAGCATGCTGGTCTTTTGCAATGTTTGGATCACTTTCCTCCCCACCTACCTGAGCACCAAAGGGAAGTCCATGGTGGCTGTGGAGATCTTCTCCATCTTGGCCTCTGGAGCTGCTCTCTTGGCTTGTATCTTTTTCCCCAAATGCTACATTATTCTGCTAAGGCCCGATCTGAATTGTAGAGAAAATATAGTAAGGAACAAGAATGTCTAACTAATGCCGGGATCTGCTTTTTATATTTATATTTCTCTTTGTGGCATGTTTAGAATATGATGATTTCTAAAAAAGAATAATGTCTTCGAAGAGGAATTTCTCCATTAAAAAATTCCTTATCAAATGCCACAATTGGTTAGAATTTACCTGTGGTCAACAGCAATCACCCAGCCTTTTGTTTGTCATGCCTTCAAAATATCCTGGTATTGTCCAGTGCCTAATGTTGATGGAAAACTAGTTATTAAAGATGTATTCATTATTTCAAGGAGGACATTTTCTCATTCCATTCCTTTTAATTTAATTATTTTTTTAAAATAGTGTTTTAAAGAGTTGGAATTAGTGTTTTTAGGCCTATATGGTTGTTTCCTGAGGCTTTTTAGAGTTCTCTACCAGTAGTCAGTTATTTTTAATAACATTTCCCTTTCCATAAAATGGCCTCTCATGTGGGAAATAGAAACAATGGAGGAATGTGTGCTAACTGGCCCATAAAATAGCAATTCTCTGGCTTTCAATAAGCTTTATCAACATTTCTATGGCAATGTAACTGATATACTTTTTTATTAAGAGAATATTTCTCTGTTGAAGATAGTAACACTAAAAGAGTGGCACCATAATTGATAGTTTGTTAATTATGAATAGGTATGATTACACCACCTTATGCATAAATCATTTTCTCCTTCTTTCTCAAATGTATAAATATGAGTGCAATCTTTGGTCTTCAAGAGTTCCTCCCACTATTCTCTGGAGAAAATTTACCCCAGGCACACTCTTAACAAGTAATACTGCTGTGAGAATTGATTATTGATTTTTGGTCCTGCATTTGGAGCCCGGAAGCTTAAGCAGTTGTAATAGCTGCATAAACATGACAGATAGTGCTTGTTTAGCAACAATGATGAAATAGTAACTTTGCAACCAGAGACAATGACTGAACAATCCAAGGACAGAGGCATGGGAATATTTGCCACTTATTTGGTGGCAAAGGGCCACCAAATAAGCATCAAACTTTAGAACTATTACCAAAACAACTAATTTTAACCTCATTGGAGACTAACAAGATGACATATAGGACATATGAGAGTAGAGGAAATTACATGGTCTATACAGAAATCTTCAGATCTGGCTTTGCTTACACAGTAACCACTTGACTTTTAGTAAAAGTATACCCAACTCTACAAATAGAGTCAAGGATTTTTCTTTCCTAAATGTCTAAGCTGGGACAGGCCTGACATTCTGTCCACCAGCAAGGCCAGAAAAGGCATTATGCAACCGGTGGTCCCAACTGGAGAGCCATAGATGATGCTTCCTAAATTAGAGGCTCTGTCACTCCAGGAGAGATTGAATTTTTTCCCTCCCAGATAGTTGTACGGAGAGCCCAGTCCTGCCCTGCATTGACAGCAGGCTACAGCTTGTGGGCCCCTCTTTGCAAACTGCCCACTTCAGGCCATGGAATTGATCATCAAACTGAAGCCCTGAATTGGCTGCTGCATGGTGGGGACAGAAGCTGCCTGGCCCATGTGCTCCCCCTTTGCATTGAACCAAAGTGGGGCAGCTCAAAGGGAGTCGAAAGGCCATCATGATCACTCCTGCCACAGCCTGGGGTATCCAGTTTGTAAAGAGGGGAGCGTCAGCCATAGCAGCCAGGGAGGGGTGAATGCCATGGGTCAGCTGGGGTGAGGGGGCTGGGATGAAGTGGATTGAGGCAAACTGGATGAAGCGATGTATCTAGATCCGTTCCAGTCGGATTTCAGGCCCGGGTACAGCACGGAAACGGCATTGGTCGCATTGGTTGATGATCTCTGGAGGGCTCAGGACAGGGGGTGCTCCTCTGTCCTGGTCCTGTTAGACCTCTCAGCGGCTTTTGATACCATCGACCATGGTATCATGCTGCACCGGTTGGTAGAGATGGGGGTGGGAGGCACTGTGTTGCGGTGGTTCTCCTCCTATCTCTCTGACCGGTCGCAGTCTGTGTTGGCAGGGGGGCAGAGGTCGACCCCGAGGCCCCTTATATGTGGGGTGCCACAAGGATCGGTCCTCTCGCCCCTCCTGTTCAACATTTATGTGAAGCCGCTGGGTGAGATCATCCGTGGTTTTGGGGTGAAGTACCATCAGTACGCTGATGACACTCAGCTGCACATCTCCACCCCAGACCACCCCAACGATGCCCTTGAAGTGATGTCCCGGTGCCTGGAGGCCGTGCGGATCTGGATGGGGAGGAACAGGCTCAGGCTCAACCCATCCAAGACCGAGTGGCTGTGGTTTCTGACGTCCCGATATAGTCGGTTGGCGCCATCACTGACTATTGGGGGTGAATCACTGGCCCCCACGGAGAGGGTTTGTAACTTGGGCGTCCTCCTGGATTCACGGCTGTCCTTGGAAGGGCATCTGACGGCCGTGGCCGGGAGGATTTTCTATCAGGTTCGCTTGATCCGCCAGTTACGTCCCTTTCTGGATCGGGACTCCTTGCTCACAGTCACTCACGCCCTTGTCACTTCCCGTCTAGACTACTGTAATGCTCTCTACATGGGGCTCCCCTTGAGGAGCACCCGGAGGCTCCAACTGGCACTGAGTGCGGCCGCGCGGGTGGTTATGGGGGCGACATGGCGTTCCCATGTGACACCTCTCCTGCGCGAGCTGCACTGGCTCCCGGTGGTCTTCCGGGTGCGCTTCAAGGTCCTGGTTACTACCTTTAAAGCACTCTATGGCTTAGGACCTGGGTACTTGCAGGACCGCCTACTACCACCAATAGCCTCCCACCGGCCAGTACGCTCTCATAGAGAGGGTCTCCTCCGGGTGCCGTCGGCCAAACAATGTCGGCTGGCAGCCCCCAGGGGGAGAGCTTTCTCTGTGGGGGCACCTACTATCTGGAATGAGCTCCCCCCAGAGATATGGAGGATCCCGGATCTGCCCACCTTCCGCCACGCTCTTAAGACTTTTCTATTTCGCCAGGCGGGCCTGGCCTAACCACTCCCCGTTTTTAGTGTTAAATTTTTAAAAAAATTTAAATTATATTGGGGTGTTTTAATTCTGTCCGGGCCAAATTCATTTAATCTGTTTTTAGGTGGCTTTTAAATTTTGTATGTATGTATTTTTATTGTTGGCTGTACACCGCCCTGAGTCCTTTGGGAGTAGGGCGGTATATAAATCCAATAAATCCTAAATCCTAAATCCTAATTGTCCTAGATTACACAGTGACCATGTTCACAGGTCTGTAAAGCATAAAGAAATGATGTTCTTCATCAATGTTGGGACAAATTCGCTTAGCAAGCACTTCCAGCATGATTTTGGTAGCAGCCACCAGTGGCCTCATTCAGTTTGTGGCCCCTTGGAATATGGTGGCCGCTTCTGTCATTGCACCAGGTGGCCGTGTGACAAAGTGATTCGTTCTGCTTCCCTCTGGCTGTTTGTGCAGCATTGCAGAAAATTCTGGAGCTCCAGCGAAGGTGAAGTTTCAGGTGATTTCATTTATTTATTTTATTTTCTGAGTGCAGAAAATCTTACATTGAAAGGAGAAAATGTGCTATTTAAAATTGGCCTATTGATCTAAATAAACCAAAAATCAAAAACTGTACAATCAATATAAAAATTAAATGCAGAAGGAATTTAAAAACTGTATGTGACATTATACAGGCCATCCTCCTTCAAAGTTACAAAGGCACTGAAAAAAGTGACTTATGACCGTTTTTCACACTTACGACCATTGCAGCATTCCCATGGGATGTGGTCAAAATTTGGGCCCTTGGCAACTGGCTCATATTTATGACGGTTGCACTGTCCTGGGGTCACGTGATTCACTTTTGCAACCTTCCAACAAGCCAGGTCAAGGGGGAAACTAGATTCATTTAATAACCATGTCATGAACAGGGGGGCATGGATCCAGTTCACAGGTGGTCACAACTACATCCCATGGACTCTGTCGACATCCTTGGGATCAACCGGATCAAACTGTTCCTAAATTATTGCGTAAGTCCTTTCCCCAGCCTTCTCCATAGGATCCACACAATGCTTGGCCTCCAACTGGGAAGAGATCCAAGCAATTTTATCAACCAGAATTCCTCTGTGAGTGCGAGAAAAAAAAATTCCCTCTCAGTTGCTGTGCCTATTGGTGGCCTTTGGCTTACGTAATTGAATAGGCCAATCAGAGGGCAGCTCCTGCTTTTGAATCTCCGGGGCTTTTTCTATGCCTTCCCCAACTGTCCCTAACTGTCCCTAACTGTCACTAACTGTCACTCACTGTCAGTATAGAAGGAGCTGCTTGCCAGCAGGCTCAACCAGTTCGGGATCAGAGGCAGAGCTGAAGTCACCAAAGCCTCTCCCTTCTGAGGAAGAAGGGAGAGGCTTTCGTGCCTTTTTATTGCTTTAATGGTTTTCAACCTGTAAAAATGAAGAGTTTTAATACTGTGTGTGACCAGCCATACGCTAAATATATAAATCTGAGGAAGAAAGGCCCAAACTCCAATCGTACAGGGCGATTGTAGAAAGAGCTGACAAGATACTTAAGGAAGAGACTGACAACTGATATTCTGTTGAATAAGCTTTGTTTATTTTCATAAATAAAACAGTTTAGTTTAAAAATCTTTGTGAGGCTCATTTATTTAAACAATAAACATATAAAGTTACGGTCCACCACCTTTATAACATCCTGTGGGGCCTGAAGGAAAACCTACACAGGATCATTACCCAGAAGGTTCCAGATCATCTTTAAAAAGTCCATGGGTGTCACTCAGTGTTATAAGAAGTGCAAAAAGAATGGAGAAATATTGACATTTTGAGGCTTGTACTGCCATGAGGTGGGCCTTAATAGGAGCTCCAGCTCAGATATGTCAAACACAAGGCCTCTCCCACCCCAGTCCACACCCAGGAGGGGACGAGTGCACAGGGTCCCCTAAGGGCAACAACAATCCTGATCTGGCCGTCAATGAAATGAAGTTTGACACCCCTGCTCCAGCTCACGTTCAGTCAGATTCATCCCACATGTTCCTTCAGCAGAGCTCTGGGTGTCCCTTGATCCTTTTCAGGTCCGTCAATTGAATCATGGGGCATGTTGGGACAATGGACCAAGATAGGTTGCATGTGATTGATCCCATCCAAGACCTCAGTAGCTTTCCTATTCCAGGCAGTGGCCAAGGCCTCAGAAGGATCACACAGCAGAGCCTGGGGTATAATCCTCAATTCCCTCTGGAATCCCATCAGATACAAAGAGTGGACTAATCAAAGAGACCCAGCCTCCCTGCAGAGTGGGGAAGCAGAAAAAAAAAAAAACATCTCAAAGTCATCAGGCCATGATCTAGCCAGGACTGAAGGGACCAGGATACCTCCTCCTCAGATCCCATTGGAAGTGGTCTGTTTTGAATTGAGCTGTGAATGATGGTGGCCATGTTGAAATGCCTCTAAGGATTGTTCTAAAGATGGCAAATTGACATATCTCAAGACCTTAAGTCTAGGAAACCCCACATTCAACCATGAAATGCCCTCCAGAGCCCCAGGTATTGAGGTTGAAGGTTGGTACAGTGGCAATGATCCCCACTGGCCCTGTGAATAAATCTTCTAGAAAAGAATTTCAGACCTGGTAATTTGGGGAACAGCACCCCAAAAGACGAAAAGAGACAACTGGATGACAATTCCTACCCTTAGGCCACAGCAACAGAAATTCTCAAATCTTGCCAAAAAATTGCAGTTAATATCCTGAGATATTAACTAACTCAATTTCCGTTTATGCCTTGTGCCACTATTCCCAAGTAGCCCTCCTATTATTTGACCAAACTAGGGGACCTGCCAAAATCCATCTTGTGTGCAGGGGTCACTTTCTTTCTTTTTTTTATTGAAAAAGTTTTACAAATACAAATCCCCCCCTTTTTTTTCCCCTACCCCCCTACCCCCCCCAACCCATCCCTCCCCTCCCTTGGCTTCCCTTGTAACCTTAAAAATTACTATTCATATTAACTCCCCAGATATTAAACAAAAGGTGAAATCCAAATCATATCATATCATACAATTCCCTCAACTACTCTACCCCCTGTCAATACTAAAAATTTCCAGATAACATCCAAGTAATAACTATCTGTTCCTTCCTTAATTTATAATATCTACACATAATTCATCCCAGATATTACAAAATAAAATCCAAATCATAGTTCCCCCAATTACTCTACCCCCTGTATATACTATAACTTTCTACTTAGCATATTCTACATAACATTCTACATCTAAATAACAACTTCTGTTTAATATTCAGCTAAAAGCTATCTGATACTTCTTTGTTTGATATTTATTCTGCACATAGTCTATCCATTTCTTCCATTCCAAGACGAAAGTTTCTTGGGTCTTGTCTTTTAGATATGCTGATACCTTTGCCATTTCTGCAAAACTAGCCACCTTCAAAGTCCATTCTTCAATAGTAGCCATAAAGTCTTTTTTCCAATATTGACCAATCAGTAACCTGGCTGCTGTAATCATATATAATATCAGTTTTGTTTCCGTCAATGAAGAATCCTTAACTATGCCCAGTAAAAACAATTGAGGAGAAAATTGAAGTTTCTTCTTCAGAACATTTTGCATAACCCACCAAAGTTTAATCCAAAAAGCCTTCACTTTTCTGCAAGTCCACCATATATGATAATATGGAGCATCTAAACAATCGCATCTCTAACATCTTGGCTGAACATTAGGATACATGCATGACAATTTCTTAGGATCTAAATGCCACCTATAAAACATTTTATAAAAGTTTTTCCTCAAATTCTGTGACTGAGTAAATTTAACATTCCGAACCCATATCTTTCCCCATGTTTCCATCATAACTGGTTCTGCAAAATTTTGTGCCCATTTTATCATACAGTCTTTAACCAATTCGTTTTCAGAGTCTCTTTCTAGCAGTATGTTATAAACCCTCTTAATATGCATTGGGCCTTTCTTTTTTATCTGTCTCACCAATTCCTCCTCATACATCATTAAACCAATTTTTTGATCTTCCCTCCATCTTGATTGAAGTTGACTATATTGTAGCCAAGTTAAATTAATCCCTTCTTCCAACAGAGTATTAAATGACTTTAAATTCCATCTGCCCCCATCATCAAAAAGTATCTCTTTATATAAAATCCCCCGAGTGACTTTATATTCCATATAATATGACCAAGATCCAACCACAAAGGTATTTTGTAATCCAATTTAAGATGGTGCTTCTTCCAAACTCTCATCAAAGAATTTCTAAGTATGTGACTTCTAAATACGTTATCAACTTTGTTTTCATAAAATAAGTATGCATGCCAACCAAATTTCAAGTCATGGCCTTCTATATTCAATATTTCAGTCCTTGTCATTCCAAACCAACCACTCGCTTGTGTCAGCGCTGCTGCTTCATAATATAGTCGTAGGTTTGGAACTTTAAGGCCACCTCTTTCACGAACATCTTGCATAATTTTCAGTTTAACTCTTGGCTTTTTCTCATTCCAAATAAATTTGTTCAGTCCTTTTTGCCACTCAATCAAATTTTTATCACTTTTGAGCACCGGAATCATTTAGAACAAAAATTAAAATCTAGGTAGAACATTCATCTTAACTGCTGCTATTCTCCCAAGTAAAGAGAGTTGCAGCTTTTTCCAAGTTTCCATATTTTTTGCACCTTTCGCCACAAGACTTCATAGTTATTTTGAAAAAGTTTTATATTTGAAGCTGCAATCTGCACTCCTAGATATTTCACCTTTGCCACTATTTCAAAGCCTGCCAACCTTTCAAGATCCTTCTTTTGACCTTCTGACATATTTTTAACTATCATCTTGGTTTTTCTCTGATTCAATCTAAATCCTGATACCAAACCATATTCTTCTATAATATCTTTCATCTGAATTATTGATTCCAATGGCCGTGTTAGGGTAACAACCAGATCGTCTGCAAATGCCCTTGTTCTGTAATCTTTTTGCCTTATAACTATTCCATTCAGAGTACTTGAGTCCCGTATTGAGTTCATCAAGACTTCTAAAGTTAAAATGAATAACAATGGAGATAACGGACAACCTTGTCTTGTTCCTTTTTGTATATTAAAATTTGGGTCACGGGGTCACTTTCATGTAGGTCAACTAGACAACTTCTCCATGACTCCATCTGCTCTGAGAATTACAAGAGACACAAAGTTGTTTTCCATTCTGCTGCATGAAGAGAAGCTGTTGCTAAGGGGACACGGTAATGGCTCTTCCCTGCAATTATCAGAAGAACAGCCTTTCTTCATGTATCCCCTGTGGATTTCTAGACACAAAGATCTTCCAGGATAAAACCTGCTTTAAAAAAATATCTCTGAGTTCACCAGATGGGGGGCAGATCGTGTCACCTTAGCCTGCCTTGCAAAGAGCTCACTCCTGGGTTGGAAGAGACTCACATGCCGTTGTTCTCTCTATGGTCGCAGCCCAAAGACAGGTAAGAGGAAGGATTATTGATATAAATTTGCCCTGGTGCCATCCAGGTGGTGTCTGATCTGCTAAAGCTCCAGTGAGATTTCAGCAGCAACCTTCAAATCAGTTTCTGCATCAACCTTGTGTTCTGTTCTAGGAGGGAAGGTGAGAAGAATGACCGGACAGGAGTCATGCTGCTTCTGATGCTGATGCTGATGCTCTTCTGGCTCCTGGCTCCAACTACAGCGCAGAGGCTGCAAACCATCTGTGTGTTCAGGGATTATTTACAGTTAGAGGAAAGTAACTACAGGCCTGGTGATCTCATTATTGGTGGGAATTTACCCTTGCGAATGATTTTCAAGCCTCTTGCCCTAGATTTTAATACAGTGAATCTTCTTTTAGAAAATATGTAAGTTTCAGCTGAAGGAGAAACAGGCAGATAAATGTTCTCTTTGCTTTACATTCAGGGACTTTTTTCAAAAAATCCTTCTACTGTTTTGAATGGTCCTGGTGTAATGCGCATTTTGTGCTTCTCTCAGTAAATTAGCAAGCTCTTGAAATAGGCTGGAATTCTCAATCTCTTCATCAGGAAGATGATAATGAATAAAATGAAGAGGGAAGCTATGCTGGCCTAGGGAAGAAGCCAAATTATAACATAATTCTGAACACTAACTTGTGGTAGAAAATTCAAATAAAAGCTCTACACTCTTCAAGTGTTCAGGGGTTGCAAAAATCCCTTTCAGTTTTGGAATCAGCATGGCTGATGAATAATGGCCTTCAATAAAGCTATGGGGTGACTCCCACTGTAGTCCTGTGCTCAGCAATCTTTACCACACCTATAGGAGCTGCTCCAAGAAGCACCTTAAATAATTATGGTGAAAGGGAAGCAGTTGGAAAGGATTACAGCCACTAAAGCAAAGTGAATATGGAAGGAATCAATAGAGAGTATAAAACAGTCCATGATATTGATGGAAAGGCTTATCTCCTTTCTCACAAAGTCATCCAAGTTTAGTCAAGGGAAATCCTTTGGAAAAAAAACCCCAAACCCAATGAAATTTGCGAATTGCTGCCCCCCAAACAGTGAAGCAAATTCTACAGCCATGCACTAGCTTTCCTGTAATGTTCTCCAACGTTTTTCTTACTACAGTCTCGTACCCAGTAACTACCAGCAGTTCCTTGCATTGATGTTTTCTCTCTCCGAGGTCAATAAGGATTTTCTTCTGCTCCCCAACATCACCCTTGGCTTCCGCATCTACCGCCATTTCCAGAGGCAGGAGATTATTTCCTTAAACAGCCTCTCCATGCTCTCCTCACGAGGCCAAGTGGTTCCAGGTTACAAATGTGACCTGCAGGGAACCCTGCTGTCTGTCATTGGGGGTCTCAGTGCCAAGTCTTCAATGGAGATGGCCTCCATCTTCAGCATCTTTAAAGTCCCACAGGTAAGAGAGCTCTCTTGGATAGAGCATGGAACAGACAAAGATCAGAAGCACAGACAGAAGCCAAAAATAAAACTACAAGTATATTTTGTTGGGGTGGGGAATATAATGAGCTTGTGACTCTTAGTTTATTTTTTATTAAACAGTAGCCATCATTTTAGTGCCATTTGTTCTCTGTATCAGGTTGTTGGTTCTTCTCTTGTCTTCTGGTGTACCACAACTAAGCTAAGAAGGGAAGAAGATTAAGTTTGCCAGTCAAAGTGAGTCAGCCTATCTGTGAGGGCCATCATCCAGACAATTTGTAACTACTAAAGTCAACATAAAACTTACTATGTCTTTGAAAAAATAATCTCACTTTCTCCAGCTCGGTGTTGGCTTTGAGTTCTCCCAGGGAGAGAGAAGAGTTTATCCTTCCTTCTTCCAGATTAATCCCAAGGAATCTCCTCAGTATGTGGCTTTAGTCCAGCTGCTCCTGCATTTCCAGTGGAACTGGGTTGGTCTTTTTGTCCCTGAAGATGAGAGGGGAGAACGTTTCATCTCAACTCTGATGCCAATGCTCCAGGAGAAGGAGATCTGCCTGGCCTTTACTCTAATGCTGGAATTGGATGATATTCAAATCGATCAGAAGAAGTTTATTCTTAATTTCCTTACCTTGTCTAAAACAGAAGTGTTTATTCTGTTTGCAGACTCAATGGTTACCAGCACTGTAATAGGGATGATGTATTATTTTGAAAACTATAAGAAACTATCATCTAAGAAAGTTTATATCTTCACTTCCCATTGGAAACTTGGCATGGAAGAATCTGAATACACATTGCAATATGTAAAGCTTCATCATGGGATCTTG
Organism: Coluber constrictor foxii; assembly: GCA_038048745.1. NCBI lineage: Eukaryota > Metazoa > Chordata > Lepidosauria > Squamata > Colubridae > Coluber > Coluber constrictor. The sequence goes on along the minus strand of CM075958.1, from coordinate 7,403,034 downwards.
CATTTTAGGGACCACCCTGGGAATGTCTCTGAATTCAGCCACTTCCTCCTGTCTTTAGACCCCTTGAACCCCCAAGGAGATATCTTTCTCCCTCAATGGTGGGAAGCGGTCTTTGGCTGCAAGATCCATAAATCAGGAAAGATCCCTCCAAAGGGGGAAAAACAATGTACAGGAAAGGAGAATCTGCAGAATCTGCAAAATTACATTTTTGAAACGAGAATGACAGGAGAAAGTTACAATATCTACAATGCTGTTTATGCTCTGGCATATGCTTTGCATGCAATGTATGGATCCAGAGTTCAAACGACCATGATGAGGCTTGGACAGAGGATCTCAAATGTCCAGTCATGGCAGGTAATTTCTGGGTCTTTTGACTCAGTCCAGAGATAGAAACTAACCAAGGAGAGAAGCAACCTAGAACTAAGGAGAAATTTCTTAAGGAGGGGGGGTTTACCTTAATAAACCATAGGTGCCCCATTGCCGGAGTCATTGAAGAAGAGACAGCATAGCCACTTCTCTAAAACTGTAGAGGGTCTGTTGCTTGAGCAGGGGGTGGGACTAGATGACCTCCAATGTCCCTTCCAATACTGTGATTCTTTCTATGACAACCACAGCACAGAGCAAGATTCCAAGTGGGCCTAATGGGTTCCTGATCTGAAATTCATCAGAATTTTCTGCATCAAAGGCGGAAATGTTTTATTTATTTATTTATTTATTTATTGAATTTCTATACCGCCCTTCTCCCAAAGGATTCAGGGTGGTGAACAGATTAAGATTTCATATACATATTATATATATATATATATAGTGAATGTAGTGAATTGTGATTTCACTCAGTAGTGGTTCCAAAAGATCTCAGTTATGTAGGAAAAACCTGGCTTAAAAAGAAGAACACACATTAACCTACAAAAATAGGCAAATAGATATTATGCCTTTACAGGGAGGAATATATAAAATGGGTATGGCCCACTGACGACGGCTTATGAGCCAGAAATAGCTATTTGGGTCTCCCACAATGCATCACTAAAATCTGTTTGCAGCCATAATGAAGAGAAGAACCCAGTGGGCTCCCACAATGCAACACTAAAATCTGTTTGCAACCATAATGAAGAGAAAAGCCCAGAATGTAGTGAATTGTGATTTCACTCAGTAGTGGTTCCAAAAGATCTCAGTTATGTAGGAAAAACCTGGCTTAAAAAGAAGAATATATATATATATATATATATATATATATATATATATATATATATATATATATATATATATATATATGTGTATGTATGTATGTATGTATGTATGTATGTATGTATGTATGTATGTATATATGTATATATGTATATATTATAAACAGTAAATAATAAATTGAGTCAACTTGGTGTATCTACTAAGACCTTGGCATAGAATTTAGATGTTTATGCTAGCCCTGCTTGTTGAAACAGAAAGGTCTTCAGGGCACATCGGAAAGTGCGAAGATCTGAGATTATTTGTATTCCAGGTGGTATTTTGTTCCAAAGCGTAGGTGCCCCCACAGAGAAGGCTCTCTCCCTTGGAAGTACTAGATGACATTGTTTTAATGATGGTACCATGAGTAGGCCTACTCTGTGAGAGCGTATTGGTTGGTGGGAGGTTATCGGTTGCAGCAGGTGGTCTCGTAAGTACTCAGGTCCTAAGCCATGGAGCACTTTAAAGGTAAGAACCAACACCTTGAAGCGCACTCAGAAGGCTACCAGAAGCCAGTGCAGCTCGCGTAGAAGAGGTGTTACATGGGAGCACCATGTTGCTCTGATAATTACTCGCGCAGCTGCATTCTGGACCAGTTGGAGCTTCCGGGTGCACTTCAAGGGGAGCCCCATGTAGAGAGCATTGCAGTAGTCAAGTCGGGAAATGATGAGGGCTTGAGTGACTGTGCGTAATGAGTCCCGGTCTAAAAAGGGACGCAATTGGCGAATCAGGCGAACCTGATAGAAAGCTCCTCTGGTCACGGCTGTTATATGATCTTCTAAAGACAGTCGTGCATCCAGGAGGATGCCTAAATTGCGAGCTTTCTCTGCGCGGGTCAATGACTCATCCCCAATAGTTAGTGATGGGACTAACTGACTGTACCAGGACGCCGGTAGCCACAGCCACTCAGTCTTGGAAGGGTTGAGTCGAAGCCTGTCTCTCCCCATCCAGACCCATAAGGCCTCAAGGCACTGGGATATCACTTCAAGAGCATCATTGGGGTGGTTTGTGGTGGAGATGTACAGCTGAGTGTCATCAGCGTACAGATGACATCACACCCCAAAACCACGGATGATCTCCCCCAACGGCTTCACATAAATGTTGAGCAGGAGAGGCGAGAGGATCAATCCCTGTGGCACCCCGCAAGTAAGGGGCCTCAAGGTCGATCTCTGTCCACCTGTCAACACTGACTGCGACCTGTCAGACAGGTAGGATGAGAACCACCATAATACGGTGCCTCCCATTCCCAGCCCCTCCAACCAGTGAAGCATGATACCATGATCAATGGTATCAAAAGCCACTGAGAGATCTAATAAGACCAGGATAGAGGAACATCGCTTATCCCGAGCTCTCCAGAGATCATCAACCAATGCGACCAATGCTGTTTCTGTGCTGTATCCAGGCCTGAAGCCAGACTGGAATGAGTCTAGATAGACAGCTTCATCTAGGTACTGTGGGAGCTGTCGTGCCACCACACTTTCGACAACCTTTGCTAAAAAGCGAAGGTTGGAGACTCGACGGTAGTTTGCTAAAACAGCCGGATCCAGAGAGGGCTTCTTAAGGAGGGGTCTCACCACCGCCTCTTTCAAGGCGGGAGGTAAGAATCCCTTGCTCAGAGAAGCGTTAATAATTCTCTGGAGCCAGCTACATGTAACCTCCTGGGTAACCAGCACTAGCCAGGAAGGGCACGGGTCCAATAAACATGTGGTCACATTCAGCTTCCCCAGTAACCTGTCCGTGTCCTCAGGAGTCACAGTATCAAACTCATCCCAGATAATGTTCTCAAGATCTGCCCTCATTTCATCTGAATTAACCCAGTTAGAGTCCAAGCCTTCCCGAATCTGAGCGATTTTATCGTGCAGATATTGTGCAAAATCCTCAGCTCGTCCTTGCAGAGGATCTTCCCGGGCTCTCAGCTGGAGTAGAGAGTGGGTAACCCTAAACAAGATGGCTGGGCGATTATCTGCCAATGCAATAAGAGCGGAAAAATAGTTACATTTTGCCGCTTTTATCGCCACTAAGTAGGTCTTAATGTAAGATCTCACCAGTGTTCGGTCGGATTCAGAATGGCTGGTCCTCCATCTGCTCCCTAGGCGTCTTTTCTGGCGTTTCATCCCCCTCAGCTCATCAGAGAACCAAGGAGCTGGGTAGGTTCAACGCCGGGTCAGAGGCCACAAAGGCACGACCCGGTCTAAAGCACCAGCGGCCATCCTATCCCAGGACGCCACTAGGTCTTCAGCCAAGTCATGAGCCAAGGTCTCAGGAAATGGCCCAAGCTCCATCCGGAACCTATCAGGATCCATCAGGCGCCTGGGGCGGAACCATTTAATTGATTCCGCCTCCCTGCGGTGGGTTTAGTGGTCAGAAGGTCAAGCCTAAGGAGAGAATGGTCTGACCATGACAAGGGTTCGATGACTATATCCCTTATATCTAGACCATTCAGCCACTGCTCAGAGATAAAGATCAAATCCAGAGTGTGTCCCCCCATGTGAGTAGGGCCATTAACTAATTGGGTCAGGTCCATGGCCATCATGGAAGCCATAAACTCCCGAGCCCCTTCAGACGTTTCACCAATGGCTGGCAGGTTAAAATCTCCCATAACCAGTAGCTTAGGAGTCTCAATTGCCACCTCGGCTATCATGTTGAGGAGCTCAGACAGGGCTCCTGATACGTGGCAGGGAGCCAGGTACACAATCAACAGGCCCATCTGTAAACTATAACCCCACTTCACGAGGAGGGACTCACATCCAGTTGTCTGAGGGACAGTGACTTCCCTAGGGTCAAGACCTTCCTTTATAATGACCGCCACACCTCCACCCCTGCCTCGAGTTCTTGGCTGATGGAATGTGCAGAAACCTGGTGGGCACATTTCTACGAGGGAGACCCCCCCCTTCATTGCCCAACCAGGTCTTTGTAATACCTGCCAGGACCACTTTCCCCTCTTGAATTAGGTCACAAATGAGGGGGGCTTTGTTAGCCACAGACCTGGCGTTGCATAACATCAGCCTAAGACTCGGGCTCAGAGACCCTGAGCAACCCAAGGAACGAGAAGAGCTTTGGAGGTCGGAGCATGCCACCGCTTGAAGATAGTGGCTGCGTACCCCCCTGACATGATGTGGCCTCCTGCTCCCACCATATCTGCCCCTCCCAACCAAAACCTTGATGGAACAGCCAGTATTAAGTCTGCCTAGTCCCAGTTCCGAGTTTTCTATGATGTAATTTTGTGTTGACTTTGGCTTCACTTTTGGAAAATTATTTACTAATCCCTCCCTCTGTGGATTGCCCCCCAAATCCACATGATCCACCCTGTTTATGCCCCCCCCTTTCAGAAGCCATTAAAATCTTGGTTAGAAAATTAGATAAGAAAGCCCTTAATCCCCTCTTAGCACCGTTCCACCTCTCGGGATTCCAAAATCCGTCATCAAGGTAGGCCCTTGATAATGTGGAGGGCCAAATTTGCGAGAGGGGGGAGTCTCACAATGCCAAGAATTTGGTTGCCAAATACATCTAGTAAGTCAGATGGGTATAGCATTTGGGTCTGGTCCAATAGTTTGATGTAAGAGGCAGTTGAGTAATAAATTCAGTGTGGGTAAGAAACTGGTCTCCCTTGCCCTCTCACGGCAGGGGGAAGGAGTTTAGTGAAATCTCAAGATGGACTCCAATCCTGAGGATAACTGGATTTTTAGAGTCAGGATGGACTCTAAAAATCCAGGTATCCTCTCCCAGCGGCTCGTTCTGAATGAGATAGTCGTAATAAGTTTATTGTTTTGTCTGCTCAATGATGTCAGTAATTCGAAACTCCCTCAGCATCCACATTAGTAGCTTCCCAGACAACGTAAGACAAGAGGGTGGCTCAGTTGGAAATAAAGCCAAACAGTGAAGGTAGAATGATAATAGCTCCATGAGGGGGGGCGTAGATGTATATAAAGAGGGAAGGTTGTCTAGGTGGTGAAAGTATAGTCTGGAGGCATCGAGGTCAGTGTCAAAATCAAGGTGGTAATGTATAAGCTGGAGGCGGCTGGGTTAGGGACTAGCCGAGGCAAAGAATTGAGAAAGGTGGGGGAGGCCTCCAAGGTGACTTTTGTCAACCTCTGGCCTCTCCTACTCTCAGCATATTGAATAGTCCTTTGCATATATTGCCAGGCTCCAGACTTTAAATTATAATGATGTCTTCCAATTCCAGCAAGGGTCTAAACACCTTGCGTGATTCAGGGCACTCAAGGCACTCCAGGGGTTAATAGTTTTTAGATTCCCTCTGATGATGTTGCAAGCTGTCACTGGCCTTAATCCAAAATGTTGGACCTCTCTGGATAGTGAAGTGACCAACCAGGTCAGATGCTTCCTTCCACATGGCCCAGTAGATCAAACCTGGTTCCTGCATTCTGCTGCCTTTGTCAATCAGCAAGAGAAAATCAGAACCATGAATTTTCCATGGTTCTGATAGAAATAATGTATTCACTTCAAACATTCATTTATTAGTCAACAAGACTTTGGAACTGTTTCAAAATGCAAGTAGCAAAGTATCACAAGAGGAAAATCCTAAAATTAAATTTAGATTGTGGAACTAAAAATCTTGTATTTTAGTGAAATTGGAGTTGGAAACCATGCCCAGTGATAAAAGGAAAACTTACTTTCAAAGTAAAATACACCCGATTTTTCAGATTGCCACCAAGAGATGGAACAATGATGTTCCATTTGTAGCTCTAGCCCCAATACTCCTATTTCTGAAGGTCTCTTTTATTTCAGATTCTTCCTTATTTGAGGAATGTGCAGTTCAACAACAGTGCTGGAGATGAAGTCTCCTTCTCAGAAGATGGACTGGGTTCTGCTCGTTATGATCTTCTCAACTGGGTTTTCCTCCCCAATCAATCTTTTCTCCCCATGAAGGTTGGGCAAGTAAATCCTGAGGCTCCCCCAGGCCAGGACTTCACCATTAAATCTGATGGCATTGTCTGGGCCACAAAGGTGAGCTGCAAGGAAATGTTGTAAGTTCAGGGAAAGATTCATTCTTCTCCTGAGATGCAGAACATCTTCCTAACTTGAAAAATAATCAATTGAGTCAGAAACTATGGCAATTATTTGGTGAATAACCTGCTTTATGTGTAACACCTTTGAGGTCTGATTTGTGTCATTCCACAAAGGGTTAGCCTTGGGATCAACATCTTCTTGAAATTCAGGATACAATTACAGCAAGCAAAAGTGATTTCCATGGAACTCAGTTGTATCCTCATGGTTCTTTCCTTTAGAAATGCTGCAGTTGAGTCACAAGCCTTCCTCCTCATGATGGAACCCCAGTTCCTATCTCCGGCATCTATTGATGTCTCAGGAATGCCAGTGGCCTGAATCCCTCAGGAGCTGTTCCATATTTCTGATAGACCATGCCAATGTATCTCCTTAGAAGAGAATCTGAACACAGAAGTAGGAATGGGGAAAAGAATGAATGCAGCAGATTCGTTGCTTAAGTGATAACAAATACTTCTCTTTTAGACCATCCCCGTTGCCAGGTGTGGAAAGAAGAGATGCCATGCAGGAGAGAGGAGGAGAGTTCCAGAGGGCGAGCAGGTTTGCTGCTACCACTGTGACGCTTGTCCAGAAGGGACCATTTCTAATCAGACAGGTAGACCAGACATCAAATGTAGATCTTCCAGAATCAAGGAAGACATTCATAAAATCAGTATATTTTTGTTATTGTGACCATTTTTGATAAAATTGACTGATACTTTTCAATAGAACCTTTCTATTGATCTAAACTGCTCTGGCCGCAGAGGCCACCTTTCTCCATACTCAGCAAGGATAATTTGAGGACACAACTTCCATTTCTGCTTCTTCTTTCACCTCCAATTGGGAAACCATCTTTCAATCTTTTCCTGAGGAAGTGGGGAATGCAGTCCAAGGTTTTATTTGGTCATTTAGAGGATGCTTCATCCAGCATCTCTATCAACCAGTGAGGAAATAGACCTGGCAGAGAAAGAGGAGATCCATCTATTTATGTCTATTCGATAGGGCAGAAGAGGAGGAATGAATAGATTTTTTAAAAAAGTTTTTTATATTTTTATTTTATATATCTCATTTCGTGAATGGTTTGATTCCTGGGTTTCATATATTTCAATATAAATAATCATAAGAATATTATTCTTAATAATTAAAGCCCATTTTCATTTTTAATTTTACTAAAATATAGTTTCTACTGTCATCTTTCAACTCTAATTCTCATAATTCTATCATACTTCATTTCATCTTAATAGCTGTTTTTACTATTTTCCCCCTCATATTTCTACTTCTATTTTAGCCCTCTTTCCCCCCTCCCCCCTAGCATTCTAATAATCAAAGACGTGATCTTTCCTTTTTTCCTTATTTAATATTCCAGTATATCAATCATAAGCTTTCTCTAGCTTTTCATTAATAATCACATTTTTAATATACATATTATCTCCAATCATTCATTTCTTATATTCATTACGTTACTACCAGTAGTGTGTTGCTCCCGGTTTGCACCGGTTCTATAGAACCAGTAGTAAAACCGGTGGGAGGCTCTGCCCACTGACTCCGATGTCATCAAAATGGTTCTGCGCATGGGCAAAAGCTTCTGTGCATGAAGCTTCATCTCCTTATGTTGTTCTTTTATAAAATCCTTCATGTCTTGGTATGTCAACTCCATATCATTATATCCACTTATTTCCATTTTACAGTCAGTCCAATTTTAAAAAAAAAAAAAAAACATCCAAGAGTTATCCACGTCCCTTCCAATCACTTTTATTTCTTCAAAAGAATTGTATTTTGAAATTTAAAGTAAGTTTGAAGTAACTCCTTATAATCCAACAAAGATAAAAATTCCCATAGGTGCACAGTTCTCCTCTTAGCAGCAGATGGCGCACATGATTCAGATTGGTATTGCCTCTCTGCATAGTGCTGATTATCCAATTTTAATTATTTTAGATTGTAAATCCAATAGGTGGGTGAACGAATAGTAATAAAATTTCATAGTCATAAAAATATAAACAATTTCCAGATCAAATTCCAGGATATATATTCTTTAAAAAATACCCTTTCAGTGTCATGTCTTCACTTTGGGAATTCAATTTTTTAACTTAGTTTTCTTTAAAAAGTTTCTCTTCTTAAATATTATAGTGTGTGTGTGTGTGTGTGTGTGTGTGTGTGTGTGTGTGTGTGTTTATTCCGCAGCTAGCAAATAGTCCAGTATTCTTCCCCCTCCTATTTCTTGGGGATATTTTCAAAGAAAATTATTCTTTTGCCTAGTTCACAAGCCACTCACTTTCTCTGCTCCTGCTCAGTTTTAGGTATTTATTTATTTTTATTTTATTTATTTTAATTTGATTTATATACCGCCCTTCTCCAGAGACTTAGGGCGGCTTACAATGCATTAAGCAATAGCCTTCATACTTTTATATATTTATACAAAGTCAGCTTATTGCCCCCACAAACTGGGTCCTCAATTTACCTACCTTAGAAAGGATGGAAGGCTGAGTCAACCTTGAGCTGGTGAGATTCGAACTGACAGTAATTTCAGACAGCTGGTGTTAATCACAATGCTTTCAGTCTGCTGAGCTATCCAGCCTCTATTCAGGTTGTCTTCGGCTTCATAGCAGCCATGTTTGCTGCTGCTGCTCCCTGTCATTGGCGGAGTGGGCTTTCCTAGTCAGGGAAGGGAGACGTAACTCCCTTTGCTTCACCACCCCTCCAGGGTGGCTATGGTCCCAATTTCAACCCTCCAATAATGAGAGGTCAGAGCTGACCACGAAGCTCACAGGTCAGGCTTCTGAAGGAACCAGAAGTACAACTGGAAGTCAGGAATGAACAGATTTGAAGTACAAAGCAGAGAGGTTAAGGCAGGAGTAATGTACTCAAAACAAAAGAGCAACATTTCTGGATAACGGATTTGCCGTTCTTCTTTGTTTTGAATTATAAAATGGTTGAAAAAACAAGCAGGAATCTGAGACTGAAAGCCAAATTACTCATGGAAGTGCACAGTGAATGGACAGCTGGAACTGAATAAATCCTTGTCTCTGGTTAATCTATACCCAGGATCAATAGCAGGAAGGCAACACACGTATCACTTTTGCAGGAGGGAAAATGTGTATGGTAGTTACTCAAGAAATCCTTAGACAAAAACTTTTGATTTCAGATGCAACTCACTGTGAACCCTGCCCAGAAGACCAATATCCCAACAAGGACAAGGACCAATGCATTGCCAAGAAGATCCACTTCCTTGCCTATCAAGACACCCTGGGATACACTTTAGTTTCTCTCACTCTTTTTCTCTCGGTGAGCACATGTGCAGTTCTAGGAATTTTTTATAAACATCATGACACACCAATTGTCAAGGCCAACAACCGAGATCTCACTTACATTCTCCTAGTCTCCCTCCTGCTCTGCTTCCTCTGCTCCTTCCTCTTCATTGGTCAACCAGGGAAGATCACCTGTCTCTTCCAACAATCTGCCTTTGCCATTCTCTTTTCCCTGGCAGTTTCCTCTGTGTTGGCAAAAACTGTCATGGTGGTTCTGGCCTTCATGGCCACCAAGCCAGGGAACAAGACAAGGAAACTCTTAGGAAAACCACTGACCAATTCCATTGTCATAGGATGTCCCCTGGTCCAAGCAGTCCTTTGTGCCACCTGGCTGGGAACTTCTCCCCCGTTTCCTAATTTGGATTTCCACTCCTTGTTTGGAGAGATCATCTTGGAATGTAAGCAAGGCTCAGCTGTAATGTTTTACAGTGTCCTCTCTTACCTAGGACTTTTGGCCTTCATCAGTTTCACAGTGGCATTTCTAGCTAGAAAACTGCCTGACAGTTTTAATGAAGCCAAGTTCATTACTTTTAGCATGCTGGTCTTTTGCAGTGTTTGGATCTCCTTCCTCCCCACCTACCTGAGCACCAAAGGGAAGTCCATGGTGGCTGTGGAGATCTTCTCCATTTTGGCCTCTGGAGCTGCTCTCTTGACTTGTATCTTTTTCCCCAAATGCTACATTATTCTGCTGAGGCCGGATCTGAATTGCAGAGAAAATATAGTAAGAAACAAGAATTTCTAACTAAAGCAAGGATTCGCCTCATTTTTATCTCTCTTTGTAGTGTTTAGAATGTGATAAGATTTCTAACAAATAATGACGTGAAGGCAGAATTTGTCCATAAAAGAATTCCTTATCAAGTTCTGCAACTGCTTAAAATGTTCCAGATGTCAGTTTTTTGTTTTTCATATTTTCAAAGTGTCATTAGTGAGGCCCAGTGCCCTGTATGGAAGGAAAACTTGTTGTCAAAGATGTGTTTATTATTTTGGATATTTCTAACTTCATATGGCAAAGGAAAAAACCCAAACTTAGATATAAACAGCTGCAAAATGCTAAGGAAAAATGAGGAGTTGGGTTTACCAGACCTGAAATTATATTTTGAGGCATGTTGTCTGGCCTTATTAAAAGATGGGTGAACCTCCAGAATAAGAGGTTATTTGAATTAGAGGGCCACAAATTAAGGTTTGGATGGCACCGTTATTTATTCTATGATAAAGTTAAAGTTAATGTTGTTTTACTGATTAGATTGCTATATTTTTATAGAAATGGCTAGTTTATATTATTATGGAAAAACAAAACATTGTAGCTTGATGTTATTGCTTTTTTTTACTTCAATAGAGGGAGTCAGAAATCCAAGTTTCTTCTTTTCTTTTCCCCAATTTCTCCTCACTTTTCTCTCCCCATTCCTCCCCTGTGTTTTTCTATTTACTTTTATATTTTATCTTATAACCTAATAAAAAATGTTAAACTGCAAAAAGATGTCTTTATTATTTCAAAGAGGATGCCATGGAGGACCTTCAATGTGATAACCCAAAACTTGAATTGGACATGGATGCAAAGCAGAAACCAATGCAGCTTGTAAAACAGGGCTATGACATGGGCCATTCTAGGGGTGGATAACATTGTCCACCCTGCTTCATTCAGCACCAGCTGCAGCTTCCAAATGCTCTTCAAAGGGAGCCCTGTGTAGAGCCCATTGGATGAATTCAAAGGCAAGATAACCAGGGCGTGAGTGACTGAGAACAGGGAATCACGATCCAGGAAAAGGTCCAACTGGCACACTCTAAGAAGTTATGCAACTAGAAAGAGTTCTGAGTCCAGGAGGGTTGGAAGGCTCCATTCCCAAGATGCAGTTGGGACTCCCCTCCCCACTCTGCACCACCTGAACCCAGCTCCAGAGCTGACCCACACACCCTGCACCCATGTATCTTGGGTAGTGGCCTGATTCAAGTAATATAACAACTGGTTCAGTGCCCTAATGATTTCTTCCAACAACCAGTTTGCCAAACTGTTCAGAAAGTTAACAACCGGTTCTCCCAAAGTGGTGCAAACTGGTTGAATCCCACCACTGATCTTGGGGCCCCCCAGCCAGCCCCCCCTTTCCTTCCTGCTTCGCCTTGCAGCAGTGGTACCAGCACCAGCAGCAGAAGCAGCAGCAACCAGGATGAGGAGGCAAGCAGGCCCGAGCAGCCCCTCAGGGACGTGGGGCTGGGCAGGAGAGTCCCTGTGCCCTGGGAACTCAAATATTGGGTGCCTGCTTTCCAGGGCCCCGGGCAGCACATGGTGTTGTCCAGGACCTGCCCATGTGGCCTTAGAGGGTTGGTGAGGCTCCACCAGTGGATCAGGGCCTGGCGCCCCTCCTGGTCCCACCCCCCAACACAAGGAACATTGAGCTGGCCACACCCACACTGGCCACGCCCACCCAGGCAGCTGCAACCACCCAATCAACACCACCCTGGCTCCCCGAGGGCCACAACAATCCTGATCTGACCCTCCATGAAATGGAGTTTTATTATTAATTATGAATTATGAATTTTGGGGAGAAATTTACAGACTTAATTAGAACAATTTATTCGAAACAATCAGTCAGAATAATAATGAATGGAGAAATGACAGAGAAGACTAATATAACTAAAGGGGTAAAACTGGAATGCTCCCTGTCACCTCTATTATTTATATTAACTTTGGAAATATTGTTAATACAAATTAGGAAAAATCTAACAATGCTGCGTCGGTTGGGGGTGGGAGGCACCGTGATGCGGTCGTTCTCCTCCTATCTCTCCCACCGGTTGCAGTCCGTGTTGGCAGGGGGGCAGAGGTCGACCTTGAGGTGCCTCGTATGCGGGGTGCCACAAGGGTTGGTCCTCTCGCCGCTCCTGTTCAACATTTATGTGAAGCCGCTGGGTGAGATCATCCGTGGTTTTGGGGTGAGTTGCCAACTGTATGCTGATGATACTCAGCTGTACATCTCCACCCCTGACCACCCCAATGATGCCCTCGAAGTGATGTCCCAGTGCCTTGAAGCCGTGCGGGTCTGGATGGGGAGGAACAGGCTTCGTCTCAACCCTTCCAAGACCGAGTGGCTGTGGATGCCGGCGTCCCGATATAGCCAGCTGACGCCATTGCTGGCTATTGGGGGCGAGTCATTGACCCCCACGGATAGGGCTCGCAACTTGGGTGTCCTCCTGGATACACGGCTGTCTTTGGAGGAGCATGTGATGGCCATGGCCAGGGGGGCCTTTTATCAGGTTCGCCTGATGCGCCAGTTGCACCCCTTTCTGGATCGGGACTCCATGTGCACGGTCACTCATGCACTCGTCACATCTCGCCTGGACTACTGTAACACTCTCTACATGGAGCTCCCCTTGGGGTGCACCCAGAGGCTCCAACTGGTCCAGAATGCAGCTGCGCAGGTGATTATGGGAGTGACAGGGCGCTCCCACCTGACACTTCTCCTGCATGAGCTGCACTAGCTTCCAGTGGTCTTCCGGGTGCACTTCAAGGAGTTAGTTTTGACCTTTAAAGCGCTCCATTGCATAGGGCCGGGGTATCTGCAGGACCGCCTGCTGCTACCGATAACCTCCCACCGGCCAGTATGCTCCCACAGAGAGGGCCTCCTCAGGTGCCATCAGCCAAGCAATGTCGGCTGGCAGCCCCCAGGGGGAGAGCCTTCTCTGTGGGGGGCACCCGCCCTGTGGAATGAGCTACCTCCTGAAATTTGTTTGATCCCGGACCCCCCTGCTTTCCAAAAGGCCCTTAAGACTTATTTATGCCAACAAGCCAGCCTTGCTTGCTTGATTTTAATAGGTTTTTTAAATTTTTGGTATCATTAATTTTTGGGGTTTTAAATTGGGTATTTTAACTGGTTTTGAGACTTTTATATTGGAACGCTGACGATTTAATATAATTTTAATTTTTTTTAATATTTGCACTATATGTGTTTTAATCTGGCTGTTCACCGCCCTGAGTCCCCCTCCCGGGGAGAAGGGTGGTATATAAATTGAAATAAATAAAATAAATAAATAAATAAACAATAAAGGGTTTGAAAGTCAAACAGGAGGAATACAAGCTCCAAGCATTTGTAGATGGTTTAGTTTTTATCATGGAAGATCCTTTGGAGATGGAAACCATCTTGATAAACGAAGTTGAAGAATTTAGTAAAGTAGCGGGACTTAAAATAAATAAGGAAAAAACTAAAACGTTAAGGAAGAATTGTCCAAAAAGACAACAGGAAGAATTGGAAAGGAAATTGGGGCATTCAAACTGCTAAAAAGGTGAAATATTTAGGAAATTGGCTTACAGTGAAATGTTCTACTATAAAAGAAGACAATTATGATAAATTAATACAAGAAATTCAAAAAGACTTAGCTATTTGGGCCAAATTACATTTATCCTTAATAGGTAGAATAGCCATGGTAAAGATGAATATTACCTAAATTATTATATCTTTTTCAATCAATACCAATTAGACTAGGGAAACCGTTTTTTGAATATCTGAATAGAATTATAGGCAAATTCATTTGGCTGAGAAAAAAAGCCGGAATAAAACGTAAACCTCTGCAGGACTCCAGAACCAGAGGAGGATTCGGCCTATCCGATTGGGAATTATATTATCAGGCAGCTGCAATAATTTGGTTAAAAGATTGGATCCAATTAAGAAATAAGAGAATATTAATATTGTGAGGCCACGACCTCCAATTGGGATGGCATGCGTTCCTTTGGGAAGGGAAAATTAAGACACATCCATACTTCCAGAGACATCTAGTGCTCAATGCTTTGATCGATATTTGGAATATTATAAAGAAAAATCGTTATATGAAAGTTCCAGTTTGGATATCAACGATGGAGGCCATAATCTATCCCAATGTATTGGACTTAAATAAGATAGTAAGATATTGGGACCTATTAGGTGAAATTGGAAATTTAAAGTCAGAACAGGATCTAATAAAACAAGGAATAAAAAATGACTGGTAGCCATACTTACAGATGAAAACAAAATATTAAAAAGATAAGGAACAATTTGGCATAAACAGAGAACAATTGTAATTGATAAGATATTATTAGGATCCGGTGGAAAATGATCATAAAAATGTATAATTTTTTGTTGAAATTTAAAATGGAAGAGGAAACTGTGAAAGAAACAACGATTAGTAGTTTTTGGACATAATATTCATTTGAATCAATGGGATAGATTATGGGAGAGAAATTACAAACAAACGATGTCAGCTGCTTATAAAGAAAATCTTTACAAAATGTTCTACCAATGGCATTTGCCACCAGTGAGATTGTCCAGGATGTTCTTGAATAGGTCTCTGAATTGTTGGAGGTATGGACACAAACAAGGGACATTCTACCACATATGGTGAACCTGTCCTAAGATTAGGAAATTTGGGGATAAGATTCAAAAATGGTTGGATGAAATAACAGGGCAGAAGATAGAAAGAAAGCCGAAACTGTTTCTCCTGGCTATTCTGGAACTGAAAATGCAAAAAAGAATGCAATATATTATATTACACATACTAACAGCAAGTAGAATTGTGATAACACAAAATTGGAAACACCTCTCCAGAACAAATCATAATTAAAAAAATATATGAATGTGCAGAGATGGACAGATTATCTCTGGAAATGAAGGAGAGGGAGGACACCGAGTACTATTTAATATGGAATAAATGGTATTCCTGGCTGGAGAGTAAACATAAAATTTAAGGGATGTTTTTGTTATGAGATCGAATTGTAAATAGAAATCAAGATAATATAAATATTAAATAAGATAATAATTGAAATTTTGATATGTTTGTTTGCCAGTGATCCAATCCAAGGCCTCATTAGCTTTCCTATTCCAGGTAGTGGCCAAGGCCTCAGAAGGACTATGCAGCAGAGCCTGGGGTATAATCCTCGGTTTCCTTTGGAAGCCCATCAGTCACTAAGAGTGGACTGGTCAAAGAGAAAGGGCAGAAAGGGCAGCATAAAAGAATCTCGAAGTAATCAGGCCATGATCTGGCCAGGACAAAGATGACAAGGACAGCTCCTCCTCAGATCAGGTTGGAAGTGATCTGCTTTGAGTTAAGCCAAGAAGGATGGTGGCCATGATGAGATGCCTCTAAGGCCAGCCCCAGGGATGGTAAATGGACATCTCTCAAGACCATCAGTCTGGAGAACCCCACAGTCAACTGTGAAATGTCCTCCGGAGGCTCAGACACTGAGGTTGCTGTGCAGCAGGAAGGCTGGTACACTAGTAATGATCCCAACTGGTCCTATGGATGAATCTTCAAGAAAAGACCTGGCAATTTGGGGAGCAGCACCCCAAAAGTCCGAAACAGACACCCAGATGACAACTGCTATCCTTAGGCTACAGCAACAGAAATTTGCAAGTCTTGTCAAAAAAATTGGAGTTAATATCCTGAGATACTTCCTCAAATGACTGTATTTTTCTGACTATAAGACAAATCGGTGTTAAAGATGCCCCAAGATTTCGAAGAGGTAAGTAAGAAAAAAAAAGGTTTTTGCCCTCCCCAGTCCCCAGGAGCACTCTGCAGGCCTCCCAAACCCTCTGTGCACCCTGTTTTTGTGAAATATGGGCCCATTTTTAACAAAAATGGGATGGGCGAGGGGCTTCGGGATGGCAAAAATGACTGTATTGGGTGTATAAGAGGCACCAACATTACCACCCTCTTTTAGGGGGGGGGAAAGTGTGTCTTACATGCTGAAGTGCCACTATTCTGCCTTGTGCCACTATTCCCAAGTAGCACTCCTATTATCTGACTCAACTAGGGCAAAATCCAAAATCCATCTTGTGTGCAGGTGTCACATTCACGTAGGTCAACTAGACAGTTTCCCCATGACTCCATCTGCTCTGTGAATTACAAGAGACACAAATATGTTTTCCATTCTGCTAAATGAAGAGAAGCTGTTGCTAAGGGGAGAGGACAATGGCTCTTCCCTGCAATTATCACAAGAACAGTCATTCTTCAGGTATCCCCTGTGGATTTCTAGACACAAAGATCTTCCAGGATAAAACCTGCTTTAAAAAATATCTCTGAGTTCACCAAATGGGGGGCAGAAGGTATCACGTTAGCCTGCCTTGCAACGAGCTCACTCCTGGGTTTGAAGAGACTCCCATGCCTTTGTTTCCTCTATGATCACAGCCCAAACTCAGGTAAGAGGAAGCATGGTTGATATAAATTTGTCCTGGGCCCATCCAGGTGGCACAGATGGTGTCTGATCAGCTAAAGGTGCAATGAGATTTCAGGATCAACTTCAGATCAGTTTCTGCATAAACCTTGATTTCTGTCCTAGGAGGGAAGGCTATAAGAATGACCGGAGAGGAGGCATGCTGCTTCTGATGCTGATGCTCTTCTGGCTCCTGGCTCCAACTACAGAGAAGAAGCTAAAAACCATCTGTGAACTCAGGGATTATGTCCAATTAGAGAAAAGCTACTACAGGCCTGGTGATATCATTATTGGTGGGAATTTGCCCTTTGGAACTATTATGATATCTCCTCTCTTAGACTTTAATACTGTGAATCTTCCAGTACATTATGCGTAAGTTTCAGTTGGAGGAGAAACATACATAAAGATGGTCTCTTTGCTTTGAATTCTGGGACCCTTTTCAGAAATAATCCTTCTACTATCTGTCCTAATGGAGTGCACATTTTGTGCTTTTCTCAATAAACTACCAAACTGTTAAAATAGGGTGGAATTCTCAACCTCTTCACAAAAAGAAGATAAATAGTAAACATGAAGAAGGAAACTGTGCTGACTTAGTGAAGAACTCAAATTATAATATTAACCTAAATAGTAACTTGTGGTTAGAAAACTCAAATCAAAGTTTAATCCTAACCCTAACCTCAAACCCAATAAAATTTGGGGGTTGCTGCCCCAATGCTCCCCCAAACAGTGAAGCAACACACAAGCTTTCCTGTAATGATCCCCTATATTTTTCTCACTACAGGCTCGTACCTGGTAACTACCAGCAGATCCTTGCATTGATGTTTGCTGTCTCTGAAGTCAATAAAGATTTTCTTCTGCTCCCCAACTTCACCCTTGGCTTCCACATCCATGGCCATTTCCAAAGGGAGATGGATATTTCCTTAAACAGCCTCTCCATGCTCTCCTCACGAGGCCAAGTGGTTCCAGGCTACAAATGTCACTTGCAGGACACTCTGCTCTCCGTCATTGGGGGACTCAGCTCCAAATTCTCAAAGCTGATGAACTCCATCTTCAGCATCTTTAAGGTCCCACAGGTAAGATACAATATGGTTAGATACAATATGGAGTAGAATAGACAAAGATCACAAGCCACGCATAAGCCAAGATTAAATTAAAAGTAGTTTGGGGAACACACATCATGAGCCTGTGACACTTCATTTATTCTTCATAAAAGGGTAGCCATCAGTTTAGTGATGTTTATTCTCTGTATCAGGTTGTTGGTTTCTTCTCATGTCTTCTTGTCTTCTGACATATCAGAAACAGTCAAGATGTTGACTGACATACCAGAAACAGTCAAGAAGCTTGCCATTCAGAGTGAGTCAGCCTGACTGGTGGAGGAAAAGCCACTCAATGGTGACTCCCAATGTTGCCCTAAGACTTTACTTTGTCTTTAAAAGATGAATCTCATTTTTTCCAGCTCGGTGTTGGCTTTGAGTTCTCTCAGGGAGAGAGAAGAGTTTATCCTTCCTTCTTCCGAATTAATGCCAAGGAATCTCCTCAGTATGTGGGTCTAGTCCAGCTGCTCTTGTATTTCCAGTGGAACTGGGTAGGGCTTTTCGCCCCTCAAGATGACCGGGGAGAACATTTTATCTCAACTCTGATGCCAATGCTTAAGGAGAAGGAAATCTGCCTAGCCTTCACTCAAAGGTTGAAATCAGATGATATTCAGATTATACTGAAAAAATTAATTCTCAGTTTACAGACTTGGTCAAAAACTGAAGTGATTATTCTGTTTGGAGACTCCGATTGTAGTGTCAGTATACAGACACTTTTGTATGTCCATAAAAAAAGGAGGAAGGCAACATTTCAGAATGTTTGGATCTTAACTTCCCATTGGAAACTTAGTGTGAAGGAATCTGAAAACATATTGCTACTTCTAAAGTCTTTCCATGGAGTCTTGCATTTCAGGGACCACACCAGGGATGTCTCAGAATTCAGCCATTTCCTCCTGTCTTTAGACCCCTTGAACCCACAAGGGGATGTCTTTCTCCCTCCATGGTGGGAAAGAGTCTTTGGCTGCAAGATTCACCAACCAGGCAAGATCCCTCCAAAGAGGGGAAAACAATGCACAGGAAAGGAGAATCTGCAGAATCTGCCCAATTACACTTTTGAAACAAGCATGACAGGTGAAAGTTACAATATCTACCATGCTATTTATGCTCTGGCACATGCTTTACATGCAATGTATGGACCCAGAGCCCGACCGAGAGTGATGAACATTGGAAAGAGGATCTTCAATGTCCAGTCATGGCAGGTAATTTCTGTGGCTTCCTTAGAAAGGGAAACATATTAAAAGCAAATACTAGAAAGATATGAAGTAAGAATAATGTTTTATTGGAAGAGTTTAGAGTGGGGGGAGAGAAATAAACCAAATGAGCTGTCCATAAGATCCATAGAAGAAAGACCTTCATAAAGTCCAGAAAGGCTTCAGTGGTTGCCAGAGTTTCAGGAGGTAACCATGACAGGGAGTAGATGTCAGCTGAGACCAAAAGAACAAGATGGCTGTGTTTGAGAAAGAAGCTTCCAGAAGTCGGTAGAAGTCCTAGTTGGCATATTTGCAGAACACCCTCCGTTTCCCTCCACATGGAACCCAAATCCAACTTGTAAAAAGACACTCAATTCCTTTTAACCTTGGTTTATGTTTCTATAGTTTAACGTCCTTTGTGACCCCACCCAATTTATCCAGTTTTACATTTATTGCACTGCTCAGGTTGTTGTGTGAATGCAGCAAATTTTGGTTTACCTGAGCACATAAAGCAGGACTCAAAATACTATTAATGAGTTGTTTGTCTCAAACCCATCAGACTTTTCTGCATTAATTGGTAGACGTTGAAGTTTTCTGAACAGTGGAGGGAAAAATGAGGGCAAGCCCTTCCTTTTCCGTGACTCCATTTCATCAAACATGGTTCCTGCATTGTGCTCTGTCCAATTCTCAGACGGAGAAAATCAGAGGAATTGCACTCTGTTCTTATACCGCCCCTTTTATCTGCCTCGTGAGTTTAACGTTGTGATAACAACTGCAGTATATACCCCTCCTGATGCTAACACCACCACAGCCATGAGTCACCTGTTAACTACTATTAGCAAACAGCAACAGGTCTATCCGGATGGAGTGCTGGTGGTTGCAGGTGATTTCAATCAAGCCAACTTAAAGACTGTCCTCCCTAAGTTCTGTCTGTACATAGACTGTCCCACTAGAGGGCAAAATACCTTGGATCAGGTATATCGTAACATCATGCATGGATACAGGACTATGCCTTTACCCCACCTGGGACAATCAGATCATGCATCTCTGTTCTTTTTTTTTATTGAAAAAGTTTTTTTTATATAATCAAACATACAAACTTACAAACAAGTAAACATATAAACAATACATAGTCAATCAACAAAATATAGCATCTAGTACATCTTTTATATCCTCTTCTTACCCTCAGTTGTTTATCATGTCTTAATATCATTTCATTTATTATAACATTTTCCCTAAATTCCTTACTTCTCTATTAATACATCTACCTGTCTTTTATTTTGTTAAAAATCATAAAATAAATTTTCCCCCACAACCCTCCCTCCCAACCCCTCCCCCCTCCCCAACTTCCCAGAGCAAAAACAGGGCATAACATCTAACAAACCGAAGCTAACATATCCTACCTTACTATAAATTCCAGAAAAATCCCACACATTCTTTAACTCCCCTAATTAACATTCTTCAACATTTCATTTATAAGTTCTCTCATAGCATTAACTTCAAAGAAATTCTTTAAAAGATGTCTTTGAGACAGTATTATTAACCATTGAACTGAATAACCTCAAACATAATCATTTCGGTATATATAGCCTTTAAAACTTCTAATATCTCATCTTAAGCATATAAAATTTCTTAATACTAAGAACCCATCCATTTATTTTCAAGCTAGCCACTTTAGAACTGCAATAAGTTTTAAAAAGCTATCCAGTTTTAATTAAACCTTATCCCTCAATACATATAAACCTTTTAGAAATTCTGTTGTGTCACCTTAAACATTTAAAATTTCTTAATAAACCTTTAACTTCAGTAAAATATCAATCAAATATAATCCTAGAAAATCGATATAAATCCAAAGCTTTCAATAAAGTATCACTTGAGTTTTAGTTGGTCATTTTAATAACTCAATAACTCTTAAGAAACTATCCCTTTTTAGTTAAACATTTATATCAAAAATCCATAATCTACCAAGTATGACCTTCAAAGAGTTCATCACACGTTCTTCCTTTCTTTCTGTATTTCTTCCAATCCTTCTTTTTAGATGACACTTTCTTCTTAAGCATGGCTCGTCCCCCTGCTTTTATTTTCGAAAATTTTTGAAGCATTACTCGTCCTCCTGCTTTTATTTTCAAGAAATTTTGAGGTTGAAATTGCAACTGGTGTCTCTTGAGAGTCCATTCCCCTTTCAAAGTTATTCCCTTCGGTTTAAACCCCCCATCTCTACTTTTCCTGCTTGTAAAATCAGTCACTTCGTTCTCTAGGAATTGACTCTGTCCATAAAAACAAAAATTTTCATAGTATTTTGCAGTCTGCAATAATGAGTCTTTTTGATACGCTCCAACTAATTGTGTGGAAGCCTCCACCAAAACTTCTGTTTCCAAAATGCTAGATTCCATTTTGCCTCTTCTTTGTTCTCCAAAATCACATTAGGCTGTATGATTTCTTCCTCTTTCCCAGCCAGCATATCCTTAAAATATTCCAACTTCCACTCCCGGATAGTATTTTTAACTATGTCCACTATATCCAAAATAAAGAGATTAAAAGTTTCTTGTGAATCCTTTAAAGTCCCAATTTGTGTGTTTGCTGACTCACCCCCTCTTTCCTTAATGGCAGCCATATTTCAATTTTTATTTTATGTTTATTCAACTGTCAAATCAGAGTCCAATTATTTTCCACTATCTTGAGGAATATATGTTAGTTAAAATCCCCATCATAGTCTTTCCTGTCTTCTTCCACTTCCCCTTTAAATCTTCTTATTATTACATAGTCCAATACCTTAAAAATGTAGCAGGGGCTAATAAGCACTTTCACTGGTAAGTTTCGTTTTCCTTAGCTCCATCTTTCCCTTCCCTTTTCTTATGGTGTTAAAGCTTTTACTTGCATATTTGCAAATCCTGCTATCCTGATTTCTCTCTGCCAGCATCCAGAATCCAAATTTCATGCAATCTTTAAGAAAAATTATTTGGATCTTTATTCCTATGCTGCTGGTGTGGTCGCGACACCCTTTTCTGCCAAGCCAGGCAGGCACGTCCCTAATCCGGAGTGCTGAGGGGTTTCCAGGGAGCTCTCACCATTCAGCCCCCAGGCTTAAAAAAGAAGAAGGGGAGCTCTACCCAAACCCCTCTGCTCTTCTCTCCCCCCTTTTCCCAGGGGGAGAATATATCTCTGTTCTTGATAAATAGAAAAGTGTGTCTTTTATTAAGAGCAAGAAATGCTGCTTTCCATTCTGGTGATGCGCTACAGTATAGCGAGGCAAGACCTAAATTGAAAAAGGGCATCAAGGACACTAAAGCTACATACAGACAGAGGATTGAACATTTTTTTGAGAACTCAGACTCTGGTCATGTATGGCAAGGTCTGCGACAAATCACAGGACAAAGCAATAAAAATAGTTTGCCTGGGAGTAGTGACTCTTTGGCTGAGCAGCTAAATCAATTTGTCAGCCGCTTTGATGGTCGTGGACACAGGAACAACCATCATTCCAGCATTTACCACTGATAGTGCACCATTAACATCTACCATCAATAGACAACCACTTCTACTGCAGATCTCTGATGTGAGATGCACTTTCCAGAATGTTAATATCCAGAAGGCAGCTGGGCCTGATGGAATTCTGGGACAAGTTTTTTTTATTTTATTTTTTTTAATTTGATTTATATGCAGCCCTTCTCCGAAGACTCAGGGCGGTTTACAATGTGTTAAGCAATAGCCTTCATACTTTTGTATATTTATACAAAGTCAGCTTATTGCCCCCACAAACTGGGTCCTCAATATACCTAACTTAGAAAGGATGGAAAGCTGAGTCAACCTTGAACCTGGTGAGAATCGAACTGGTGTAATTGCTGACAGCTGGATGTTAATTACAGGAGGACTCAGGAGGAAGAGAGATGTATATCTACCACTATACATAAATGGTGAGGAGGTGGAGAGGGTGGGTTGTTTTAAATTTCTGGGCACTTATATCTCGGAGGACCTCTCATGGACTATGAATGCTAACATGCTTGTGAAAAAGGCACAAAAGAGGCTGTACTTTCTGAGAATGCTCAGGAAGATAAATCTATCTCAGCATCTACTTCTGTCCTACTATTGCAGCACCATTGAGAGTGTCTTGACATAAGGCATTCTTGCATGGTATAGGAGCAGCTCTGTAGTGGACAAAAAAGCTCTACAGAGAATCATTAAAACTGCCCAGAATATTATCGGACTCCAGCTACCAGCCCTGGACAACATCTTCAAATCTTGCTGTTTGAGGAAGTTGCATAACATTCTCAGAGACTCTTCCCATCCTGCTTACAATCTTTTTGGACTGTTGCCTTCTGGCAGAAGATACAGAACAATTAAAACTCAGACCACACGTTTTCTGAATAGTTTTTATCCCAGAGCTATATATATATATATTTAATTTGATTTATATGCCGCCCTTCTCCGGAGACTCAGGGCGGCTTACAATGCGTTAAGCAATAGCCTTCATACTTTGATATATTTTATACAAAGTCAGCTTATTGCCCCCACAAACTGGGTCCTCATTTTACCCAGCTTAGAAAGGATGGAAGACTGAATCAACCTTGAGTCTGCTGAGATTCAAACTTACAGTAATTGCAGGCAGCTGATTTTAATCACAATGCTTTAGTCTGCTGAGCCACCAGGCCCTATTGCACTCAACAATGAACTAAAGGGCCACCATCAGTGAACTGTGGGGGGGGGGATTGTGATGGGTGGGAATGTGTTTGGGGATTATATGTGTGGGACCTGGTCTTTGGGCGTCAAGTAAATTTTGTTGTATGTGTATACTGTGTATACACATACAATGACAATAAAATTTGTTTGTTTGTTTGTTTGTTTATTTTTTAATGGTTGCTAAAGTGAATTTATTGGTTACAGGACCCAAGGACAAAGTAAATATTTAAAACTATGTGTAATCAAGTATTACAGGAGGAAAAGCATATACGACCTCATAGATGACCCTCACTCTGTCAAGGACCTTGGAGTACTCATCCCAAATGATCGAAGTGCCAGAGCTCACTGCAACAACATTGGCAAAAAGGCATTAAGAGTTGTTAATCTAATCTTGCAAAGCTTCATTTCTGGTAATATTGTACTGCAAACTAGGACATACAAAACCTTTGCTAGACCAATTCTTAAATACAGCTCATCTGCCTGGATCCCGCACTGTATATCAGACCTTAATACAATTGAACAAGTCCAGAGATATTTCACAAGAAGAGTACCCCACTCCTCTGCTCACAACAGAATACCTTATGCTACCAGGCTCAAAATCTTGGGTTCGACAATGTAGAACAAGGCTGCCTTTGGTCTGACCTAAGTATAGTACACAAAATTATTTGCTACAATGTCCTACCTTTCAATGACTACTTCAGCTTCAACCACAATAATACATGAGCACATAATCGATACAAACTCAAGGGAAACCACTCCAAACTCGATTGCATATAATACGACTTCAGCAACAGAGTGGACAATACCTGGAATACATTCCCTGACTCTGTGGTTACTTCTCCAAACCCCCAAAAGTTTAACCTTAGACTGTCTACGGTTGACCTCACCCCATTCCTAAGAGGTCTGTAAAGGGCATCCATAAGAGCACCAGCATGCCTACCGTCACTGTCCTAATGTCCCTTTTTATTCGTATCCATTTCATGTATTCATAACCATGTTTATACTTACACATATTTGACATATAAATAAATAAATAAATAAATAAATAAAGAAAGAAAGAAAGAAAGAAAGAAAGAAAGAAAGAAAGAAAGAAAGAAAGAAAGAAAGAAAGAAAGAAAGAAAGAAAGAAAGAAAGAAAGATTGATTAATTTTGGAATGTGGCATCTTTCAATATTCTTGTTCTGATAAAGCTTGATTTGAAGAAATCATGATACAAAGGACCAAAGAAAAACCATTTATAGTTTCAGAGTTAAATATTTGGTGTTACTACAGATTTCTCAGTTCTCCACCAAGGGAACTCCTCTAGCATTTCAGAAATAAACTCATCTTCTCAAGTTGGTCACCATGTTCTGATAGAAGCCATAACCACAACTCGAACCAAATACTCCTATTTCTGAAGGTCTCCTTTCTTTCAGATTCTTCCCTATTTGTGGAATGTGCAGTTCAACAACAGTGCTGGAGAGGAAGTCTCCTTCACAGAAGACGGACTGAGATCTGCTCGTTATGATCTTCTCAACTGGGTTTTCTTCCCCAATCAATCTTTTCTCCCCATGAAGGTTGGGCAAGTAAATCCTGAGGCTCCTCCAGGCCAAGATTTCACCATTAAATCTGATGGAATCATTTGGGGTACAAAGGTGAGCTGTAAGGTGAAATTGTAAGTGCAGGGAAAGATTCATTCTCTTCCTGAGGTGCAGAAGATCTTCCTAATTTAAAAAATAATCAGTTGATTCAGAATTCATGGTAGTCATTTGGTGAAAAATCTGCCTTGCCTCTAGCACATTTGAGGTCTGATTTGTTTCATTCCACAAAGAGTTAGGCTTGGGATCAACATCTGCTTGAAACCTAGGATGCAATTACACAAGCAACAGTGATTTCCATGGACCACTGATGCTCAGTTGTATCTTCGTGGTTCTTACTTTTAGAAATGCTGTGGTTCAGGCACAAGCCTTTCTCTGCAGGCTGAGATCCCAGTTCCAATCTCCAGCATCTGTTGGTAGGTTGCGAGTGCCACTGGCCTGAATCCCCCAGCAGCTGGTCCTGGTTTGTGATAGACGGTGGCAATCTATTTATTTAGAAGAGAATCTGAAAATAGGAATAGGAATAAAGAAGGGAAATAGGAATGAGGAAAAGAATGAATGCAGCAAGTTCATTGCTTAAGTAGTTTCAAATACTTCTCTTTCAGACCATCCCCTTTGCCAGATGTGGAAGGAAGAGATGCCATGCAGGAGAGAGGAGAAGAGTTCCAGAGGGAAAGCAGGTTTGCTGCTACCAGTGTGAGGCTTGTCCAGAAGGGACCATTTCGAATCAGACAGGTAGAGCAGACTTCAAAAGTGGATCTTCCAGGATCAAAGAAGACATTCATTAAAGAGATTCATCTACCTGTGTCTCTTTGATAGAGCAGGAGCGATCAAATAAGTCTGAATGAACACATTTGAAGCACAAAGTGGAGAGGTTAAGGCAGGGATCATGTACAGATAAACAAAACAGCCACATTCCTGGATAACAGGTCTATTGATCTTCTGTGTGTTCCATTATAAAGTGGGGGAAAGAACAGGCAGCAAACTCAAACTGAAAGCCACATTACTCGTGGAATTGCATAGTGAATGAATAGCTGGAACTGAACTAATCCTCGTCACTGGCTAATCTATCCTTGAATCATTATAAGTGCAACATGATTTCCTTGAACAAATGAATTCTTAAACAAAGATTCTTGATTTCAGATGCAACTCATTGTGAACCCTGCCCAGAAGACCAATATCCCAACAAGGACAAGGACCAATGCATTGCCAAGAAAATCCACTTCCTTGCTTATCAAGACACCCTTGGATACACTTTAGTTTCTCTCACTCTTTTTCTCTCTGTGAGCACATGTGCAGTCCTGGTGATTTTCTATAAACATCATGACACACCAATTGTCAAGGCCAACAATCGAGACCTCACCTACACCCTGCTGGTCTCCCTCCTTCTCTGCTTCCTCTGCTCCTTTCTCTTCATTGGTCAACCTAGGAAGCTCACCTGTCTCTTCCAACAATCTGCCTTTGCCATTCTCTTTTCCCTGGCGGTTTCCTCTGTGTTGGCAAAAACTGTCATGGTGGTTCTGGCTTTCATGGCCACCAAGCCAGGAAACAAGGCAAGGAAACTCTTAGGAAAACCACTGACCAACTCCATTGTCATAGCCTGTCCCCTGGTCCAAGCCCTTCTTTGTGCCACCTGGTTGGTCACCTATCCCCCATTTCCCAACTTGGACTTTCATTCTGTGTTTGGAGAGGCTGTCTTGGAATGTAAGCAGGGTTTAGCTTTCATGTTTTACATTGTCCTTGCCTATCTAGGTTTTCTGGCCCTCATCAGTTTCATAGTGGCCTTTCTGGCTAGGAAATTGCCTGACAGCTTTAACGAAGCCAAGTTCATTACTTTTAGTATGCTGGTCTTTTGCAGTGTTTGGATCTCCTTCCTCCCCACCTACCTGAGCACCAAAGGGAAGTCCATGGTGGCCGTGGAGATCTTCTCCATCTTGGCCTCTGGAGCTGCTCTCTTGGCTTGTATCTTTTTCCCCAAATGCTACATTATTCTACTGAGGCCGGATCTGAATTGTAGAGAAAATATAGTAAGAAACAAGAATTTCTAACTAATTCAAAGATTGGCCTAATTTTTATTTGTCTTGGTGGCAGGTTTAGAATGTGATAAGAGTTCTAATAAATGATGACGTGAAGGAGGAATTTGTCCATAAAAGCATTCCTTATGAAGTTCTACAACTGCTTACAATATTCCAGTGGTCAATTTTTTGTTTTTTATATTTTCAAAGTTTTTTTCATGAAGAGGAATTGTTAAGACAGATAAAAGATAAAGGCCCAATGCATATTAAGAGGGTTTATAACATTTTGCTAGAAAGAGATTCTGAAAATGAACTGGTTAAAGACTGTATGATAAAATGGGCGCAAAACTTTGCAGAACCAGTTATGATGGAAACATGGGAAAAAATATGGGTTCAGAACGTTAAATTTACACAGTCACAGAACCTGAGGGAAAATTTTTATAAAATGTTTTAAAGTGGCATTTAGATCCTAAGAAATTGTCGTGCATGTATCCTAATGTTCAGCCAAAATGTTGGAGATGTGATTGCTTAGATGCTACATATTATCATATATGGTGGACTTGCAAGAAAGTGAAGGCCTTTTGGATTAAAATTTGGTGGGTTATGCAAAACGTTTTGAAGAAAAAACTCCAATTTTCTCCTCAATTATTTTTATTGGGTATAGTTAAGGATTTTTCAGTGACTGAAACAAAATTGATATTATATATGATTACAGCAGCTAGGTTACTGATTGGTCCATATTGGAAAAAAGATGTTTTGCCTACTATTGAAGAATGGACTTTGAAGATGGCCAGTTTTGCAGAAATGGCAAAGATATCAGCATATTTAAAAGACCTGACTCAAGAAACTTTTGCGTGTGAATGGAAGAAATGGATAGATTATGTGCAGAATAAATATCAAACAAGGAAGTATCAGATAGCTTTTAGTTGAACGTTATGTAGAAATTTATAGTATAGACAGAGGGCAGATTAGTTGGGGGGAATTGCATGATATGATATGATATGATATGATATGATATGATATGATATGATATGATATGATTTGGATTTCACCTTGGGAAGTCAAGGGGGGAGGGGAGGGTTAGGGAGGGTCAGGGAGGGGAAGTGGGGGAGGGGGAAATGGAAAAAATTGTATTTGTAAAACTTTTTGTAAAGACATCAATAAATGATGACATGAAGGAGGAATTTGTCCATAAAAGAACTCCTTATGAAGTTCTTCAACTGCTTACAATATTCCTGTGGTCAATTTTTTGTTTCTCATCTTTTCAAAGTGTCCTTGGTGAGGTCCAGTGTTCTGTATGGAAGGAAAACTTGTTCTTAAATATGTGTTTATTATTTCTGATATTTCTAAGTTTATATGGCAAGGGGAAATAATAAGAATTAGTTACAAGTGACTGCAAGATGCTAAGGAAATAGGAGGTTTGGGTTTTCCAGACCTGAAATTGTATTTTGAGGCATGTTGTCTGGCCTGGTTAAAAGAGTGAGTGAACTTCCATAATAAGAGACTATTTGAATTAGAGGGCCACGAATTAAGATTTGGATGGCACCGTTATTTATTCTATGAGAAAGTTAAAGTTAATGTTGATTTTAATAATCACTCTGCTAGACGTGCCATACTAAGAGTCTGGAATAAATATAAAAGAAGGTTCTATATGAAGTAGCCTCTTTGGATGTCTCCCCAAGAAGCTTTTTTAAGAAAAGAAATGGTGGCAAAGTCAGACTGTTGGATATGTGGTAAAATATTATCTTTCAACTCTGGTGAAGCTACATTATAGTTGAGGGAAGATCTTGAATTATGCTTACCATCGGTTTACGTATCAAGAACAGAAAGAATGGTTTAAATCAAATAAAAATTGTTGTGGGTTTGTTTTTGCTAAAAATGAACAAGAAATATTACTGTATGGGAGTGATGAGCAAATTATTGCTAAGTTTTATAAAATGTTATTGAAATTGAATTTGGAAAGTGAGCATGTTAAACATTGTATGATTCAATGGGTAAGGAATTTTGGAAATAATGTGATGCCTGAACAATGGGAAAATATGTGGATGAATGAACTATCATTAAAAAGATTTTTTTATAAGATGATGTATCGCTGGCATTTTACACCAGATAAATTATCCAGAATGTATAAAGATATTTCAAATGAATGTTGGAAGTATAAAAGAAAGAAGGAAATTTTTACCATTCATTTGGGTTTAATGGAAAAAGACTTGGAGAAAAATTTTGATCTTATATATATTGGTAGCAGAAAGATTATTATACACACAAAAGTGGAAGGACCCTTAGATTCCCACTATGGACGAATGGCTACAGAAGCTGATGGAGTTGGCAGAAGTGGCAAAATTGATCATTTTGGTTAAAGGAAGGAATATAAATACCTTTGTTTCCACATGGAGACCACTTCTGAACTTTGGGCTTGAGGTGGATAAAAAATGAAACTTTGATTTTGGGTTTTACTGATTAGATTGCTATGTTTTTATAGAAATGGCTAGCTTATATTATTATGGAAAAACAAAACGTTGTGGTTTGATATTATTGCTTTTTTCTTCTTTTCTTTTCCCCAATTTCTTCTCACTTTTCTCTCCGCATTCCTCCCCCGAAGCCCCCACACACCATGTCTTCCTATTTATTTCTGTATTTTATTTTATAACCTAATAAAAAACACTAAACTGCAAAAATAACTCTTAATAATTTCAGAGGATGCCATGGAGGATTTTCAATGCAATAACCCAAACCTTCAGTTGGACACGGATGCAAAGCAGAAACCAATGCAGCTTGTAAAACAGGGCTATGGCATGGGCCATTCTAGGGATGGGTAACATTGTCCATCCTGCTTCATTCAGCACCAGCTGCAGCTTCCAAATGCTCTTCAAAGGGAGCCCTATGTAGAGCCCATTGCGTGAATTCAAAGGGAAGATGACCAGAGCATGAGTGACTGAGAACATGGACTCATGATCCAGGAAAAGGTCCAAGTGGAACACTATAAGAAGTTATGCAACTAGAGAGAGTTGTGAGGGCAGGAGAGCGGGAACACCCCATCCCAAGAAGCAGCTGGGACTCCTCTCCCCACTCTGCCCCACCCAAACCCAGGGCTCCTCATGCCCTGCGTTCATGTATTTTTGGGTACCACATCCTGGCCACCCCCACTTCGCTTCCTGCCTTTCCTTGCAGCAGTGGCAGCAGCAACAACCAGGATCAGGAGGCAAGCAGGCCCGGGCATCCCCTCAGGGAAGTGAGGCTGGGCAGTAGAGTCCCAGTGCCTACTGCAAAGGGCCCTAGGAAGCCCGTTCTGCCATCCAGGGCCTGCCCACATGGCCTGAGAGGGACGGTGAGGCTCCTCCAGTGGATCAGGGCCTAGTGCCCACCATGTTCCCACCCCCAACACAAGGAACACTGAGCTGGCCATGTCCACACTGGCCATGCCCACCCCGGCTGCCCGAGGGCAACAACTAACCTGATCTGACCCTCAATGAAATGAAGCTTGACACCCCTGCTCTAGCTCATGTTCAGTCAGCTTCATCACTCATGTTCCTTCAGCAGAGCTCTGAATGGCTCTTGATTTTTTTCAGCTCCCTCAATTGAATCATGGAACAATGGACCAAGAGAGGTTACATGCGAGTGATTCTATCCAAGGCCTCAGTAGCTTTCCTATTCCAGGTAGATCTGGCCTCCCTGCAAAGTGGAGCAGCAGAAAAGAATCTCAAAGTCATCAGGCCATGATCTGGCCAGGACAAAGGGGACAAGGATAGCTCCTTCTCAGATCACGTTGGAAGTGGTCTGTTTTGAGTTGAGCCAAGAAGGATGGTGGCCATGTTGAAATGCCTCTAAGGCCTACCCTGGGGATGGAAAATTGACCTCTCTCAAGACCATAAGTCTGGGGAACCCCAGAGTCAACTGTGAAATGACCTCCAGAGGCTCAGACACAGAGATTGCTGGGCAGCAGGAAGGCTGGTACAGTAGTAATGATCCCATTTGGTCCTGTGAATGAATCTTCTAGAAAAGGATTTCAGACCTGGCAATTTGGGGAGCAGCACCCCAAAAGACCATAAGAGGCACTTTGATGACAATTCCTACCCTGAGGCTACACCAACAGAAATTTTCAAGTCTTGCCAAAAAAATGGCAGTTAATATGATGAGATACTTCCTCAAATTACATTTCTGCCTTGTGCCACTGTTCCCAAGTAGCCCTCCTATGATCTGACCAACTAGGACACAAGCCAAAGGGTCATTTTCATATGGGTCAAATACAAAGATTCCCCATGACTCCATCTGCTCTGGGAATTACAAGAAGAGACACAAACATGTTTTCCATTCTGCTGCATGAAGAGAAGCTGTTGCTAAGGGGAGGGGACAATGGCTCTTCCCTGCAATTATCAGAAGAACAGTCATTCTTCATGTGTCCCCTGTGGATTTCCAGACACAAAGATCTTCTAGGATAAAATCTGCTTTTAAAAAAATATCTCTGAATTCACCAGCTGTGGGACAGAACATGTCACCTTAGCCTGCCTTGCAAAGAACTCACTCCTGGATTGGAAGAGACTCCCATGCCTTTGTTTCCTCTATGGTCACGGCCGAAACACAGGTAAGAGGAAGCATTATTGCTATAAATTCATCCTGGTGCCATCCAGGAGGCACAGGTGGTGTCTGATCTGCTAAAGTTCCAGAGAGATTTCAGGAGCAACCTTCAATTCAGTTTCTGCATAAACCTTGATTTCTGTTCTAGGAGGGAAGGTGAGAAGACTGAGGGGGCAGGAGTCATGCTACTTCTGATGCTGATGCTCTTCTGGCTCCTGGCTCCAACTACAGCGAAGAGGCTGCAAACCATATGTGAGCTCAGAGATTATATCGACTCAGAGGAAAACTATTATAGGCCCAGTGATCTCATTATTGGTGGGAATTTGCCCTTCGGAACCATTTTTCTATTTCCTGTCCAAGAGTTTAATAAAGTGAATCATGATCTACTGAATATGTAAGTCTCAACTGGAGGGGAAACTTGTGGATAATTATTTTCTTTGCTTTAAATTTGGGGACTGTTTTTAGAAATACTCCTTCTAGTGCTTTGAACTGTCCTGGTGAAGTAAACATGTTTCGCTTTTCTCAATAAAATATCAAGCTCTTCAAATAAGCTGGAATTCTCAATCTCTTCATCAGGAAGATGATAAAACAACAAAAATGAAGAGGAAAGTTGTGCTGGCCTAGTAAAGAACTCTAATTCTAATATTAATCTGTAAAGTAACTTGTGATCGAAAACTCAAAAAGAAGCTCAGTCCTCTTCCAGTGTTCAGGAGTTACAAAAATGCCTCTCAGTGTTGGAATCAGCACTGCTGATGAATATGGGCCTTCAGTATATATATGAGGTGACTCCAGTGTTGGGATTCAAGTAATTTAACAACTGGTTCTCTGCCCTAATAATTTCTTCCAACAACCAGTTTGCCAAACTGCTCAGAAAGTTAACAACCGGTTCTCCCAAACTGGTGCAAACTGGCTAAATCCCAACACTGGGTGACTCCACTGTAGTCCTGTGCTCAGCAATCTTTACCACACCTGAAGAAGCTGCTCCAAGAGACCTTAAATAATTATGGTGAAAGGGGAGCAGTTGGAAAGGATTTCAGCCACTGGAGCAAAGTCAATATGGCAGGGATGATAGAGAGGATAAAACAGTCCATGATATCTATCGAATGGCTTGTCTCCTTTCTCAAAAAGTCATCCAAGTTTAGCCAGGGGTAATCCTTTGAAAAAAACTGAAACCCAAAGATATTTGGGAGTTTCTGCCCTCAAAAGTTCCCCCCAAAAGTGAAGAAAATTCTAGAGCCATACAGAAGCTTTCCTGTAATGTTCTCCACTGTTTTTCTCACTACAGATTAGAACCTGGTAACTACCAGCAGTTCCTTGCATTGATTTTTGCTGTCTCTGAGATCAATAAAGATTTTCTTCTGCTCCCCAATATCACTCTTGGCTTCCACATCTATGGCCATTTCCAGAGGGAGATATTTATTTCCTTAAACAGCCTCTCCATGCTCTCCTCACGAGGCCAAGTGGTTCCAGGGTACAAATGTAACCATCCGGACACTTTGCTGTCCGTCATTGGTGGTCTCAGTGCCAAGTCCTCAAGGCTGATGGCCTCCATCTTCAGCATTCTTAAAGTCCCACAGGTAAGTGAGCTCCATTACATACAGTATGGAATAGATAAAGATCAAAATACACACAGAGAGGCCAAAGATGAAACTAAAAGTGGGGGGGGGGCATATAATGAGTTTGTGACTTAGATTATTCTTTATTAAAGTGTAGCCATCATTTTAATGCCATCTATGTATTAAGTTGTTGGTTTCTTCTCTTGTCTTCTGACAACCAATAAAAATGGCTAAGAAGACAAGAAGATGAAGTTTGCCAGTCAAAGTTAGTCAGCCTGACTGGAGGGCTATCAAGCACACAATGGTCACTACTAAAGTCACCAGAAAACTTTTACTTTGTCTTTGAAAAAAGAATCTCTTTTTCTCCAGCTCGGTGTTGGCTTTGAGTTCTCTCAGGAAGAGACAAGAGTTTATCCTTCCTTCTTCCAGATTAATCCTAAAGAATCTCCTCAGTATGTGGGTTTAGTCCAGCTGCTCCTGTATTTCCAGTGGAACTGGGTTGGTCTTCTGGCCCCTCAAGATGACAGGGGAGAACGTTTTGTCTCAACTCTGACGCCAATGCTCCAGGAGAAGGAGATCTGCCTGGCCTTCACTGTAATGCTGGAATTGGATAATGTTGATCTCACTTCGAAAAACTTTGTTCTCTATTTTCGCACCTGGTCTAAAGCAGAAGTGTTTATTCTGTATGCAGACTTAGCTGTTACCATGACTGTGATAGGGACGGTAGAGTTATTTGAAATTTTCTTGAAAGTATCATTTAGGAAAGTTTGGATCTTCACTTCCAATTGGAAGCTTGGTGTGGAAGAATCTAAAGAAACATTGCGATGTATAAAGCGTTTGCATGGGGTCTTGCATTTTAGGGACCACTCCAGGGATGTCTCTGGATTCAGCCACTTCCTCCTGTCTTTAGACCCCTTGAACCCCCAAGGAGATGTCTTTCTCCTTCTATGGTGGCAATTTGTCTTTGGCTGCAAGTTCCATAAAGCAGGAGAGATCCCTCCAAAGGGAGAAAAACAATGTACAGGAAAGGAGAATCTGCAGAATGTGCCCAATTACACCATTGAAAAAAGAATGACAGGTGAAAGTTATAATATCTACAATGCCGTTTATGCTCTGGCACACGCCTTACATGCAATGTATGGATCCAGAGTTCGACCAACCATGATGTGGCTTGGAAAGAGGATCTCAAATGTCCAGTCATGGCAGGTAATTTCTATGGTTTTTTACTCAGTCCACAGACACTTAGATCGGAAGCTCCCCATATGAATTTCTTCAGTTCCTGATTAAATGCCTGCGTCCTCCCATACCAATTCATCTGAGACCTGGCCCTTTTTTTAGTTTACCATTTGTTGGGCTTCTCAGTTTGCTGTGTGAAAACAGCTCCTGATTAACTAACCAAGGAGAGAAGCATCCTACATCTAAGGAGAAACTTCTTAAGGATTGGTGTCCCTTTCGAAGTCGTGCGTGCCCCATTGCTGGAGTCATTGAAGAAGAGACAGCATAGCCACCTATCTAAAACTGTAGAGGGTCTGTTGCTTGAGCAGGGGGTTGGACTAGAAGACCTCCAATGCCCCTTCCAACACTGTGATTCTGTTTCTATGACAACCACAGCAAAGAGCAAGATTCAAAGTGGTCCTAATGGACTCCTAGTCTGAAATTCATCAGAATTTTCTGCATCAAAGGCTGAAATGTTGGACCTCTGTGTATAGTGAAGAGACCAACCAGGTCAGATGTTCCCTTCCACATGGACCAGTAGATCAAATCTAGTTCCTGCATTCTGCTGCCTTTGACAATGAGCCAGAAAATCAGTGGAATTTCCATGCTTCTGATAGAAATAATTTATTCATTTCAAACATTCATTTTTCAGTTAAGAAGGCCGCGGGCCAAAGGAACTATTGGATATTGCATATAGCCAAGTATCACAAGAGGAAAAAACTAAGATTAAAGTTAGATTGTGGAACTAAAATTCTTCTGGTTTGGTGAAATACTAGTTGGATACTGTGCTCTGTGACAAAGGGAAAACCAAGGTTTAGAGTTTAACACCCCAGACTCCTCGGATCACTACCAAGAGAAGGACCTAACTTCTCAAATATAAACCCACCTTCTCAAAATGGCAATCATGTTGTGATAGAAACCACAATGTCTCATTTGTAGCTCTTATTTCTGAAGGTCTTTTTTATTTCAGATTCTTCCCTATTTGAGGAATGTGCAGTTCAACAACAGTGCTGGAGATGAGGTCTCCTTCTCAGAAGATGGACTGGGATCTGCTCATTTTGATCTTCTCAATTGGCTTTTCCTCCCCAATCTGTCTTTTGTCCCCATGAAAGTTGGGCAAGTAAATCCTGAAGCTCCCCCAGGCCAAGAATTCACCATAAACTCTGATGGAATCGTCTGGGCCACAAAGGTGAGCTGCAAGGAAAGGTTGCAAGTTCAGGGAAAGATTCATTCTCTTCCTGAGATGCAGGACATCTTTCTAACTGGAAAAATAATCAATTGAGTTAGAAATCATGGCAGTCATTTGGTGGAAAATCTGCTTTGCATGTAACACCTTTGAAGTCTGATTTGTGACATTGCACAAGGGGTTAGGCTTGGGAACAACGTCTGCTTGAAATACAGGATGCATTTGTCACTCAGTTGTATCCTCATGGTTCTTTCTTTTAGAAATTCTTTGGTGCAGTCAGAAGCCTTCCTCTGCAAGATGAAACCCCAGTTCTAATCTCCCCCATCCATGGGTGTGTCAGTGGTGCCAGTGGCTTGAATCCCTCAGGAGCTGTTCCATATTTCTTATATACAGTGGCAGTGTATCTCTTTAGAAGAGCATCTGAACATAGAAATAGGAATGGGTAAAAGAATGAAGGCAGCAAGTTGATTGCTTAAGTAATTTCAAATACTGATCTTTCAGACCATCCCCATTGCCAGGTGTGGAAGGAAGAGGTGCCATGCAGGAGAGATGAGAAAAGTTCCAGAGGGCAAGCAAGTTTGCTGCTACCAATGTGACCCATGTCCAGAAGGGACCATTTCTAATCAGACAGGTAGACCATACTTCAAATTTAAATCTTCAGATATCAAGGAAGACATTCATTAAATCAATATATTTTTATTATTGTATCGTATTTCATACAATTCACATGCATCTACACTTTTCAGTGGAACATTTCTATTGAACTAAACTTCCCTGGCCACAGAGGCCACCTTTCCCGATCCTCAGCAAGAATATTTTGGGAGGACAATTTATCAATCCCCAACTTCCATTTCTGCTTCTACTTATACATCCAATTGGGAAACCAACTTCCAGTCTTTTCCTGAGGAAGTGGGGCATGTGGTCCAAGCTTTTATTTGGCCATTTAGAGAGTGCTTCTTCCATCATCTCCCCCAAACTCTGAGGAAATAGACCTGCCAGAGACATCTATTTATGTCTCTTGGATAGAGCTGTAGGAAGGGATGGACAGAGTTTTTAAAAGTTTTTTATTTTTATACAACTCATTTCATGAATGGTTTGATTCCTGGGTTTCATATATTTCAATATAAATAATCATAACAATATTATTCTTAATAATTACAGTCCATTTTCATTTTTAATTTTACTAACATAGTTTCTACTGTCATCTTTCAACTCTAAACCTTCTCATAATTCTATCATCTTAATATCTGTTTTTACTATTTCCCCCCTCATATTTCTACTTCTATTTTAGCTCTCTTTTTTCCCCTTTCTCCTTTCATTCCAATAATCAAAGATCTTTCCTTTTTTCATTATTCAATATTCCAATATATCAATCATGATCTTTCTCTAGCTTTTTGTTAATAATCACATTTTTAATATATATAATATTATCTCCAATCCTTCATTTCTTATATTCATTACGTTACTACATTATATAGAGATAATTTTTATCTCTTACACCACATATAGACAATTATCCAAGTTATATGATTTTAGTATTCATACACATTATTAAAGTATTTTCATAAAATATTTTGCTTCACACTCCTTTTCTTTTCATTCTACTTTATCCCACATCTTTCACCCTCATCCAAATTTTTAATCTTCTTTTTTTTTTTTTGGTTGCCTCACACACTTCTTTTAGATCATTTATTTCATCTACTTTTAGGTCTGTGTTTTGACTCTGACTTCTAGCTTTCTCTCCCCACATCCTTTTCCCCTGTTTTTTTGTTCTATGACTTCTTACTCTTACTCCTTTTTCTTCTCCCCCGCTATCTTCCTGTTTCTCCCATTTCCTTTTCACATCTTCTAAAATGTTTTCCTTCTGCTCTAATCCCTTTTTCACCATCAATTTTACTAATATCTTCTTGGTATTATCTTCTTCTTTCTGATTTCCCAATTCTGCAGTCTCCTCCTCTCTTTCAGATATTTCCGTCCTCTCTCATTGTCCTGGTCTTTACTTGTTATTCCTTGCATTATATTTTCCAGTTTTTGCTTATGTTCTCCTTACGTTGTTCTTTTATAGAATCCTTAATGTCTTGGTATGTCAGCTCCATATCATTATCTCCACTTATTTCCATTTTACAGTCAGTTCAATTTTAAAAAACATCCAGGGCATTAGCCATATCATTTCCAATCATTTTTATTTCTTCAACCATTTTGTATTTTGAAGTTTAAAGTCCATTTAAAGTAAATCCTTATAATCCAACAAAAATAAAAATTCCCATAGGTGCAGAGTTTTCCTCTTAACAGCAGTTGGCACTCATGATTCATCTTGCTTTGCCTCCCTGCGTAGTGCTGATAATCCAATTTTAATTATTTTAGATAGGTGGGCAAACAAATAGTAACAAAATTTGATGGTCATAAAATATAAACAATTTCCAGATCAAATCCCAGTATATATATATATATATTTAAAAAATACCCTTTCAATGTCACGTCTTCACTTTGAGAGTTCAATTTTTAACTTAATTTTCTTTAAAATTTTTCTCTTCTTAAATCTTACAGCATATATATATGCTGAAGGGCGAGAGGACCAACTCTTGCGGCACACCACAAGCAAGGTGCCTTGAGGTTGACCTCTGAGCCCCTGCCAACACAAACTGTGAGCAGTCGGAGAGGAAGGAGGAGAACCACCGCAGTACGGTACCCCCTATTCCTAACCCCCTCAACCGCTGCAGCATGATACCATGGTCGATGGTATTAAAAGCCGCTGAGAGGTCTAATAGGACCAGGACAGAGGAGCAATCCCTGCCCTGAACCCTCCAGAGATCATCAACCAATGCGAACAATGCCATTTCCATGCTGTATCCCGGCCACAAAGCGAAGGTTGGAGACCAGACGATAATTGGCTAATACAGCCGGGTCCAGGGAAGGCTTCTTGAGGAAGGGCCTCACCACCGCCTCTTTCAAGGCAGCAGGAAAGGCACTCTCACTCCAAGAAGCATTAATAATCCCCTGGAGCCAGCCTCGTGCAACCTCCCGGGAGGCCAGTACCAATCAGGACGGACAGGGGTCCAATAAACATGTGGCAGCACTAAACCTACCCAGAATCCTGTCCACATCCTCGGGAGCCACAGGGTCAAACTCTTCCCAGATAATACTCTCAAGACCTACCCCCGTCTCCTCCCCTGGACTTACCCAATCGGAGTCCAAGCCTTCCTGAATCTGAGTGACTTTATCATGCAGGAATTGCACAAAATCCTCAGCCCGACCCTGCAAGGGATCTTCCCAGGCTCCCTCCCCCCAAAGAAGGGAGTGGGTCACCCTAAACAGAGCAGCTGGGTGGTTCTCTGCAGATGTGATAAGAGCAGAAAAATAATTAGATTTTGCCACTTTTACCGCCACTAGGTAGGTCTTGATATAAGACCTCACCAGTGTTCAGTCAGATTCAGATTGGCTAGTACTCCAATCGCTCTCCAGCCATCTTTTCCAATGCTTCATCTCTCTCAGCTCCTTGGAGGACCAGGGAGCCAATTGAGATCGGCATCGGGTCAGAGGCCGCAAAGGCACAACGCGGTCCAAAGCTCTGGCGGATGCCCTAGCCCAGGTGGCCACCAGGTCTTCAATCGAGTCATGTGCCAGGGTCTCAGGGAATGGCCCAAGATCCATCAGGAACCTTTCTGGGTCCATCAGGCACCTGGGACAGAACCACCTGGTCAGTTCCATCTCCCTGCGGCAGGGGGAAGCGGCTCAAAAGGAGTGAAGTGAAGGAGAGAATGATCTGTCCATGACAAGGGCTTGATGTCTAAATCCTCTATTCCTAGATCATTCAACCATTGACCAGAGACAAAAATCAAGTCCAAAGTGTCTCCCCCTATGT
This sequence comes from Coluber constrictor foxii, assembly GCA_038048745.1. NCBI lineage: Eukaryota > Metazoa > Chordata > Lepidosauria > Squamata > Colubridae > Coluber > Coluber constrictor. The sequence continues at coordinate 7,363,392 of CM075958.1, read as the reverse complement.
GAGTGGGGCCTTGAACTAACTGGGTCAGATCCATGGCTGTCATGGAAGCCATGAACTCCCGCACTGCCTCTGACGCTTCACTGGCAGATGGCAGGTTAAAATCCCCCATGACAATAAGTCTGGGGATATCCACCACCACCCCGGCAATAATGTTGAGCAGCTCAGGAAGGGCTGCTGCTATGTGGCAGGGAGCCAGGTATGCAGTAAGCAGGCCCATCTGTACCCCACAACCCCACTTCACAAGAAGGGACTCACATCTGGCTGTCTGAGGAATAGTTGTCTCCCTCAGACAAAGACTTTCCCTAATAATCACCACCACTCCCCACCCGCCCCTCCCCTGTCCCCTCAGCTGATGGAATGCACAGAAACCTGGTGGGCACATTTCAATCAGGGGAAACCCCCCCTCCTGGCCCAAACAGGTCTTCATAATCCCTGCCAGGTCCATCCCCCCTCCAAAATAAGATCGTAAATGAGGGGGGCTTTATTTACCACCAACCTGGCATTGCACAACATCAGCTGAGGACCCAGGGCCTGAGACTCTGTGCAACCTGGGAAACGAACAGCGCATTGGGGGCCGGAGTATGCAATCGCTTGTAAGCATCAAGAGCGTACTCCTGAAACATGATATGCCCCCCTGCACCCATCATATCTGCCTCTCCCCCTCACTATCTCAATTGAGCTGCCCATCATTTCACCCCCAGCACTCCGGTCAAGCTTCCATCCCCATCCCCGTCCCCTCCACCACACCCATCAGACCCACACCCTGTTCAGTAGCCATAAGAACCCCTCGCAGGTCCATCTCTACAGCCCCTCCCCCCTCCTGGATCCCCTTAAAAACTTCCCTGATACCATTATTAAAAAACTCCTCAGCCCCCTTTTTTTTGCATGCCACTTCTCTGGGTCCCAAAACTCGTCATTGAGGTAGGCCCTCGATAATGCGGAGGGCCATGCCTGAGAGAGGGGGAAATCTCGCAGCTCAAGAAGACTAGTCATTGTGTTCATCTGAAGTGTCGGAGATGGAGGTGAGAAGCATGACCCAGGGTCCATTCAATGGTCTAGAAAGCCAAGGTAGAACATACAGCCATTTCCAGTACAACGTATCACTTTTGATACGGGAGGGAAAATGTGTATGGTAGTTGCTCAAGAAATCATTAGACAAAGACTTTTGATTTCAGATGCAGCTAGCTGTGACCCCTGCCCAGAAGACCAATTTCCCAACAAGGACAAGGACCACTGCATTGCCAAGAAAATCCACTTCCTTGCTTATCAAGACACCCTTGGATACATTTTAGTTTTTCTCACTCTTTTCTTCTCAGTGATCACTTCTGCAGTCCTGCTTATTTTCTATCAACATCATGACACACCAATCGTCAAGGCCAACAACCGAGATCTCACTTACATCCTGCTGGTTTCCCTCCTGCTCTGCTTCCTCTGCTCCTTCCTCTTCATTGGTCAGCCAGGGAAGATCACCTGCCTCTTCCAACAATCTGCCTTTGCCATTCTCTTTTCCCTGGCAGTTTCCTCTGTGTTGGCAAAAACTGTCATGGTGGTTCTGGCCTTCATGGCCACCAAACCAGGGAACAAGGCAAGGAAACTCTTAGGAAAACCACTGACCAACTCCATTGTCATAGCCTGTCCCCTGATCCAAGCAGTCCTTTGTGCCACCTGGCTGGGAACCACTCCCCCATTTTTTAACTTGGACTTCTACTCCTTGTTTGGCGAGACCATCTTGGAATGTAAGCAAGGCTCAGCTGTAATGTTTTATGGTGTCCTCTCTTACCTGGGACTTTTGGCCCTGTCAGTTTCACAGTGGCATTTCTAGCTAGGAAATTACCTGATAGTTTTAATGAAGCCAAGTTCATTATTTTTAGCATGCTGGTCTTTTGCAGTGTTTGGATCTCCTTCCTCCCCACCTACCTGAGCACCAAAGGGAAGTCCATGGTGGCTGTGGAGATCTTCTCCATCTTGGCCTCTGGAGCTGCTCTCTTCGCTTGTATCTTTTTCCCTAAATGCTACATTATTCTACTGAGGCCCGATCTGAATTGTAGAGAAAATATAGTAAGAAACAAAAATTCCTAATTAATGCAAGAATTAGCCTCATTTACATTTGTCTTTCTGGTATGTTTAGAATGTGATAAGATTTCTAATAAATGATGACGTGAAGGAGGAATTTGTCTATAAAAGCATTCCTTATGAAGTTCTGCAACTGGTTACAATATTCCTGTGGTCAGTTTTTTATTTTTCATGTTTTCAAAGTATCCTTAGTGAGGTCCAGTGCCCTGTCTGGAAATAAACTTGTTTTCAAAGATGTGTTTATTATTTTGGATATTTCTAACTTCATATGGCAAAGGAAAAAAATCCAAGAATTAGATACAAACTACTGCAAGATACTAAGGAAATAGGAGGTTTGGGTTTTCCAGACCTGAAATTGTATTTTGAGTCATGTTGTCTGGCCTGGTAAAAAGAGTGGGTGAACCTCCAGAATAAGAGGCTGTTTGAATTCGAGGGCCACAAATTAAGGTTTGGTTATTTATGGTATGATAAAGTTAAACTTAATGTTGATTTTAATAATCACTTTGCTAGACGTGCCATACTAAGAGTTTGAAATACATATAAAACCAGCTTCTCTACAAAGTTGCCTCTTTGGGTGTCCCCCAAAGAAGCTTTTTTAAGAAAAGAAATGGGGGCGCAGGCAGACTGCTGGACGGATGATAAAATGTTATCTTTCAACTCTGATGAACCTACATTAAAGTTGAGGGAAGCCCTTGAATTAGAAGTTTATGTTTGCCATTGGTTTACATATCAAGAATTGAAAGAAAAGTTTAAATCAAATAAAAAGAGTTGTGGGTTTGATTTTGCTAAGAATGAATTGGAAATCGTACTGTGTAGAAGGGATGAGCATATTATTGCTAAGATTTATAAAATGTTATTGAAATTGAATTTGGAAAGTGAACATGTAAAACATTGTATGATTCACTGGGTAAGGAATTTTGGATATAAAGTGATGCTTGAACAATGAAAAATACGTGGATAATAGGTTTAAAATTTACACTAAGTGATAATTTAAAAGAAAAATTTTATAAGATGATGTATTGCTGGCATTTAGCACTGGATAAGTTATCCAGAATGTATAAAGATATTTCAAATGAATGTTGGAACTATAAAAGAAAGAAGGAACTTTTTACCATTTATGGTGGACATGTGATAAAGCAAAGAAAATTTGGAGTAAGATTCATATTATAATACAGAATATTCTTCAAACAAAAATAAAAATGAAACCAGAAACTTTTCCTTTGGGTTTAATGGACAAAGACTTGGAGAAAAATTTTGATCTTATATATATATATATATATATATATATATATATATATATATGTATGTATGTATGTATGTATGTATGTATGTATGTATATATATATATATATATGTATATATGTATATATGTATATATGTATATATGTATATATGTATATATGTATGTGTATATATATATATATGTGTATATATATATATATGTGTATATATATATATATATATATATATATATATATATATATATATATATATATATATATATATATATATATATATACATATATATATTATATGCACAAAAGTGGAAGGAGACTTAGAGTCCCATTATGGACAAATGGCTACAGAAGCTGATGGAGTTGGCAGAAGTGGCAAAATTGATCATTTTGGTTAAAGGAAAGAATATAAGTACCTTCGTTTCCACATCGCTTCCGAACTTTATGCTTGAAGTGGAAAAAATTGAAACTTTGATTTTGGGTTTTACCTTTTAGATCGATATGTTTTTATAGAGATGTCTAGTTTATATGATTATGGAAAAACAAAAATTGTGGTTTGATATTAATGCTTTTTTTTTTACTGCAACAGAGGGACTCAGAAATCCATGTTTCTCCTTTTCTTTTCCCCAATTTCTCCTCACTTTCTCCCCATGTCCCCCTCATGCACTGTGTCTTCCTATTTACTTTTGCATTTTGTATTTCATTTTATAATCTAATAAAAAAAATGTTAAACTTCAAAAAGATATGTTTATTATTTCAAGGAGGAAATGTTCTTATTTTGTTTCTTATTTTATTTAGTTTATTTTTAAGGAAGTGTTTTAAAGGATTGGGTTCAATATCAGTGTTTCTAAACATATATGGCTGTTTCCTTAAAAGTTTGAGGCTTTATAGAACTTCCCTACCACTACTCAATTCGTTTTGAAGTATCAGAGTTTAAATCTTCCTCACATCCAGATCTGCAATACTGCCTCATCAATGTTGGACAGAATTTCCCTGACAGGAATGAGCAAAGAATATCATAATTGTATGGAGTATGTTAGTCATCTCTTGTGACATTTCATCTCATGGACTTCCATGGTAAACTATGCTATTCTATGAGATCTGTATGCACAGAAGGTCTCCACAGGAATCATTCTAGAAGAGTGGCAACATAATTGATAGTTTGTTAATTATGAATAGGTATCATTACACCATCTATTTCTTATACATAAATCATATTCTCCTTCTTTCTCAAATGTATAATATGAGTGCAATCTTTGGTCTTCAAGGGTTCCTCCCACTATTCTCTGGAGAAAATTTATCCTGGGCACAATCTTAACAAGCAATACTGCTGTGAGAATTGATTATTGGTTTTGGTCCTACAAATGAAGCCTGAAGGTTGAAGCAGTTGTAATCACTACATAAATATGACAGATAGTGCTTGTTTAACAACAATGATGCAATAGTAACCTTGCAACACATCATATTGATGGAAATGGGACAATTGGCTGCAGTCGCCTTGCCCTGGCCACTTCATCCCAGCCTCCCCATTTCAGCTAACCCACCACGGCCACCCCTCCCCATCAGTCCCTCCCTGGTATCCCCTCCTATCAGCCCCCCAGCTGATTCTCCCCAGCCACCCCTCCCCCACTGCTTCACCCTGGGTGATTCATTGTGGTAAAAATTGCCCTGGCAGATTTGCAATGCGGGACAATTAGCCCTGCATGTCTCAACTCTTCCCAGACCAAAACCATTCCCAGAAGGTCCTTCCCACTGCACCAACCTCCTCCTCCTCCTCTACTGACTCCTGGAATTGGGGCCCATTCCCCATTTTTTAATCTCCTCTCACATGAGTGTCACTCTCAGCAAAGAGGGATTGGGGCCATGTGAGTTGCAGACAGTAAGAGGCTCTATGTCATATCTGCCATAGAGAATGAGAGGGGGGAAATAGGAAAGGGGGGAATGACAGGAAACATAATAGGCAACCAGAGACAATGGCTGAAGGATCCAAGGACAGAGGCATGGAAACAGAATGCAAAGGGCCACCAAACAGGCCTCAAATTTTAGAAACCAAGATGACTAATTTTAACCTCATTGGACACTAACAAGATGACATATGGGGGAGGGCCTGGGAGTAGGTTAAATCACATGGTTTATACAGGAATCTTCAGATCTGGCTTTGCTTATGCTGTAACCACTTGACTTTTAGTAAAAGTATACCCAACTCTACAAATAGAGTCAAGGATTTTTCTTTCCTAAATGTCTAAGCTGGGACAGGCCTGACATTCTGTCCACCAACAAGGCCAGCAAAGGCATGATGGAACCGGTGGTCCCAACTGGAGAGCCATAGATGATGCTTCCTAAATTAGAGGCTCTGTCACTCCAGGAGAGATTGATTTTTTTCCCTCCCAGATAGTTGTACAGAGAGCAAGTCCTGCCCTGCATTGACAGCAGGCTACAGCTTGTGGGCCCCTCTTTGCAAACTGCCCACCTCAGGCCACAGAATTGATCATCAAACTGAAGCCCTGGATTGGCTGCTGCATGGAGGGAAGAGAAGCTGCCTGACCCATGTGCTCACCGTTTGCATTGAACCAAAGTGGGGCATGTTATGTCCTTATAAGGACATCCGCCTGGGATTGGCTGAAGATCCTTTCGGCGGGAGTTTTGAATCCCTGTCAGTGGGCGGTGCGTCTGCCGGAGCAAATATAAGGAGAGCTCCGGCAGCGCACAGACAGTTCAGTTCTCGTTATTAAACGTTGTTTCTTGAACTCAGCTGGTCACTCTTCTTTCCTGCGCCGATCTAACACTGGCGACGAAGGACTAGAGAAGAATCCCCGCGTGGCACGATCGCCTTAACGAGCTGAAGTCACTCGACGCGGCCTGAGAGATGGCAACGCCGCAAGCGCCGTTCGCCTCGTTGGCTCCTTTCAACCCCAGCCGGGAGAGATGGAGCTCCTATATGATCCGTTTCCGCCAATTCCTCCGGGGAAACGGCTACACCAACATCGACGACGAGAGGAAGAGGGCTCTTTTCCTCGCTCACTGCGGCACCGACGTTTTGGAGCTCGCCGTCAACCTCGTCGCACCCAGAGACATTGAAGCCATGTCCTGGGTGGATCTGCAGGCTGCCCTGCAAGACCACTATGCACCAACGGGCACCCCCATTGCCAATCGCTTCACTTTCCGCCAAAGGAACCAGATGGAAGGCGAATCCCTCAAAGACTTTGTTGCGGCATTGCGACAAATCGCAGCAAACTGCGAATTTGAAAATGTTGACAATGCCTTACGAGACGGGATCGTCTTCGGAATGAGAGATGCCAACCTCCAGAAAAAGTTCCTGAGTAGGAAAAGACTGTCCCTGAAGGACGTTCTCGAAGAGGCCACAGCTGCTGAAACTGCTGAGACCGCCGCCGCTGCTATGCGCCAGTCCCGTGGGATCCACAAGATCCACAAGCCGTCATCTGAATCGTCCGATGACTCTGCCACGCAAACCGACTCGGAGGGAGAGTCGACCGTTTTGAAAGTTTCCCGCCCATCTAGGCGGGAAATTCAAAAAGATGGCCGCCGCGCCGCTCAATGCGGCAGTTGCAAGGGACTCCATCCGCGCCAATCCTGCCGCTGGCGTGATGCAACCTGCAGACGCTGCCTTAAGAAGGGGCACATCGCCGAGGCATGCAGAGCCTCTGATCCGGTTCCAGAATCGATTAAGCCCCGCACTCAAGAAAATCGCCGCGATTCCCAGAGGTCATCCAAACGGTCCTCAAACCAGCATAACCGCGACGACCGCAATGACTCCCAGGGCGGCGCTGTTCACCAAACAACCATCGGACTCACCAGCAACAACAGTGCCACAAAATTCCATGTGACACTGTTGGCAGAAGGCTTGCTGTGCACGATGGAAGTCGATTCCGGCTCCGTCTACTCAATTATTGACTGGCACCAGATAAAACAGCTGAAGCCGGCACTCCGCAAGCGCCACCTTCAACCCCTTCACTCCAAGCTGGTGGATTTTGGCGGGAATCCCATCGGCGTCCTCGGGAGAACCAACCTCCAGATCGCCTTCAAGCAGTTCCAAGGCCAGCTTCCAATTACTGTCGTGGAGCACAGCCGTCCGACCCTGCTGGGCGTGGAGTGGTTCCAGCTGTTGGGGCTTTCTATTGGAGGCATCCACCAGATTAGCTCAGGCGAACTCGACTCACTCATCGGAGAGTTCCAAGAAGTCTTCGATGGTAAGTTAGGGACCTTTACAGGGAAACCCATTTCCTTCAATCTGGACAAGGGGGTTACCCCTATTCGGCTTAAGCCCCGCCGGGTTCCATTTGCCTTGCGGGCTAAAGTAGATGCTCAGCTAGATAAGCTGATCGCCCAAGGCATCCTGGAACCCATCGATCATGCTTCATGGGAGACTCCCATTGTGACCCCCATGAAGCAGGATGGATCTGTGCGCATCTGCGCTGACTACAAAGTGACCATCAATAAGGCGTTACCGCAGAGCGCATACCCTGTGCCGGTGGTGCAACACTTGCTGCACTCACTCGGCAAGGGCCAAATTTTTGCCAAACTGGACCTGGCCCAGGCTTACCAGCAACTGCCAGTTGATCGGGAAACGGCGGAGGCTCAGACAATTGTCACCCATAGAGGCGCGTTTAAGTGCAACCGCCTCCAGTTTGGGGTCAGTGCAGCCCCAGGCATTTTCCAATCTATGATGGAACGCCTTCTCCAAGGCGTTCCAGGGGTGGTGCCTTACTTCGATGATGTACTGATCTCTGGAGAGTCTAAGGCCCAACTCTTTGACTGACTGAGACTCGTTTTACGACGGTTTCAGGAGAAGGGCCTGAGGGTCCGGAGAGACAAGTGCATCATCGGGGTACAGGAAGTCGAGTTCCTGGGCTATCTCATAGATAGTTCTGGCATCCACCCCACCAAATCAAAAGTTAAAGCTATCCATGAAGCTCCCAGCCCCAAAAACAAAGCGGAGCTTCAGGCTTTCCTTGGATTGCTTAACTTCTACGCAATTTTCCTCCAGCAAAAAGCCACAGTTGCTGAGCCGCTCCACCGCTTGCTGGCAAAGGCGGCTCCCTGGAGGTGGGGACGCGAGGAAGAGTCTGCATTCAGAGCCGTTAAGGAGCTTCTGACCTCTGACAGCGTGCTCATTCAATACAATGAGACGCTGCCCATCAGACTGACCTGTGATGCTTCACCCTACGGCGTCGGCGCTGTCCTCAGCCACGAACTGCCTACCGGCTGTACAGCCCCCATTGCCTACTTCTCGAAGACGATGTCCACTACGGAACGCAACTATAGCCAACTGGACAAAGAGGCGTTGGCTATTGTTGCAGGGGTGAAGCGCTTCCACGAATATCTCTATGGCCGGCGTTTCACCATCGTCACCGATCACAAGCCGCTTTTGGGCCTTCTCGCCGGCGACAAGCAGACACCAGCCTTCATGTCCCCACGCATGACGCGTTGGGCCATCTTCCTCGCCGGCTACTCCTACAGCCTTGTCCATCTACCCGGTAAAGCCATCGCGAACGCCGACGCGCTCAGCAGATGCCCATCCGCCGATGCCGTGGAGGATCCAGCCCCCACGCTCGAACTGCTGCACATTGACAACGACAGCAACTGTCCAGTAACATCTGCCGACGTCGCAACGCACACGCGGGCTGACCCCATCCTTCGCCAAGTCCACTCTTGGGTCCTTAGAGGCTGGCCGGCCCAAATTGACAGCGACGATTTCCGCCCTTTCAGCCGCAAGCAAGAGGAGCTGTCCACCATGCGCGGCTGTTTGCTATGGGGAGACAGGGTGCTGATTCCCGGCACGCTGCAAAAACGGACTCTTGCCGCTCTACATAAAGGACACCCGGGCATTATCCGGATGAAAGCACTGGCACGGAGCTACGTCTGGTGGCCAACCCTGGACAAAGACATTGAACAATGGGTCGCCAGGTGTAGCCCGTGCCAAGAAGTCAGACCTGCACCACCTCAGTCTGACCCGACGCCCTGGGAAACCCCCAGCTCCCCCTGGTCGCGCATTCACATAGACTTTGCTGGCCCCATTCATGGGCACCATCTCCTCATCGTGGTGGATGCCTACTCCAAATGGCTGGAAGTCGTCCCCATGGCATCAACCACGACGGAAGCCACGATCCGGGCTCTCCGGCGCCTGTTCGCCACCCATGGACTCCCTGACGTCTTAGTCTCAGACAACGGACCTCAACTTACGTCCGTGCCCATGGAGACTTTTCTCGCAGGGCTGGGCATCCGCCATGCCCTCTCTGCCCCTTACAGACCGGCCGGGAATGGACAGGCTGAGAGGATGGTGAGGCTCACGAAGGAGTCGCTCGCCAAGATGGGACCTGGGGATTGGCAGGAGCGCATTGACACATTCCTGCTGACACAGCACATCACACCCCACTCTGCCACCCGGAAATGCCCTGCCGAATTATTAATGGGCAGGCGACTCCGGTCACCCCTGGACAGACTGCACCCGCAATATACTTCAGAGGTTCCCGCATCTGCCAGCCGTCAACTTCGCCTGTTTTCCATCGGCGATGCCGTGTTCGCTTTAAATTTCCACGGCTCGCCTAAATGGCTTAAAGCTACAGTACACAGCACAACCGGTCCCAAATCCTACCGCGTCGAGCTGGAAGATGGACAGATCGTGAGACGTCATCTCGACCAGCTCCGCAAAAGGTGGAGGGAAGTGGGTGAAAACCATCCAGACGAGGTAGGACTACCCCACCCAGACGAGGGAGGCCGCCAACAAGCGGGAAGAACAAGCACCTTTGCGCCGAACTTAACACCAAACCCAAATAGCCAAGACAGTCCGGGAAGCTACCAAGAGCAAGTAGACCGGGGACAACCCAGCAGGGGAAGCCAACAGCAGCCCTGCGAAGTGGGCAACCGGCAGCCCAGAGACGGGGACCTCCAGCCAACTTCTCAGGAGGCCCTACAACAACCCACCGACCGCGCAGAAGACCAACCCTGCGAGGAAGGCCACCACCACCCCAGCAGGGTAGGCCAACACCAACCCGGCATGGGCGAACAACCCAGCGTTTTTCCAAACGCGAAACCACCAACCTCCGACCAGCCGTGCAGAGAGGGCCTACACCACCCCTGCAAGGTAGGCCTACGCCACCCCGGCAGAGTTGAACCGTCACCCAGGTCATCCGCCTGTCACCCCGGGAGTAAGCCGGACTCAACCAGGGGACCCTGGGGGTTAGCCAAACCACCCCCGCCGAACTCGCACCCTGACCCAGACCGACGCGACCCGAGCCCAGCAGGGAACCGAGGGGAAACCAGGGACCTACCGAGGCTCAGGAGTTCCGGACCGGTCAACCGCAGAGAGCCACACCGGCGATCTCAGGATCCGTGCAGGAACGAGGGAGACCAGCATCCACAGCAGGCGGAGATCCGAGACCCGGCCGGAGGTTCGGGAACAGAGCCCGCGTCCTCTATGGCCAGATCCAGCCCGGCACCGGGGCAGGAGCCCCGAGCAGAGCAGACACCTTCCGTCCATGAGAGTGCCCATCCGAACTGTGAACTGCGCAGGTCTACGCGGGCACGTAGACGTCCTGTTTATCTCAGTGATTATTTCCCTGATAAACTGACTAAGAACTAGGGGGGAGGAGTGTTATGTCCTTATAAGGACATCCACCTGGGATTGGCTGAAGATCCTTTCGGCGGGAGTTTTGAATCCCTGTCAGTGGGTGGTGCGTCTGCCGGAGCAAATATAAGGAGAGCTCCGGCAGGGCACAGGCAGTTCAGTTCTCGTTATTAAACGTTGTTTCTTGAACTCAGCTGGTCACTCTTCTTTCCTGCGCCGATCTAACAGGGCAGCTCAAAGGGAGTCGAAAGGCCATCATGATCACTCCTGCCACAGCCTGGGGTATCCAATTTGCAAAGAGGGGAGCATCAACCATTGCAGCCAGGGAGGGGTGAATGCCATGGGTCAGCTGGGGTGAGGGGGCTGGGATGAAGGGCATGTAGCCAATTGTCCCAGACTACACATTGACCATAATCACTGGTCTGTAAAGCATAAAGAAATGATGTTCTTCATCAATGTTGGGACAGATTCGCTAAGCAAGCACTTCCAGCATGATTTTGGTAGCAGCCACCAGAGGCCTCATTCAGTTTGTGGCCCCTTGGAATATGGTGGCCGCTTCTGTCATTGCATCAGGTGGCCGTGTGACAAAGTGATTCGTTCTGCTTCCCTCTGGCTGTTTGTGCAGCATTGCAGAAAAGTCTGGAGCTCCAGCGAAGGTGAAATTTCAGGTGGGGATCAACAGCAGTGATTTCATTTCTTTATTTTATTTTCTGAGTGCAGAACATCTTACAATGAAAGGAGAAAATGTGCTGTTTAAAATTGGCCTATTGATTTAAATAAACCAAAAACCAAAAATATACAATCAATATAAAAATTAAACGCAGAAGGAGTTTAAAACCCTTATGTGACATTATACAGGCCATCCTCCTTCCAAGTTACAAAGGCACTGAAAAAAGTGACTTATGACTGTTTTTCACACTTATGACCATTGCAGCATTCCCATGGGCAGGTGGTCAGAATTTGGGCGCTTGGCAACTGCCTCATATTTATGACGGTTGCAGTGTCCCAGGGTCCTCTTTTGTGACCTTCCAACAAGCCAGTTCAAGGGGGAAACTAGATTCATTTAACAACCATGTCATGAACAGGGGACCATGGATCCAGTTCATAGGTGTTCACAACTACACCCCATGGACTCTCTCGACATCCTTGGGATCAACCGGATCAAACTGTTCCTAAATTATTGCGTAAGTCCTTTCCCCAGCCTTCTCCATAGGATCCACACCACGCTTGGCCTCCAACTGGGAAGAGATCCAAGCAATTTTGTCAATCAGAATTCCTCTGAGAGTGTGAGAAAAAAATTCCCTCACAGTTGCTGTGCCTATTGGTGGCCTTTGGCTTACGTAATTGAATAGGCCAATCAGAAGGCAGCTCCTGGTTTTGAATCTCTGGGGCTTTTTCTATGCCTTCCCCAACTGTCCCTAACTGTCACTAACTGTCACTAACTGTCAGTATAGAAGGAGCTGCTTGTCAGCAGGCTCAACCAGTTCGGGGTCAGAGGCAGAGCTGAAGTCACCAAAGCCTCTCCCTTCTGAGGAAGAAGGGAGAGGCTTTTGTGCTTTTTTATTGTTTTAATTGTTTTTAACCTGTAAAAATGAAGAGTTTTAATACTGTGTGTGACCAGCCATACGCTAAATATATAAATCTGAGGAAGAAAGGCCCAAACTCCAATCGTACAGGGCGATTGTAGAAAGAGCTGACAAGATACTTAAGGAAGAGACTGACAACTGATATTCTGTTGAATAGGTTTTGTTTATTTTCGTAAATAAAACAGTTTAGTTTAAAAATCTTCGTGAGGCTCATTTATTTCATAGATTGTAAACATATAAAGTTACGGTCCACCACCTTTATAACATCCTGTGAGGCCTGAAGGAAAACCTACACAGGACCCTCACCCAGAAGGTTCCAGATCATCTTTAAAAAGGCCACAGGTGTCACTCAGTGTTATAAGAAGTGCAAAAAGAATGGAGAAATATTGACATTTTGTGGCGTGTAATGCCATGAGGTGGGCCTTAATAGGAGCTCCAGCTCAGGTGTGTCAAACACCCCAGTTCCCTCCCACCCCAGTCCACACCCAGGAGGGGACGAGTGCAGAAGGTCCAGCTGTGTCTGGCAGAGTCACAGCCCCTGCTGGGCAGGTGGGTCCAAGCACTGGGACTGCCAGATTGGCCCTCCAAGCAGAAGGTGGAGGCAGAGCCGTGGGGGGAGGCACGTGATCAGGCCTGCTGAATGCACCAGGTGGCTCCCCACTCACTCACCCACTCTGTCCCACCATTTGTTTTTGCTTGCCCACAGCCATCCCAGCTGGGACAGGGAAGGCAGCTGCATGGCCTCCTTGCAGACCAAATCTTATGCCTTCTCCCATGCATCTGCTTCTACCTGCTCTTGCTGCCACCTTGGGGTTCAGCCCATGCTTCCCAAACTTCTTCCTCCAGCTCCACTAGACACGTGGGATGAGCCTCCCACCCACTTTCCCACCTTCAATGGCCCCAGTATATGGGAAGGGCAGGGAGACCCATCCCCAAGAGGCAGCCAGGACTCCCCTCCCTACTCTGCCTTGCCTGAGCTCAGCCCCAGAGCTGACCTACATGCCCTACACCAGCATACATCGAGACCCCACGTCCACCCCAGGCCACCCCTGTCTCACCCCCTGCCTCTCCTTCAAACAGTGGCATCAGCATTAGCAGAGCCCTCCAACAGGAGCCCCACTGTCCCTCAGCCCCTCCCCACTGTCCAGGAAGCCCAGACCGGGCAAGAAGAGTGAGCACAGCAGCATCAGGAGGCAAGTGAGCCCAGGCAGCCTCTCAGGGAAGTGGGGTAGGGCTGTGGAGTCCTGGTGCCCTGGGAGCTCAAAGGTCATATGACTCATGCTGCCATCTGTACCCCCACAGGGCCCGAGAGGGTCAGTGAGTCTCCTCAAGTGGATCAGCCTGGTCCCACCCACCAACATGAGGGACATCAAGCTCGCCATGCCCACCCTGGTCACACCCACCCATCCACCCACAACCCCACAGCCATGCCGCACCCAGCTCCCCTAAGAGCAACAACAATCCTGATCTGGCCCTCAATGAAATGAAGTTTGACATCCCTGCTCCAGCTCACGTTCAGTCAGCTTCATCCCTCAGGTTCCTTCAGCAGAGCTCTGAATGTCTCTTGACCCTTTTCAGATCCCTCAATTGAATCCTGGGGCATGTTGGGGACAATGGACCAAGATAGGTTGCATGTGAGTGATCCTATCCAAGGCCTCAGTAGCTTTCCTATTCCAGGTAGTGGCCAAGGCCTCAGAAGGACCGTGCAGCAGAGCCTGGGGTATAATCCTCAGTTCCCTTTGGAACCCCATTAGTCACTAAGAGTGGACTGGTCAGAGAGATCTGCCTCCCTGCAGAGAGGGCCAGCATGAAAGAATCTCAAAGTCATCAGACCATGATCTGGCCAGGACAAAGGGGACCAGGATTGTTCCTCCTCAGATCAGGTTGGAAGTGGTTTGTTTTGAGTTGAGCCAAGAATGTTGGTGGCCATGTTGAGATGCCTCTAAGGCCTGCCCCTGGGATGGAAGCGGACATCTCTCAAGACCATAAGTCTGGGGAACCCCACAGTCAACTGAGAAATGCCCTCCAGAGGCTCAGACACGGAGGTTGCTGGGCAGCAAGAAGGTTGGTACAGTAGTAATAATCCCAACTCGTGAATGAAACTTCAAGAAAAGGATTTCAGACCTGGCAATTTGGGGAGCAGCACCCCAAAAGACCAAAAGAGACACCAGGTTGACAATTCCTACCCTTCGGCTACAGCAACAGAAATTTGCAAGTCTTGACAAAAAATTGCAGTTAATATCCTGAGATTCTTCCTCAAATTGCATTTATGCCTTGTGCCACTATTCCCAAGTAGCCCTCCTATGTGGCTTGAGCAAACTAGAGAACAAGCCACAAGTGTGCAGGGAGTCACTTTCATGTAAGTAAACAACACAACTTCCCCATGACTCCATTTGCTCTGAGAATTACAAGAGACACAAAGAAGTTTTCCATTCTGCTGCATGAAGAGAAGCTGTTGCTAAGGGGAGAGGACAATGGCTTTTCCTTATAATTATCAGAAGAACAGTTATTCTCCATGTATCCCCTGTGAATTTCCAGACACAAAGATCTTCCAGGATAAAACCTGCTTTAAAAAATATCTCTGAGTTCACCAAATGGGGGGCAGATCGTGTCACCTTAGCCTGCCTTGCAAAGAGCTCACTCCTGGGTTTGAAGAGACTCCCATGCCTTTGTTTCCTCGATGGTCACAGCCCAAACTCAGGTAAGACGAAGCATGGTTGATATAAATTCGTCCTGGTGCCATCCAGGTGGCACAGATGGTGTCTGATCTGCTAAAGCTCCAGTGAGATTTCAGGAGAAACCTTCAAATCAGTTTCTTCATAAACCTCGATTTCTGTTCTAGGAGGGAAGGTGAGAAGACTGAGGGGGCAGGAGTCATGCTACTTCTGATGCTGATGCTCTTCTGGCTCCTGGCTCCAACTACAGCGAAGAGGCTGCAAACCATCTGTGTGCTCAGGGATTATATCTACTTAGAGGAAAACTACTACAGTCCTGGTGATCTCATTATTGGTGGGAATTTGCCCTTGGGAGCCACGTTCAGTTCTATTGTCCAAGACTTTAATAAATTGAACCGTATTTCTACTACTTTTGGGTAAGTTTCAGCTGGATGGGAAACATGCAGATAATTGTTCTCTTTGCTTTACATTCAGGGACTTTTTTCAAAAAAATACTTCTTCTACTATTTGTATTGTCCTGGTGTAGTTCACATTTTGGCCTTTTCTCCATAAAGTAGCAAGCTCTTCAAATAGGCTGAATTGTCAATCTCTTCACCAGGAAGATGATAAACAACAAAAATGAAGAAGGAAGCTATGTTTTCCTAGTGCAGAAATCAAATTATAATATTAATCTGATCAATAACTTCTCATAGAAAATTCAAATAAAAACTCTTGAAGTGTTCAGAAGTTACAAAGATCCCTCTCAGTTTTGGAATCAGCATTGCTGATGAATAATGGCCTTCAGTAAATCTATGAGGTGACCCCCACTGTAGTTCTGTGCTCTGCAATTTTTATCACGTCTGAAGAAGCTGCTCCAAGAGAGATCTGAAATAATTATGTTGAAAGGGGAGCAGTTGGGAAGGATTGCAGTCACTGCAGCAAAGTGAATATGGCAGGGATGATAGAGAGTATAAAACAGTCCATGATATCTATGGAAAGGCTTGTTTCCTTTCTCACAAAGGCATCCAATTTAACCAAGGGAAATCCTCTGAAAAAAACCCAACCCAATGAAATTTGGGAGTTTCTGCCCTCAAAAGTCCCCCCAAACAGTAAAGCAAATTCTACAACCATGAACAACCTTTCCTGTAATGTTTGCCAATGTTTTGCTCACTACAGACGCATCTCCAGTAACTACCAGCAGTTCCTTGCATTGATGTTTGCTGTCTCTGACGTCAATAAGGATTTTCTTCTGCTCCCCAACATCACCCTTGGCTTCCACATCTATGGCCATTACCAGACTGAGATATTTATTTCCTTAAACAGCCTCTCCATGCTCTCCTCACGAGGCCAAGTGGTTCCAGGTTACAAATGTGACCAGCAGGATACTCTGCTCTCTGTCATTGGGGATCTCATCTCCAAATTCTCAAGGCAGATGGCCTCCATCCTCAGCATCTTTAAGGTCCCACAGGTAAGAGAGCTCCACTGGATACTATATGGAGTAGACAAAGAACAAAACACACATTAGCCAAGAGGAAATTAAAGGTAGTTTGGGGGAGGCACATCATGAGCCTGTGACTCTCCATTTATTCTTCATAAAAGGGTAGCCATCATTTTAGTGACATTTATTTCCTGCATCAGCTTGTTGGTTTCTTCTCTTGTCTTCTGACATATCACAATCAGTCAAGATGTGTAAGTGGTGGCTCTCCCTAAGAAGGGAAGGAGATGAAGCTTGCTAGTGAGGGTCAGTCAGCCTGACTGGTAGAGCAAAAGCCACAGAATGGTGACTCCTAAGGTTGCCATAAGACTTTACTTTGTCTTTGAAACATGAATCTCATTTTTTGCAGCTCGGTATTGGCTTTGAGTTCTCTCAGGGAGAGAGAAGAGTTTATCCTTCCTTCTTTCAGATAAATTCCAAGGAATCTCCTCAGTATGAGGGTCTAGTCAAACTACTCCGGTATTTCCAGTGGAACTGGGTTGGGCTTCTGGCCCCTGAAGATGACAGAGGAGAACATTTCATCTCAACTCTGACGCCAATGCTGCAGGAGAAGGAGATCTGCCTGGCCTTCACTGAAAGGTTGAAATTAGATGATCTTCAGATTAGAATAGAAGAAATGCTTCTCAAGTTACAGACTTGGTCAAAAACTGAAGTGATTATTCTTTTTGGAGACTATGGTTGTAGTGATACTGTACAGTCACTTTTAGCTCACCATGAAATGTTGAGCAACACAACATTGCAGAATGTTTGGATCTTAACCTCCCATTGGAAACTTAATCTGGAGGAATCTGAAGTCACATTGCTATTACTAAAGGCTTTCCATGGAGCCTTGAATTTTAGGGACCACACCGGGGATGTCTCAGAATTCAGCCATTTCGTCCTGTCTTTAGACCCCTTGAACCCACAAGAAGACATCTTCCTCCTAGGAATGTGGGAACATGTATTTCATTGCAAACCCCACAAACCAGGCCAGATCCCTCCAAAGGGGGGAAACCAATGTACAGGAAATGAGAATCTGCAGAATCTGCCAAATTACACTTTTGAAACAAGGATGACAGGTGAAAGTTATAATATCTACAATGCCATTTATGCTGTGGCACACGCCTTACATGCAATGTTTGGATCCAGAGCCCAACCGACCATGAGGAGGCTTGGAAAGAGGATCTCAAATATCCAGTCATGGCAGGTAATTTCTTTGGCTTCCTTAGAGAGGAAGCTTCCCATATGCATTCCTTCAATTGCTCATTAAATGTCTGCATGATATTATATCAATGTAAATTCAAAACAATTATTAGAAAAATGTGAATTAATAATAATGTTTTGTTGGAAGAGTTTAGAGAGGGGGGCAAAGAGAAGCAAACAAAGGAGCTGTCCATCAGACCCATTGTTGTTCTTGTTTTTTAAAATAATTTTTATTAAACATTTTTTTCTTTAAAAACAACCTATAAAATATCCACAAATACCTAAAGACAAAACAAAACACAGCAAACAATATATACTATCTAAGGTCATTTTACAGCTTTCTGTATCGGCATAAATATTTTGCTCTTGTGGTTCTCTATTCTATCATCTCTATTTACTTCTCGATAGTAGTGTAATAACGTTACATCAACGTAGTAATATAGTAGTATTCATTATTCTTGCCTACCAATTTATATTCATTTATATTTACATCTCTTTGTTTAATGTTGTTCAATTACTCCAATTTAGGTTTCATCTGTACTAAGTTAAACATTTCCTGTTTTGGTTTCTATTTTCGAGCCAACTGTCCATTTTACTCCATACTTCATAATAGTCCAAATCATCCCTCTCTTTTAGCTCCATAGTCATTTTATCCATTTTTCTGCATTCAAAAATTTTTCTGATTGCTATTTTGTCTGAGGCAAAAATTATTTTGTTTCCAGTTTTGTGCAAATATGATTCTTGCTGCAGTGAGGATATGCAGTGTGATGTATTGAAGTTTTTTATTCATTTTCGGGTCCAGTATTCCTAATAAAAATAGTTCTGGTTTCAAATCTGTTTTTTCCTCTGTAATTTCTTCCAGCCATTTTTGAATTTTGCACCAATATTTCCTTATGATGGGGCATGTCCGTAGCTTAGCCATAGCTTTCCTCCCCAGAATCAATCATCTTTTAATTTCTTGGCTGCAGCCCCCATCTGTGGTGATCTTGGAGCACAGGAAAATAAAATCTGTCAGTATCTCCATTTCTTCCCCATCTATTTGACAGGAATTGAGAGGGCTGGATGCTATGATCTTAGTTTTCTTAATGTTCTGTTTCAAGCCAACTTTTGCACTCTCTTCCTTCACCCTCATCAAGAGGCTCTATAGTTCCTCTTCACTTTCTGCCATTAGAGTGGTATCTTCTGCATATAGGAGGTTGTTGATATTTCTCCCGGCAATCTTAATTCCATCTTGTGATTCATCTAGCCCTGCCTTTCTCATGATGTGCTCTGCATATAAGTTAAATAGGCAGGGTGACAGCCTTGCCTAACTCCTTTCTCAATTTTGAACCAATCAGTGGTTCCATGTCCAGTTCTCACTGTTGCTTCTTGACCTGCATATAGGTTTCTCAAGAGACAAATAAGATAGTCTGGTACTCCCATCTCTTTAAGAACTTGCCACAATTTGCTGTGATCCACACAATCAAAGGCTTTAGCATAGTCAATAAAGTAGGAGTAGATCTTTTTCTAGAACTCCCTAGCTGAATCTCCATGATTCAGCATACGTTGGCAATTTGATCTCCAGTTCCTCTGTCTCGTTGAAATCCTGCCTGTACTTCTGGTAGTTTTCGATCCACATACTGCTGGAGCCTAGCTTATAGGATTTTGAGCAGAACTTTACTAGCATGTGAAATGAGTGCAATGGTGTGGTAGTTTGAACATTCTTTGGCATTGCCCTTCTTTGGCATTGGAATGTAAACTGACTTTCTCCAATCCTGTGGCCACTGTTGAGTTTTCCAAATTTGCTGACAAATTGAGTGTAGCACTTTTACTACATTCTCTTTTAAGATTTTGAATAGCTCAGCTGGAATGCTGTCACCTCCACTAGCTTTGTTGCTGCTCAGATTTCCTAAGGCCCATTTGACTACACATTCCAGGAGGTCAGTGACCACTCCATCGTGGTTATCAGGGAAGTTAAGCTCATTCTTGTATAGTTCCTCTGTTTTATCTCTTGCCATCTCTTCTGCCTCTGTTAGGTCCCTGCCATTTTGGTTCTTTATCATGTCCATCTTTGCATGAAACCTTCCCTTCATATCTCCAATTTTCTTGAAGAGATCTCTGGTCCTCCTGTTTCTATTGTTTCCTTCTAAGAAGGCATTCTTATCTCTTCTAGCTATTCTCTGAACTTCTGCATTCAGTTGGGTGTATCTTTCTCTTTCTCCCTTGCCTGTCAGGATTCCAAGTAACATCTCCAATGAATGAAAACTCCAGGGCTTGAGTTTCCTTAAAGTTGCATTTTTTAAGAGATGTCATATTGGGACATCTGGGAAAACCTGAATCTGAAAGTTTCCAGGTTTGTCCCACCCACAGAAAAGTTCAAGTCCCTGCCCAACACCCACATGTCCATCACATGGTCCAATCAAATATAGTTTCAACTGGAGATGCCTCTAAGTTCCAGCCTTCCAGGTGCAGGGCAAGTTGTCCTTGACTATTGAGAAAGGAATGTTATTATTATTATATATCACCCATGCTCCATACAATCCCCCCTCCCAATTTCCCACAGTAGTCAATGTAGCAGGTCTGAAGGCCTAATACAAAAGATGGCTTCCAGGCCTGACATTGCCTTTCGCTCCCTTCTTTCTCAGCTATTTATAAAGCTTCCTCAGAGAACCATTTTGCTTTCTTGAATTCCTTTTTCTTAGGGATGGTTTTAGTTGCTACCTCTTGTATAATGTTGTGAACCTCCGTCCATTGTTTTTCAGGCACCCTGCCTATGAGATCTAATTCCTTAAATCTATTTGTCACCTCTACTGTATATTCATCAGGGATATGATTTAGTTCATGCCTGAGTGGCCTAGTTCTTTCCCCTACTTTCTTCAATTTAAGCCAAATTTTTGCAATGAGAAGCTCATGATCTGAGTCTGGTCTTGTTTTTAGTGACTGTAAAGAGCTTCTCCATCTTTGGCTGCAGAGCACATAGTCAATCTGATTTCTGTGTTGACCGTCTGGTGATGTCCATGTGTAGAGTCATCTCTTGGGTTGTTGGAAAGGAGTGTTTGCTTTGACCATCCTATTCTCTTGACAAAATCATATCAGCCTGTGCCCTGCTTCATTTTGTACTCCAAGGCCAAACTTGCTTTTTATTCCAGTTATCTTCTGGCTTCCTACTTTAGCATTCCAATTCCTCATGATGATAAGGACATTGTATTTTGGTGCTAATTTTATAAGGTGCTGTAGGGCTTCATAGAACTGGTCAACTTCATCCTCTTCAGCACAGTGGTTGGGGCAGAGACTTGGACTACTGTGATGTTGAATGGTTTGCCTCGGATTCGAACTGAGATCATTCTGACATTTTGGAGAATGTTTATTCGTTTCAGCACATTCAAATATTTTTTGAATAATCAATCCCTCTGGATTGGTGGTAAGTTGTGTTCTTTCCAATATTGCAGGAATGCAATTTTTGCTGCTGTTACTTTATGCAGGATCAGAGATCTTATTTTTTTTTAATCAAATTTGGTTTTTAATATTCCCAGGAGGAATGTTTCCAGAATTAACTCAATTTGGCAGTTTGTTAGATCTTGTAGCCAATCTCGTGTTTTGGTCCAATACGTTTTCGCTTCGGGGCATAATCACCAAGCATGAAAGAAGGCGCCTTGGTGTTCGTTGCATTTCCAGCACTTGGGGCTTAAATTTGGGTCCATTTTGGCCAGCCTTGCTGGAGCTAGGTGCCAATGATACAGCATTTTATACTGATTTTCCTTATAAGCCACTAATTTTCTTAATATATAGTTTTTATTCCAAATAGTTTCCCAGTCATCTAGGTTTATGTTATGCTCTACATTTTTTGCCCATGCGATCATCAGTTCTTTTACCACCTCCTCTGCTCTATCAAATTCTAATAAATAATTATATAATTTAGATATTAATTTTCCTTCAGGGCCAATCAGCAATTTATCTAATTGTCTTGGTTCCAAATCTATTCCGTATTCCTCCTTATCTTTTTTGTATCTGGATTGTAGTTGTAAGTATGGCCACCAGTCAATGGATATTCCTTGTTCTTTTAATACCTGGTTACTTTTCAGCTTTCCCTGTTTATCTAAGATTTCTGTGCATCTAGGCATTTTACTAATGTCTAATGTGTTGGGGTGGATCATAGCTTCCATGGTAGACAGCCAACCGAGAATTTTCATGTAATGTTTCTTCTTTATATCTTCCCAAATTCATACCAGTACATCTCTTATTTTATGTCTATAAAAGTATCCTATTCCCTTTGTCCCACATAAAAGCATGCCACCCCTTTTGTAAATTGTGTCCTTCCAGAATTAAGATTCTTCTATTCCTTAAATTGACCCAATCCCTTATCCAAACTAACATAGCTGCTTTGTGGTATAGTTTCCATACTGGAAGACCAAAACCACCCCTACTTCTACTGTCTTGGAGAAAGCATAATTTTATCCTTGCCTTTTTTCCGGACCAGACAAATTTAATAATAATTTTATTAAGTTCCATTAAAAAATTTTCTATCTAATGGGATAAGGATTGTTTGAAATAAGTATAATAGTTTAGGTAGGATATTCATCTTAATAGTTGCTATCCTACCTATAAGCGATATTTGTAACATTTCCTACTTTTCCAAATCTTAATTTGTTAGACCAGCACCCTATATTTATCCTCCTTTAGCGAGGAACACCTCACTGTTAAGCATCCCTAGATATTTAATTTTCTTAACAATTTGTAAGTCCATTTCCTTTTCTAATTCTTTTTTCTGAGTTGTTTATTAATTTTAAGTCCTGATACTTCCCCATATGTTTTTATTTCCCGTATTAGGAAGGGGCCAGATTCCAGAAGTTCCTCAATAATAAATACCATATCGTTGGCAAAGGCCTGTGCCTTGTATTCTTCTCTTTTAATTTTCATTTCCTTTTATCTCTCGGTTTGCTCTAATTCTATTTAATAATATTACTAAGGTTAAAATGAAAAGAGTATGTATCCCAGTATTGCTTTTCCTACTCTTTTATTGACTATGAAGGCTACTCCATTTCTTCTGAGGGATTCTTGCCTGCAGTAGTATACCTGATGGTCATCTGAATTAAATTCCTCCATTTTAGTTCGCTGATTCCTAAGATGTCGATGTTCAGTCTTGTCATCTCTTGTTTAACCACGTCCAGTTTGCCTTGATTCATGGATCTTACATTCCAGGTTCCTATGGAGTACAGATATTTACAGCATCAGACTTTCCTTTCACCAACAGACACATCCACAGCTGAGCTTCCTTTTGGATTTGGCCCAGTTGCTTCATTCTTCCTGGCACTATTAGTACTAGCCCTCTGCTCTTCCCCAGTAGCATATTGGACACCTTCCAACCTGAGGAGCTCATCTTCCAGCGTCATATCTTTTTGCTTTTGGTACTACTCTCCATGGGGTTTTCATGGCAAAGATACTGGAGAGGGTTGCCATTTCCTTCTCCAGTGGATCACGTTTTGTCAGAGCTCTCTACTATGACCTGTCCATCTTGGGTGGCCCTGCATTTCATAGCTCATAGCTTCATTGAGCTACGCAAACCCCTTTGCCACAACAAGGCAATAATCCATAAAGAGAGCCATAACCGTAGCTCTAACTAAATAGTCCTATTTCTAAAGGTCTCTTTTATTTCAGATTCTTGCCTATTTGAGGAATGTGCAGTTCAACAACAGTGCTGGAGATGAAGTCTCCATCTCAGAAGATGGACTGGGATCTTCTCGT
Source organism: Coluber constrictor foxii (assembly GCA_038048745.1). NCBI lineage: Eukaryota > Metazoa > Chordata > Lepidosauria > Squamata > Colubridae > Coluber > Coluber constrictor. The sequence continues at coordinate 7,339,861 of CM075958.1, read as the reverse complement.
TATGATCTTCTCAACTGGGTTTTCTTCCCCAATCGATCTTTTGTCCCCATGAAAGTTGGGCAAGTAAATCCTGAGGCTCCCCCAGGCCAAGATTTCACCATTAACTCTGATGGAATCATCTGGGCCACAAAGGTGAGCTGCAAGGAAATGTTGTAAGTTCAGGGAAAGATTCATTCTCTTCCTGAGATGCAGAACATCTTTCTAACAGGAAAAATAATCAATTGAATCAGAAATTATGGCATCTGGTGTAAAATCTGCTTTGCACACAACACCTTTGAGGTCTGATTTATGTCATTCCACAAAGAATTAGGCTTCGAAATGACTTCTGCTTGAAACACAGGATGCAATTAAAAGGAAGCCACAGTGATTTTCTCTCAATTGTATCCTGACAATTTCTTCTTTTAGAAATTCTGTTGTCCCATCACAACTCTTCCTCTGCAGGCTGAGACTCCAGTTTCAATCTCTCACATCCATGGCTGTGTCAGGAATGCCACTGGCCTGAATCCCTCAGGACTATTCTTGATTTCTGATAGACGGTGGCAATCTATTTCTTTAGAAGAGAATCTGAACACAGAAGAAGGAACAAGGAAGGGAAATAGGAATGGGGAAAAGAATGAATGCAGTTTATTGCTTCTCTCATCTCAAGTATTTTTCTTTTCTCTTTCAGAAGGTGCCGGTTGCCAGGTGTGGCATGAAGAGATGCCATGCAGGAGAGAGGAGAAGAGTTCCAGAGGGCAAGCAGGTTTGCTGCTACCAATGTCATGCTTGTCCAGAAGGGACCATTTCTAAACAGACAGGTAGAGCAGACTTCAAATGTTAATCTTCCAGGATCAAAGAAGACATTCATTGAGTCATTTTTTTTGTTATTGTTATCATTTTTGATAAGAGTGACATGAAATCATATCTTTCAGCAAAACATTTCAGTTTACAGATCTAAACTGCCCTGGTGACAGAGGCCACCTTTCCTGATCCTCAGCAGTTCCATGCAAGATATCTTTAGGGCAGACCTTATGAATGTCCAATTTGCATGTTCACTCCTACTCTAACATCTAATTGCAAAAACTGCCTTTCAATCTTTCCTGAGGAAGTTGGCTATACGGTCCAAGTTTTAATTTTTATTATTCAAAACATGCTCCTTTTGTCAGCACTATCAACCTTTGAGGACATAGACCTGCCAGGGAAAGAGGACTTTCATCTATCTATGTCTCTTTGATAGAGCATGGGGGAGCAAAAAAGGTCTGAATGAACAGATTTGAGGTACAAAGCAGAGAGATTAAGGCAGGGATGATATACACACAAACAAAACAGTAGCCTTTCTGGATAACAGATCTGTCATTCTTCTGTGGGTTCCATTATAAAATAGGAGAAAAAACAGGCAGGAATCTCAAACTGAAAGCCTCATCAGTCATGGAAGTGCACAGTGAATGAATAGCTGGAACTGAACAAATCCTTGTCTCTGGCTAATCTATCCCCAGGATCATCATAAATGGAGGATGATTTGCCCTTTTTGATGCCCCATAAATTTTACAGGGAGTCCTTTCATCATTCCCTTTGTGGACAGGCCAACAGCAGAAAGAGAAAGTCATATCACCTCTGTAGGAGGGATATTTTTTTTTAAAATTTGATTTATATGCCGCCCTTCTCCGGAGACTCAGGGCGGCTTACAATGCGTTAAGCAATAGCCTTCATACTTTTGTATATTTATACAAAGTCAGCTTATTGCCCCCACAAACTGGGTCCTCAATTGACTTACCTTAGAAAGGATGGAAGGCTGAGTCGACCTTGAGCCTGGCTAGGATTGAACTCAGAGAAATTACAGGCAGCTGGTGTTAATTGCTGCCTTTAATGGATATGGCAGATATCCCTGAAATTCTTAGCCAAACACTCTTGATTTCAGATGCAGCTCACTGTGAACCCTGCCCAGAAGACCAATTTCCCAACAAGGATAAGGACCAATGCATTGCCAAGAAGATCCACTTCCTTGCCTATCAAGACACCCTGGGATACATTTTAGTTTTTCTTGCTCTTTTCCTCTCTGTGATCACTTCTGCAGTCCTGGTGATTTTCTATAAACATCATGAAACACCTATTGTCAAGGCCAACAACCGAGATCTCACCTATATCCTCCTGGTCTCCCTCCTCCTCTGCTTCCTCTGCTCCTTCCTCTTCATTGGTCAACCAGGGAAGATCACTTGTCTTATACAACAACCTGCCTTTGCCATTCTCTTTTCCCTGGCAGTTTCTGCTGTGTTGGCAAAAACTGTCATGGTGGTTCTGGCTTTTATGGCTACCAAACCAGGGAACAAGACAAGGAAACTCTTAGGAAAACCATTGACCTACTCCATTGTCCTAGCCTGTCCACTGATCCAATCAGTCCTTTGTGCCACCTGGCTGGGAACCTCTCCCCCGTTTCTTAACTTGAACTTCCACTCCTTGTTTGGAGAGTCCATCTTGGAATGTAAGCAAGGCTCAGCTGTAATGTTTTACAGTGTCCTCTCTTACCTGGGATTTTTGGCCCTCATCAGTTTCACAGTGGCATTTCTAGCTAGGAAACTGCCTGATAGTTTTAATGAAGCCAAGTTCATTACTTTTAGCATGCTGGTCTTTTGCAGTGTTTGGATCTCCTTCCTCCCCACCTACTTGAGCACCAAAGGGAAGTCCATGGTGGCTGTAGAGATCTTTTCCATTTTGGCCTCTGGAGCTGCTCTCTTGGCTTGTATCTTTTTTCCCAAATGCTACATTATTCTACTGAGGCCGGATCTGAATTGCAGAGAAAATATAGTAAGAAACAAGAATTTCTAAGTAATGCAAAGATTGGCCTCATTTATATTTGTCAGACATATTTAGAATCTGATTTTTTTAAAAAAAAAAGTTGACAAGAAGGAGGAACTTGTCCATTAAAGAATTCCTTCTCATGTGCTTCAACTGGTTACATGTCCAATCCCATAGATCTCTATTGGGATGCTGCCTGGTGGGAGGGGGAGGCTTGGAGGGGGGGTTGTGCAGGGTTTCATTTGCATTGCTTTGCTGTATCTTGTGGGAAAAAGGAAGGGTGGGAGGAATGTGCTTTGAGCCATCTGCTTTATCTCACTACTAGAGAAACTGAAATTGAAGCACCTGGGAATTGACAGTTATCACTATCTCTACCTGAGGTTCTCAAAACATCTTCGCACCTTGGGATTGGCTCAATTTTGAACTGGACATTGAGAGGGGCTTTGCTTGTAGCAGTTTAACCTAACACTTTGAGTGGGAAACTTCAGTTCCTGCCTATATTTCCTTTGCTATCACTGTCTTTCAATAAAAGTTCCCTTTCAAATGATAATTGTTTCAAGAGTTCTGCTTTCTTGAGAAGACTGGCGAGGCAGGACCTTACATTACAATTTACCTGTGGTCAGCAACCATCATCCAGTCTTTGTTTATCATGTTTTCAAAGTGTCCTCAGTGATGTCCAGAGCCCTGATTTGATGGGAAGCTTGTTCATAAAGATGCGTTTATTATTACAAGGAGAGAATTTTCTCATTTTATTCCTTTTAATTTAGTTCATTTTGAAGTTAATATTTTAAAGGGATGGGTTCAGTTTTCATGTTTTTAAGAAATATGGTTGTTTTCTTAGATAACTGAGGCATTATAGAATTACCTACCACTATTCAATGATTTTTCAAAGGTGGAGTTTAAATCTCTCTCACATCCAAATCTGCTATAGTTCCTCATCAATGTCGAGCAGAATTTTCCTGAGATGGACGAGCAAAGTATGTCATAACTGTTTGCATTATATTAATAACCTCTCATGATATTTCATCTCTTGGACATCCTTGGTGAACGAAGGTGCTCTATGAGATCTTTGTGCACAGAGAGTCTGCAGAGGAATAATTTGACCCAGGATCACAATCTAATTTCCTTAATGAGTTTATGTTACTAGCAATGTCATCCAAGGCATGAGAGTCATCCCAGCTTTGTAAATTAAGTGAGGAGGCATCTGTCAATCAGCCAATCCTGTGACATGTAATTATTTAAAGATGATAACCGGCACCTTGAATGGTGCCTTGGAGGAACCTGGGGGCCACTGCAATTTATGCAACAGAAGTCTGAAATGGGTGAACTTAGAAGGGTCCAATATTGTGGGCTTCATTTTGGACCAGCTGCAGTTTCCAAGGGGTCTTCAAGGAGAGTCCTAATGAAGAACATTGCAGCATGAAGCAGTAGAGAAGGGTCCATAGCTCAGGTTTCGATCGTGGCAGTGGTTTGTTCTCCAACGAGATTTGATTATTGGTTTTTGGTGCTTGATTTCATTCCAGTGGTTTTTGGATGGAGGGGGCCTGAAGGATTAAGCAGTCATAATAGTCACAAAAACATTACAACTAGTTCTTCTTGAGCAATGATGATGAAGAAGTAACTTTGCAACCTATCACATTGACAACATGGGCAGGTTTGCAAAGCATACAAAAACTGTCATAATTCTTGCAACAGTCTCACTTGGCAAACACTTCGAGCATGATTTTCAAAGCAGCCACTACTGATCCCATTTAATTATGGCCACTTAGAAAACAGTGAGCACTTCTGTAATTCTGCCATGCAGCTGTGTTTGATGGTTGATGACATTAAAGACCACCAAGAGGTCTTGTTGAGCCAGAATGGATGCACTGGCCTCATCCTGCTACTTCCAAAGTTCATCTAAAAGTGCAACCCATGCCATTTCCATCCCATAATGGGATGGAATCAGGATTTATGAAAGTTGCTTGCAATTGCTTAATGCATTGTAAGCCACCCTGAGTCTCCGGAGAAGGGCGGCATAAAAATCAAATTTAAAAAAAAAAGTTCCACCAAAATTGTCCAGTATCGTAGGACCCAGGAATTCTTTCTTGAGTATGAGCCAAACTAAGTAATCTTTCATAGGTGAACAAACCCATCTTTCAAGGATGAATTCATGCTGGGTATCTCTCACCTGTAGGTTTGTTCTTAATAACTCCTGACTTTCTGCCTCTATTCTTCCACCCCTCTTGCCTCCATCATCTCTGTTGCTCTCATGCAAGTTCAGAGTCTCCTCAGCTCAATTTCGTTCTGTTTAACAAACTTAACCTATTGGAGGAGAGGCAGAACCTGAGCATGGAGTCAAAAGAGGAATCAGCCTAAAGTCTCTCATAGCCACAGATGAACTAAGACCAATCCCTCATGAATTCCATTAACCCTTATGTAATACCAAGATAAGGCTAAACATTAGTTGAGAAAGTTCCTGTTCAGATGATTAGTAATTCATCAGACTAGTTGGAAGTTCGTGTGTGATCCAAATGTTTTGCACCTGCTTTTATTAGGGCATTGGTCAGAACCCTGACAGCCAATCTGTCAGACTTACTGAAGAAGCGAGATCCCTTGGGTATTCTGGCATTGGGACAAAGCCCAATGCACTTACTACCTTGAAAGGGGTTAGTCCCGTGCTACTGTGAACAGCATTATTGTATCTGACCTCAGCAAGAGGCAAGAGGTCTGCCCAATCGAACTGCTTGTAGTTCATGTAACACCTGAGGTATTGTTCTACCATGGCATTCAGTCTCTCTATCCTCCCATTGGTGCTCAGATGGAAGACCAAGTTAAGGCCTTGGGACGACCCAATGGACCGCAGAAATTCCCTGCAATATTTAGCCATCATCTCCACTGTGATTGACTTATTCTCCAAGAAGGCACACTTCTTTCTTGAGATAGATAGATAGACCATACTGCTCCTTGAGCAGAAACTATTAGTCCAGGAAGATTCTAGACTGAATAAGAGTCCTAAGCATTACAGTTCAATGTTATGATGAACCAAAGATGAAAAATTCCACTTCTAAGAGGACCAATCAAGTACAGCTTCCTGTTTTTCCTAGGATTATAACTGAGACTCTCCCTTCCCATCCAACCTTCATGCATGAGGGCAAAACCTTGATAGCACCATTTGGTCAATCAGTGGTTGTACAACTGAATATTATCAGCATACAAATGATACCTGACCTCAAATTGAGAAGGCTTTCCAGATGGACCCTGAAAGTCAATGGATTTGGCTCAGTCTCACTCCTGCAACCAACACTGAATGGAACCACCTTCAGATGAAGGAGAGACTCACATAACACTATATGTTGTTATCCTAGTTTTAATTTCATCCCCTGCCATGTGGTTATTAAAAAAATGGTTATTCCATCCAAGCATTGGCATGACTGCTCACAGTCACAAGGGTACAACTGACAGTTGTATGCCACCAAACTCCATTACTCTCACACTAGCTGACCAACTATGGCCCAGGCCAAACTCCATCTTGTTTCCAGGGAGTCAGTTTGATGGAGATCAAATTCACAACTTCAGCATGACTCCATCTACTCTGTGCATTACAAGACACATAAACATGTTTTTCCATTCTGGTGAATGAGAAGCTATTGCTCCATGGGTAAAACAATTGTTTTTTCCTTGCAATTATCAGAAGTACAGTAATTCTTAGATTATACCCTGTGGATTTCTCGATAAAAAAATCTTACAAAATAATCCCTGCTTTAAAAAAATGAGTTCTTCAGATGGGAGCAGAAGATGTCACCTTAGCCTGCCTTGCAAAGAGCTAATTCCTGGGCTTCAGGAGACTTGAATGCCTTTGTTTCCTCTATGGTCATGGACCAAACATAGGTAAGATGAAGCATTGTTGCTATAAATCTATGCTGGTGCCATCCAGGTGGCACAGGTGGTGTCTGATCTGCTAAAGGTCCAGTCAGATTTCAGGAGCAACCTTCAAATGAGTTTCTGCACAAACTTTATTTTCTGTTCTAGGAGGGAAGAAGACAAGAAAGACGGGGCAGGAGTCAGGCTACAGCTGATGCCCTTTTGGCTCTTATCTCCAACTTCTCTGAAAAGGCTGCAAACTGTATGTGTGTGAAGAACGACTGGGCAGGAGTTATGCTACTGTTGATGCTGATGCTCTTCTGGCTCCTGGCTCCAACTACAGCAAAGAGGCTGCAAACCATGTGTGTGTTCACAGATTATATCGATTTAGATGGAAGCTATTACAGGCCTGGTGATCTCATTATTGGTGGGAATTTGCCCTTGGGAATCATTATAAAGTCTCCTGCCTTTGACTTTAATACAGTGAAGCTTGTTTTTGAAAAGAGGTAAGTTTCAGCTGAAGGGAAACATGGAGATGAATGGTTTCTTTGCTTTACATTCAGGGACTTTTTTCAAAAAATACTTCTAGAGTTTTGAACTGTCCTGGTGTAGTGCATATTTTATGCTTTTCTTGATAAATTAGCAAGCTCTTCAAATGGGCTGCAATTCTCAATCTCTTCATCAGGAAGATGATAAACAGGAAAAATGAAGAGGAAAGCTGTGCTGGCTTAGTGAAGAAGTCAAATTATTATATTAATCTGAATAGTAGAAACTTCTGGTAGAAAACTTAAATAAAAGCTCTACACGCTTCCAGGAGTTATAAAAATCCCTCTCAACATTGGAATCATCATTGCTCATGTCTAACTGTCTGCAGTAAATCTCTGAGGTGACCCCCACTGCAGTCCTGTGCTCAGCAATCTTTCCCACACCTGAAGAAGCTGCTCCAAGAGGGACCTGAAATAATTACATTGAAAGTGGAGCAGTTGGAAAGGATTACAGCCACTGCAGCAAAATGAATATGGCAGAGATGATAGAGAGTATAAAACAGTCTATGGTATCTATGGAAAGACTTCTCTCCTTTCTCACAAAGTCACCCAAGTTTAGCCAAGGGAAATCATTTGAAAAAAAACCCAAACCCAAAGAAATCTGGGAGTTTCTGTCTTCCAATGTCCCCCAAACAGTGAAGCAAATTCTACAGCCATGCACAAGATTTCCTATAATGTTCTCCAATGTTTTTCTCACTATAGATTCACCACCAGTAACTACCAGCAGTTCCTTGCATTGATGTTTGCTGTCTCTGAGGTCAATAAGGATTTTCTTCTACTCCCCAACATCTCCCTTGGCTTCCACATCTATGGCCACTTCCAGAGGGAGATATTTGTTTCCTTAAGCAGCCTCTCCATGCTCTCCTCACAAAGCCAAGTAGTTCCAGGGTACAAATGTGACTATCCGGACACTCTGCTGTCCGTCATTGGTGATCTCAGTGCCACATTCTCAAGGCTGATGGCCTCCATCTTCAGCATCTTTAAGGTCCCACAGGTAAGAGAGTATGGAGTATGGAATAGATAAAGATCAAAAGCACACACAGAAGCCAAAGATTAAACTAAAGGTATTGTTTTTTGTTGGGGCATATAATGAGCTTTTGACTCTTAGATTATCCTTTATTAAAGGGAAGCCATCTTTTTAGTGCCATTTATTCTCTGTATCAGGTTGTTGATTTTTCTCTTGTCTTCTGACATACCACAGCCAATAAAAATGGCTAAGGAGATTAAGTTTGCCAATCAAAGTGAGTCAGCCTGACTGGAGGGCCACCAACCACACAATGGTCACTACTAAAGTCAGCATGAAACTTTTACTTTGTCTTTGAAAAAAGAATCTCATTTTCTCCAGCTCGGTGTTGGCTTTGAGTCCTCTCAGGGAGAGAGAAGAGTTTATCCTTCCTTCTTCCAGATAAATCCCAGGGAATCTCCTCAGTATGTGGGTTTAGTCCAGCTGCTCCTGTATTTCCAGTGGAACTGGGTTGCTCTTTTTGCCCCTGAAGATGACAGAGGAGAACGTTTCATCTCAATTCTGATGCCAATGCTCCAGGAGAAGGAGATCTGCCTGGCCTTCACTCTAATGCTGAAATTGGATAATATTGAAATCGCTCTGAACAAGATGGTGGTCAATTTCCATACCTGGTCTAAAGCAGAAGTGTTTATTTTCTTTGCAGACTTTGCTGTTATTAGCACTGTAATAGGGGCAGTACGTTCTTTTGAAAAACACATGAAAGTGTCATTTAGAAAAGTTTATGTCTTAACTTCGCATTGGAATCTTGGCATGGAAAAAGCTGAACACACATTGCAATTTATAAAGTCTCTGCATGGGGCCTTGCATTTTAGGGACCACTCCGGGGATGTCTCTGAATTCAGCCACTTCCTCCTGTCTTTAGACCCCTTGAACCCCCAAGGAGATGTCTTTCTCCCTAAATGGTGGGAATTTGTCTTTGGCTGCAAGATCCATAAATCAGGAAAGATCACTCCAAAGGGAGAAAAACAATGTACAGGAAAGGAGAATCTGCAGAATGTGCCAAATTACACTTTTGAAACAAGAATGAATGGAGAAAGTTACAATATCTACAATGCTATTTATGCTCTGGCACACGCTTTGCATGCAATGGGTGGATCCAGAGTTCGACCGACCATGATGAGGCTTGGAAAGAGGATCTCAAATGTCCAGTCATGGCAGGTAATTTCTATGGCTTTTGACTCAGTCCACAGACACTTTAATTGGAAGCTCCCCATACAAATTTCTTCCGTTCCTGATTAAGTGTCTGCATGCTCCCATACCAATTCATCTGAGACCCTGCCCTTTTTTTTAGTTTATCTTTTGTTGGGCTTCTCAGCTTGCTGTGTGAAAATAGTTTCTGATAAATAATGGATGGAAACTAACCAAGGAGAGAAGCAACCTAGAACTAAGGAGAAATTTCTTAAGGAACGGTTTCCTTTTGGAAGTCATGGGTGCCCCATTGCTGGAGGCATTGAAGAAGAGACAGCATAGCCACTTGTCTAAAACTGTAGTGGGTCTGTTGCTTGAGCAGGGGGTTGGACTAGAAGACCTCCAATGCCCCTTCCAATACTGTGATTCTGTTTCTGTGACAACCACAGCACAGAGCAAGATTCAAAGGGGTCCTAAGGGGTTCCTGGTCTGAAATTCATCATAATTTTCTTTATCAAAGGCTGAAATGTTGGACCTCTCTGGATAGTGAAGAGACCAACCAGGTCAGATGCTTCCTTCCACGTGGCCCAGTTGATCAAACCTGGATCCTGCATTCTGCTGCCTTTGTCAATGATCCAGAAAATCAGTGGAATTTTCCATGGTTCTGATAGAAACAATTTATTCATTTCAAACATTCATTTATCAGATAAGAAGAACTTGGGCAAAACAAGCTATTGGAAAGTGCATGGAGCCAAGTCTCACAAGAGGCTTGAATTAAAATTAAATTTACGTTAAATTAAATTTACGTTATGGAACTAAAATTCTGTTTTGATCAAATTGGAGTTGGAAATCATGCCCAGTGATAAAGGGGAAATTTCAGAGTTAAATACACCAGATTCCTCAGATCGTCATCAAGAGATGGAAATATCTTCTCAAATATAAATTCATCTTCTCAAGATGGCCATTATATGATGATAAAAGCCATGATGTCTCATTTGTAGCTCTTAGCCCAAATTCTCCGATTTCTGAACATCTCCTTTCTTTCAGATTCTTCCCTATTTGAGGAATGTGCAGTTCAACAACAGTGCTGGAGATGAGGTCTCCTTCTCAGAAGATGGACTGGGATCTGCTCGTTTTGATCTTCTCAACTGGGTTCTCCTCCCCAATCGATCTTTTGTCCCCATGAAAGTTGGGCATGTAAATCCTGAGGCTCCCCCAAGCCAAGATTTCACCATTAAGTCTGATAGAATTGTCTGGGCCACAAAGGTGAGCTGCAAGGAAATGTTTAGTTTAGTTTATTAGATTTTTATACCGCCCTTCTCCCGAAGGACTCAGGGCGGTGTACATGCATGATAAAACAATCAAGCATACAAAATTTAAAAACCAATTTAAACAAGATTAAATGAATTTGGCCTGTCAATTTAAAAACCCATAATTTAAAATACCCCATCCAGATTCCTATTCAGCCAGGCTAGCCTGTTGAAATAGCTGGGTCTTAAGGGCCTGGCGAAAGGTACGGAGATCGGGAATCATACGTATCCCAGGGGGTAGTTCATTCCAGAGGGCGGGTGCCCCCACAGAGAAGGCTCTCCCCCTGGGGGTCGCCAGCCTACATTGTTTAGACGGCATCCTGAGGAGCCCCTCTCTGTGGGAGCCTGTTGGTCAGTGGGAGGCTATTGGTAGCAGAAGGCAATCCTGTAGGTATCCGGGCCCTAAGCCATGGAGTGCTTTAAAGGTGGTAACCAACACTTTGAACCGTTGTAAGTTCAGGAAAAGATTCATTCTATTTTATTTATTTATTTATTTATTTATTTTGTCAAGCATGATTTTATGACAGATACAAGTGTAGACATACTATAAATACATGAAAAGGATATGAATAAAAGAAAACATTAGGACAGGGACGGCAGGCATGCTGGTGCCCTTATGCACGCCTCTTACAGACCTCTTAGGAATGGCATAAGGTCTACAGTAGACAGTCTAAGGTTAAAGTTTTGGGGATTTGGGGAAGAAACCACAGAGTCAGGTAATGAATTCAAGGCATTCACAACCTTGCTACTGAAGTTGTATTTTCTGCAGTCTCTTCTCTTCTCTTCTCTTCTCTTCTCTTCTCTTCTCTTCTCTTCTCTTCTCTTCTCTTCTCTTCTCTTCTCTTCCCTCCCCTCCCCTCCCCTCCCCTCCCCTCCCCTCCCCTCCTCTCCTCTCCTCTCCTCTCCTCTCCTCTCCTCTCCTCTCTTCCTGAGATACAGAACATCTTCATAACTTGAAAAATAATCAATTGAGTCAGAAATCATGGCAGTCATTTGGTGAAAAATCTGCTTTGCGTGTAACACGTTTGAGGTCATTCCACAAGGAGTTAGGCTTGGGAACAACATCTGCTTGAAACACAGGATGCAATTACAACAAGCAACAGTGATGTTTATGGACCAGTTATGCTCAGCTGTATCCTCGTGTTTTTTTCTTTTAGAAAAGCTCTCCTCCCATCATAAACCTTCCTCTGCAGGCTGAGATTCCAGATCCAATCTCCCACATCCATGGGTGTGTCAGGAATGCCCCTGGCCTGATTACCTCAGGGCTATTCTTGATTTCTGATAGACGGTGGCAATCTATTTCTCTAGAAGAGATTCTGAACACAGGAGTAGGAACAAGGAAGGGAAATAGGAATGGGGAAAGGAATGAATGCAGTTTATTGCTTCACTCATCTCAAGTATTCCTTTTTTCTCTTTCAGAAGGTGCCTTTTGCCAGGTGTGGCATGAAGAGATGCCATGCAGGAGAGAGGAGGAGAGTTCCAGAGGCCGAGCAGGTTTGCTGCTACCAGTGTGAGGCTTGTCCAGAAGGGACCATTTCTAATCAGACAGGTAGACAAGACTTCAAATGTCAATCTTCCAGGATCAAAGAAGACATTCATTAAATCATTTTTTTTGTTATCGTTGTCATTTTTTATGAGATTGACATGAAATCATATCTCTCAGGAAAACCTTTAAGTTTACAGATCTAAGCTGCCTTGGCCACAGAGGCCACCTTTCCAGATATTCAGCAATTCCATGCAGGATAGCTTTAGGGCAGAATTTATGAATGCCCAACTAGGATTTCCACTCCTACTCTAACCTCCAATTGGAAAAAGGCCTTCCAATCTATCCTGAGGAAGTGGGCTGTGCAGTCCAAACTTTAATTTTTATTATTCAGAATATGCTCCTTCCGTCAGCACTAACAGCCTCTGAGGAAATAGACCTGCCAGGGAAAGAGGACAATCATCTCTCTATCTCTCTTGGATAGAGCAGGAGGGAGCAGAAAAAGTCTGAATGAACAGATTTGAAGTACAAAGCAGAGAGGTTAAGGCAGGGCTAATGTACTCACAAACAAAATGGCAGCATTCCTGAATAACAGATATGTTGTTCTTCTATTGGTTCCATTATAAAATAGGAGAAAAAACAGGCAGGAATCTCAAACTGAAAGCCACATTACTCATGGAAGTGCACAGTGAATGGATAGCTGGACCTGAACAAATCCTTGTCTCTGGCTAATCTATCCCCAGGATCACCGTAAATGGAGGATGATTTGCTCTTTTTGATGTCCCATAAATTGTACAGGGAGTCCTTTCATCATTCCCATTGTGGACAGGCCAACAGCAGAAAGAGGAAGTCAAACCACCTCTGTAGGAGGGTTAATGCATATGGCAGTTAACCCTGAAATTCATAGCCAAACACTCTTGATTTCAGATGCAGCTCACTGTGAACCCTGCCCAGAAGACCAATTTCCCAACAAGGACAAGGACCAATGCATTGCCAAGAAGATCCACTTCCTTTCCTATCAAGACACCCTTGGATACATTTTAGTTTCTCTTGCTCTCTTTTTCTCTCTGATCACTTCTGCAGTTCTAGTGGTTTTCTATAAACATCATGACACACCGATCGTCAAGGCTAATAACCGAGATCTCACCTACATCCTCCTGGTCTCCCTCCTGCTCTGCTTCCTCTGCTCCTTCCTCTTCATTGGTCAACCTGGGAAGATCACCTGTCTCTTCCAACAATCTGCCTTTGCCATTCTCTTTTCCCTGGCGGTTTCCTCTGTGTTGGCAAAAACTGTCATGGTGGTTCTGGCGTTCATGGCCACCAAGCCAGGGAACAAGACAAGGAAACTCTTAGGAAAACCACTGACGAACTCCATTGTCATAGCCTGTCCCCTGATCCAAGCCCTTCTTTGTGTCTCCTGGCTGGGAACCTCTCCTCCATTTCCTAATTTGGATTTCCACTCCTTGTTTGGAGAGACCATCTTAGAATGTAAGCAAGGCTCAGCTGTAATGTTTTACGGTGTCCTCTCTTACCTAGGACTTTTGGCCTTCATCAGTTTCACAGTGGCATTTCTAGCTAGGAAATTGCCTGATAGTTTTAATGAAGCCAAGTTCATTACTTTTAGCATGCTGGTCTTTTGCAGTGTTTGGATCTCCTTCCTCCCCACCTATCTGAGCACCAAAGGGAAATCCATGGTGGCTGTGGAAATCTTCTCCATTTTGGCCTCTGGAGCTGCTCTCTTGGCTTGTATCTTTTTCCCCAAATGCTATATTATTCTGCAGAGGCCCGATCTGAATTGTAGAGAAAATATAGTAAGGAACAAGAATTTCTAACTAATGCAAAGATTGGCTTCATTTATATTTGTCTTTGTGGCACATTTAGAATGTGATAAGATGTCTAATAAATAATAACATGAAGGAGGAATTTGTCCATAAAAGAATTCTTTATCAAGTGCTGCAATTGGTTATAATATTCCTGTGGTCAATCTTTTGTTTTTCATGTTTTTAAAGTTTTCTTAGTGAGGCCCAGTGCCCTGTATGGAAGGAAAACCTGTTGTCAAAGATGCATTTTTTATTTTGGATATTTCTAAGTTTATATGGAACAGGAAAAAAACAAGAATTAGATACAAAATACTGAAAGATGCTAAGGAAAAAGGGAAGGTTGGGTTTTCCAGACCTGAAATTGTACTTTGAGGCATGTTGTCTGGCCTGGTTAAAAGAGTGGGTGAACCTCCAGAATAAGAGGCTACATGAATTAGAGGGCCACGAATTAAGGTTTGGTTATTTATGGTATGATAAAGTTAAACTTAATGTTGATTTTAATAATCACTTTGCTAGACGTGCCATACTAAGAGTTTGGAATAAATATAAAAGAAGGTTCTATACGAAGTTGCCTCTTTGGGTGTCTCCACACGAAGCGTTTTTAAGAAAAGAAATGGTGGCAAATCCAGACCACTGGACGTATGGTAAAATATTATCTTTCAACTCTGGTGAACCTACATTAAAGTTGAGGGAAGAACTTGAATTATGTTTATCATTGGTTTGCATGTCAAGAACAGAAAGAATGGTTTAAATCTAATAAAAAGAGTTGTGGGTTTGATTTTGCTAAAAATGAATTGGAAATCTTACTGTGTGGTAGTGATGAGCATAATATTGCTAAGATTTATAAAATGTTATTGAAATTGAATTTGGAAAGTGAACAAGTTAAACATTGTATGATTCAATGGGCAAGGAATTTTGGATATAATGTGATGCTTGAAAATGGGAAAATATGTGGATGAAAGGTTTAAAATTTACACTAAACTATAATTTAAAAGAATTAAATTATCCAGAATGCATAAAGGTATTTCAAATGAATGTTGGAAGTGTAAAAGAAAGAAGGAACTTTTTACTATTTATGGTGGACATGTGATAAAGGAAAGAAATTTTGGAGTAATTTCTCTATAATAATACAGAATGTTCTTAAATTGAAAATAAAAATTAAACCAGGAACTTTTCCTTTGAGTTTAATGCAGCAAGGATAATATACACACAAAAATGGAAGGACACTTAGATTCCCACTATGCATGAATGACTACAGAAGCTGATGGTATTTGCAGAAGTGGCAAAATTGATCATTTTGGTTAAAGGAAAGAATATAAATACCTTTGTTTCCACATGGAGACCACTTCTGAACTTTGTGCTTGAGATGGAAAAAAAATGAAACTTTGATTTTGGGTTTTACCGATTAGATTGCTATGTTTTTATAGAAACGGCTAGCTTATATTATTATGGAAAAACAAAACGTTGTGGGTTGATATTATTGATTTTTTTTACTGTACCAGAGGGAGTCAGAAGTCAATGTTTCTTCTTTTCTTTTCCCCAATTTTTCTCACTTTTCTCTCCCCATTCTCCCCTATGTCTTCCTATTTACTTTTGTATTTTACCTTTTATCCTAATAAAAAATGTTAAACTGCCAAAAGATGTGTTTATTATTTCAAAGAGGATGCCATGGAGGTTTTCCAATGTGATAACCCAAATCTTGAATTGGACACGGATGCAAAGCAGAAACCAATGCAGCTTGTAAAACAGGGCTGTGACATGGGCCATTCTAGGGGTGGGTAACATTGTCCACCCTGCTTCACTCAGCACCAGCTGCAGCTTCCAAATGCTCTTCAAAGGGAGCCCCATGTAGAGCCCATTGAATGAATTCAAAGGCAAGATGACCAGGGCATGAGTGACTGAGAACAGAGAATCACGAGCCAGGAAACGATCTATAAGAAGTTATGCAACTAGAAAGAGTTGTGAGTCCAGGAGGGTTGGAAGGCTCCATTTCCAAGAAGCAGTTGGGACTCCCCTCCCCACTCTGCACCACCTGAACCCAGCTCCAGAGCTGACCCACACACCCTGCACCCATGTATCTTGGGTAGTGGCCTGATTCAAGTAATTTAACAACTGGTTCAGTGCCCTAATGATTTCTTCCAACAACCAGTTTGCCAAACTGTTCAGAAAGTTAACAACCGGTTCTCCCAAAGTGGTGCAAACTGGTTGAATCCCACCACTGATCTTGGGGACCCCCAGCCAGTCCCCCCCCCGCTTTGCTTCCTGCTTCGCCTTGCAGCAGTGGCACCAGCAGCAGCAGCAGAAGCAGCAGCAACCAGGATGAGGAGGCAAGCAGGCCCGAGCATCCCCTCAGGGAAGTGGGGCTGGGCAGGAGAGTCCCTGTGCCCTGGGAACTCAAATGTTGGGCGCCTGCTGCCCAGGGCCCCAGGCAGTGCATGCTGCTGTCCAGGACCTGCCCATGTGGCCTTAGAGGGTTGGTGAGGCTCCCCCAATGGATCAGGGCCTGGCGCCCCTCCTGGTCCCACCCCCCAACACGAGGAACATTGAGCTGGCCACACCCACACTGGCCACACCCACCCAGGCAGCTGCAACCACCCAATCAACACCATCCTGGCTCCCTGAGGGCCACAACAATCCTGATCTGACCCTCCATGAAATGGAGTTTTATTATTAATTATGAATTACGAATTTTGGGGAGAAATTTACAGACTTAATTAGAACAATTTATTCGAAACAATCAGCCAGAATAATAATGAATGGAGAAATGACAGAGAAGATTATTATAACTAAAGGGGTAAAACAGGAATGCTCCCTGTCACCTCTATTACTTATATTATCTTCAGAAATATTGTTAATACAAATTAGGAAAAATCATACAATAAAGGGTTTGAAAGTCAAACAGGAGGAATACAAGCTCCAAGCATTCGCAGATGGTTTAGTTTTTATCATGGAAGATCCTTTGGAGACAGGAACCATCTTGATAAACGAAGTTGAAGAATTTGGTAAAGTAGCGGGGATTAAAATAAATAAGGAAAAAACTAAAATGTTAAGGAAGAATTGTACAAAAGGACAACAGGAAGAATTGGGAAGGAAATTGGGGATTCAAACTGCTAAAAAGGTGAAATATTTAGGAAATTGGCTTACAGCAAAATGTTCTACAATAAAAGGAGACAATTATGATAAATTAATACAACAAATTCAAAAAGACTTCGATATTTGGGCCAAATTACAGTAATCCTTAATAGGTAGAATAGCCGTGGTAAAGATGAATGTATTACCTAAATTATTATATCTTTTTCAATCAATACCAATTAGACTAGGGAATCCATTTTTTGAATATCTGAATAGAATGATAGGCAAATTCATTTGGCTGGGAAAAAAGCCTGAATAAAATGTAAACCTCTTCAGGACTCCAGAACCAGAGGAGGATTCGGCCTATCCAATTGGGAATTATATTATCAGGCAGCTGCAATAACTTGGTTAAAACATTGGATCCAATTAAGAAATAAGAGAATATTAATATTGGAAGGCCACGACCTCCAATTGGGATGGCATGTGTTCCTTTGGGAAGGGAAAATTAAGACACATCCATACTTCCAGAGACATCTAGTGCTAAATGCTTTGATCGATATTTGGAATATTATAAAGAAAAATCGTTATATGAAAGTTCCAGTTTGGATGGAGGCCATAATCTATCCCAATGTATTGGATTTAAGTAAAATAGTAAGATATTGGGACCTATTAGATGAAATTGGAAATTTTAACTCAGAACAGGATCTAATAAAACAAGGAATAAAAATTGACTGGTAGCCATACTTACAGATGAAAACAAAATATTAAAAAGATAAGGAACAATTTGGCATAAACAGAGAACAATTGTAATTGATAAGATATTATTAGGATCCGGTGGGAAATGATCATAAAAATGTATAATTTTTTGTTGAAATTTAAAATGGAAGAGGAAACCATGAAAGAAACAACGATTAGTTGTTTTTGGACATAATATTCATTTGAATCAATGGGATAGAGTATGGGAGGGAAATTACAAACAAACGATGTCAGCTGCTTATAAAGAAAATCTTTACAAAATGTTCTATCAATGGCATTTGCCACCAGCGAGATTGTCCAGGATGTTCTTGAATAGGTCTCTGAATTGTTGGAGGTATAGACACAAACAAGGGACATTCTACCACATATGGTGAACCTGTCCTAAGATTAGGAAATTTTGGGATAAGATTCAAAAATGGCTGGATGAAATAACAGGGCAGAAGATAGAAAGAAAGCCGAAACTGTTTCTCCTGCGTATTCTGGAACTGAAAATGCAAAAAAGAATGCAATAAATCATATTACACATACTAACGGCAAGTAGAATTGTGATAACATAAAATTGGAAACACCTCTCCAGAACAAATCATAATTAAAAAAATATATGAATGTGCAGAGATGGACAGATTATCTCTGGAAATGAAGGAGAGGGAGGACACCGAGTACTATTTAATGTGTAATAAATGATATCCCTGGCTGGAGAATAAACATAAAATTTAAGGGATGTTTTTGTTATGAGATCGAATTGTGAATAGAAATCAAGATAATATAAATATTAAATAAGATAATAATAAGATATAAATAAGATAAGATAAAGATGTAAGTTTAAGATAGAGATATTTAGAAGTCAAATTTGTGTAAAGAGGTTCAATAGCTTAGAGATACCAATGCAGAAAAGTTGTTATTAGTATTGAAATTTTGATATGTTTGTTTTTGGTTGTTTATATCTTTTGTTTTGTGTGTGTGTATGTGTTTCTTGCTTTTTTGTGTATTATGTTTCTTTTTGTATGGTGTATTTTAATCTTTGGAAATTTAATAAATATTATTATTTAAAAAGAAAAAGAAATGGAGTTTGACACCCCTGCCCTAGCTCATGTTCAGTCAGCTTCATCCCTCATGTTCCTTCAGCAGAGCTCTGGATGTCTCTTGACCCTTTTCAGCTCCTTCAATTGAGTCATGGGGCATCTTGGGAACAATGGACCAAGAGAGGTTGCATGCGAGTGATCCTATCCAAGGCCTCATTAGCTTTCCAATTCCAGGCAGTGGCCAAGGCCTCAGAAGGACCATGCAGCAGAGCCTGGGGTATAATCCTCGGTTTCCTTTGGAAGCCCATCAGTCACTAAGAGTGGACTGGTCAAAGAGATCTGCTCCCCTGCAGAAAGGGGCAGCATAAAAGAATCTCAAAATAATCAGGCTATGATCTGGCCCGGACAAAGATGACAAGGACAGCTCCTCCTCAGATCAGGTTGGAAGTGGTCTGCTTTGAGTTAAGCCAAGAATGATGGTGGCTATGATGAGATGCCTCTAAGGTCAGCCCCAGGGATGGTAAATGGACATCTCTCAAGACCATAAGTCTGGGGAACCCCACAGTCAACTATGAAATGCCCTCCAGAGACTCAGACCCTGAGGTTGCTGTGCAGCAGGAAGGCTGGTACACTAGTAATGATCCCAACTGGTTCTGTGGATGAATCTTCAAGAAAAGAATTTCAGACCTGGCAATTTGGGGAGCAGCACCCCAAAAGTCCGAAACAGACACCCAGATGACAACTGCTATCCTTAGGCTACAGCAACAGAAATTTGCAAGTCTTGTCAAAAAAAATTGGAGTTAATATCCTGAAATACTTCCTGAAATTACTGTATTTTTCTGACTATAAGACAAATCGGTGTATAAGATGCCCCAAGATTTTGAAGAGGTAAGTAAGAAAAAAAAAGGTTTCTGCCCTCCCCAGTCCCCAGGAGCACTCTGCAGGCCTCCCAAACCCTCTACGCACCCTGTTTTTGTGAAAAAAATGGGCCCATTTTTCATGCAAATGGACTGGGCAGGGCTTCGGGGTGACAAAAATGACTGTATTGGGTGTATAAGAGGCACCAACATTACCACCCTCTTTTAAGGGGGAAAAAGTGTATCATGCTGAAGTGCCACTATTCTGCCTTGTGCCACTATTCCCAAGTAGCCCTCCTATGATCTGACCCAACTAGGGCAAAATCCAAAATCCATCTTGTGTGCAGGAGTCACTTTCACGTAGGTCAAATACAAAAGGTTCTCCATGACTCCATCTGCTCTGTGAATTACAAGAGACACAAAGATGTTTTCCATTCTGCTGCATGAAGAGAAGCTGTTGCTAAGGGGAGAGGAAAATGGCTCTTCCCTGCAATTACCAGATGAACAGTCATTCTCCATGTATCCCCTGTGGATTTCAAGACACAAGGATCTTCCAGGATAAAATTTGCTTTCATAAATATCTCTGAGTTCACCAGATGGGGGGCAGATAAGTCACCTTAGCCTGCCTTGCAAAGAGCTCACTCCTGGGTTTGAAGAGATTCACATCCCTTTGTTTCCTTCATGGTCACAGCCCAAACACAGGTAAGAGGAAACATGGTTGATATAAATTTGTCCTGGCGCCATCCAGGAGGCACAGGTGGCATCTGATCTGCTAAAGTTCCAGTGAGATTTCAGGAGGAACCTTCAATTCAGTTTCTGCATAAACCTTGATTTCTGTCCTAGGAAGGAAGGTGATAAGACTGAGAGGGCAGGAGTCAATGCTGCTTCTGATGCTGATGCTCTTCTGGCTCCTGGCTCCAACTACAGTGAAGAACCTACAAGCCATCTGTAAGGTCAGGGATTATATCCACTCAAAGGAAAAGTACTATAGGCCTGGTGATCTCATTATTGGTGGGAATTTGCCCTTTGGAACTACTGTAAAATACCCTCTCCCAGACTTTAATATGATGAATCTTCTGGTAAATAATGTGTAAGTTTCAGTTGGAGGAGAAAGATACATAAAGATAGTCTCTTTGTTTTTAATTCTGGGACCCTTTTCAGAAATAATCCTTCTAGTATCTGTCCTAATGGAGTGCACATTTTGTGCTTTTCTCAATAAACTACGAAGCTGTTAAAATGGGGTGGAATTCTCAACCTCTTCACAAAAAGAAGATAAACAATAAAAATGAAGAAGGAAACTGTGCTGGCTTAGTGAAGAACTCAAATTATAATATTAACCCAAATAGTAACTTGTGCTTAGAAAACTCAAATCGAAGTCTAATTCTAACCCTAACCTCAAACCCAATAAAATTTGGTCCCCAACGCTCTCCTAAACAGTGAAACAACACACAAGCTTTCTTGTAATGTTCCCCGATATTTTTCTCACTACAGGATCATACCCAGTAACTACCAGCAGATCCTTGCATTGATGTTTGCTGTCTCTGAGGTCAATAAGGATTTTCTTCTGCTCCTCAACTTCACCCTTGGCTTCCACATCCATGGCCATTTCCAGAATGAGATATTTATTTCCTTAAAAAGCCTCTCCATGCTCTCCTCACAAGGCCAAGTGGTTCCAGGCTACAAATGTCACCTGCAGGACACTCTGCTCTCCGTCATTGGGGGTCTTAGCCCCAAATTCTCAAAGCTGATGGCCTCCATCTTCAGCATCTTTAAGGTTCCACAGGTAAGATAGCTCCGTTAGATACAATATGGAGTAGAATAGACAAGCACACACATAAACCAAGATGAAATTAAAAGCAGTTTGTGGAATGCACATCATGAGCCTGTGACATTTGTTTATTCTTCATAAAAAGGTAGCCATCATTTTAGTGATGTTTATTCTCTGTATCAGGTTGTTGGTTTCTTCTCATGTCTTCTTGTCTTCTGACATACCAGAACCAGTCAAGATGTGTAACTGGTGGCTCTCCCTAAGAAGGGAGGGAGATTAAGCTTGCCATTCAGAGTGAGTCAGCCTGACTGGTGGATGAAAAGCCACAAAATGGTGACTCCCAATATTGCCCTAAGACTTTACTTTGTCTTTAAAAGATGAATCTCATTTTTTCCAGCTCGGTGTTGGCTTTGAGTTCTCTCAGGGAGAGAGAAGAGTTTATCCTTCCTTCTTCCGGATTAATCCCAAGGAATCTCCTCAGTATGTGGGTCTAGTCCAGCTGCTTTTGTATTTCCAGTGGAACTGGGTAGGGCTTTTTGCCCCTCAAGATGACAGGGGATAACGTTTCGTCTCAACTCTGATGCCAATGCTTAAGGAGAAGGAGATCTGCCTGGCCTTCATTGAAAGGTTGAAATCAGATGATACGCAGATTATAATGAAAAAATTACTTCTCAATTTACAGACTTGGTCAAAAACTGAAGTGATTATTCTGTTTGGAGACCCCAATTGTAGTGTCAGTATACAGACACTTTTGTTTGCCTATAAAAAATTGAGGAAGACAACATTTCAGAATGTTTGGATCTTAACCTCCCATTGGAAACTTAGTGTGGAGGAATCTGAAAACATATTGCTTTCCATGGAGTCCTGCATTTCAGGGACCACTTCGGGGGTGTCTCAGAATTCAATCATTTTGTTCTGTCTTTAGACCCCTTGAACCCACAAGGGGATGTCTTCCTCCCTCCATGGTGGGAAATAGTCTTTCACTGCAAGATTCACCAACCAGACAAGATCCCTCCAAAGGGGGAAAAAATATGCACAGGAAAGGAGAATGTGCGGAATCTGCCAAATTACACTTTTGAAACAAGCATGACAGGTGAAAGTTACAATATCTACAATGCCATTTTTGCTGTGGCACATGCTTTACATGCAATGTATGGACCCAGAGCCCGACCGACCATGATGTGGCTTCAAAAGAGGATCTCAAATATTCAACCATGGCAGGTAATTTCTGTGGCTTCCTTAGAAAAGAAAATGTATTAAAAGCAAATATTAGATAGATATGAAATAAGAATGTTTTGTTGGAAGAGTTTAGAGAGGGGGGAAAGGGGAAGTAAATCAAATGAGCTGTCCATAAGATCCATAGAAGAAAGACCTTCATAAAGTCCTTAAAGGCTTCAGTGGTTGCCAGAGTTTCAGGACGTAACCATGACAGGGAGTAGATGTCAGCTGAGACCAAAAGAACAAGATGGCTGTGTTTGAGAAAGAAGCTTCAGAAGTCGGTGAAAGTCCTAGTTGGCATATTTGCATAACACCCTCCGTTTCCCTCCACATGGAACCCAAATCCAACTTGTAAAAAGACACTCAATTCCTTTTAACCTTGGTTTATGTTTCTATAGTTTAACATCCTTTGTGACCCCACCCAATTTGTCCAGTTTTACATTTATTGCACTGCTCAGCTTGTTGTGTGAATGCAGAAAATCTTGGTTCACCTGAGCACA